>CAUYUJ010000003.1:302030-499530 GCA_963575745.1 Prorocentrum cordatum | reverse complement strand
GTCGCCACCGCTAGGTTCGCCTCGAAATTCTAGTCAGAACGCACCCCTGGAGAGGTCCAGGGAGTAGCCGTGTGGGTACATGTCCGGCCCTCCAGCTCACGTACCGGGGGTCAGCGCTGAGGGGGATCAGCCAATCCCCCTCGAGAGCCTCTGGCTGATCCCTTCTTGGGAGCCACCTGGAGCCGACCCCGCGCCTGCCGCCCTCCGCGGACCCGGGTTTGGGAGCTACTTCTTGGCCGGCTTGGGTTCGCGACGGAGCCGTTGTTGAGCCGGGTCTGCGCTGATCCGGGTTCGTGCGTCTCCCATGAATGGCAAGGGATGGCAGGGGTGAGTGCTGGGCAGCACAGAAGACGCTCTCGCCGAGGAGTGGGCTCAATAACCAATTCACTCTCGGCGCAGTGGGCACCGCAAGCGAGGCACAGGCCCTGCGCCAGGTGGCCCTCGGACGTGTCTGATTCCTATTGCCCCGATGGTCCTGGGGAGCAAGTGAAGTCTTGGGGCGCCTTAGGTTTTTGTGGACCGACGACAGTGCCGCTGGATCTTTTATAGCAGGACTTCTCTTCGCATGCACCTCCTTTGTGTGCGCTCCAGGCGGCGACAACTCTCCATCTACCGCAGGTACAGTTTCGCCTGTGTTTCTTGGGGGATCGCCGAGATGGTACGCACGTGCCCGGGCGGGTTCTTGTTTTCAGGAGTAAGAAATGTGCGGCTTCTAATTTCGTATGCGTTGTGCTGTCTGCGTGTAGTTGTTTCGGGCTGGCGCGACCCTCCGGATCGGCAGACGCGTTTGCGACCACCAGCGCTGCCGCTTAGAAAGTAGTTGTTTCGTGTTTGTCCCCCTCTGCCTCCGCGTCTCTTCTGGGGTGGCCTCCTGGAGACCTCGGTGTAGACCTTCTGGGAGCAAGATCAGGGCTGTCGGGTGCTCTTTGAGCTGTCTGAGAGCTTCTTTGGGGGTCTCCTGGGGGCATGCTGGACGTCTTAGGGAGATCATCAGGTGGGGGATGGCTCCGAGGCCCCTTACGAGTCCCCGCTCTTGCCTCTTGGGACCCTCGTGGAAACCTCTTTGGCCGTCTTGGGCTCCTTTGGGGCAGCCTTGGGGCCTTCATGGTCAATCACCAAGGCCTTCTTAGAAGCCTCTTCGGTCGTCTTGGGCCAATACGGGGAGTTTCTCGGCAGCATCGGGGTTCAATTTGTTTTTGAAATGGCGAGAGTGCGAGAACCTTTCAAGACCCATAGGAAGCTCAATGAATGTTGCCTCTGGGTGCTTTCTTGGGGTTATGTGGCCTTCTCTGGGCGTCTCCCAGGTCTCTTGAGCCGTCCTCAGGCCATCTGGGATGTTTCAAAAGCCTTCTCCTTCGCGTTGGAGCCCTGCTTGGGCCATACTGGCGGGCACACCTCGGGCATCCTGGGCGCACATTGCTTTCAACGGGGATTCTGAACGCCGCGCTCGGCGATCGGGCCATCCCTGCAGTATCGCGTATGTTTATTGCCCAGGACATCCGCCTGTTCCAATTTTTTCGATACGTTGGCCCCGGAGGTCTGGACCACTTTCCTACAGGGCTTGTTTTTTCGTCCTGATTCGATTTGACGCTCCCGAGGCCTGTCGAGGGCCCCCAAAGGCTGACAACGGCCAAAAACTGCCAGAACTAATTTTTTGGGAGCGTCGGATCTCTGGGCCACCGTCACACCCTGTATCCCCTTCCTGCCAAAACAAGGGTTTTCTTTCTCAGAGGAAGCTCCCGGATCCAGGCCGCCCTTGCGGCCTCCCGGCCTCCCAGCCGCGCGCCGCGCAGGCCGCAAGGGTTGCGAGGGGATCCCGGGTCGGAGGGCTCCCAAGGGGGGGGTCAGGGCAGAGGGGGTTGGGCCAAGCTGGCTGAGCTCGCGCCATCCATCCCACCCATCCCTTCCCTTCTCCCACCCACTACTCGTAGGCCTCCCAAATGGGATCCGAATAGATGGGGTCGAAGGATCGCTCCGCATCGCTGATGCGTTGGCGACGCGGCGATTCCGTCTTGCTTCACGTCGACGTCGCCGATGCATCGCCGATGTCGACGGTGCATCGCCGATGGGTCGTCGATGCGGCGCGACCCTCCGACACCATCTTTTGGGACTCCATTTCGGAGTCCCCGAGTTGCGCGTTTATTTTTCTACCTGCCGACGCGTGTCCTAGCCGACTTGGATTTCCAAAGAGGACCCCATTGTGCCGTCTGCGAGGAGGGCGGCGGGCGTTGGCGTTGGGCCTGGCCTCTGCGTCTCATTCCCTGCCCAGCCCTTGGCTCAAGGCCCCGAGTGCCCGCCCACAGGGCGAATTTCGGCTTCTCCCATCCCACTCCATACTTTCGCCCTGCTATGTCGCCTTGCCGTCTATGCCTCAGCCATGGGATGCACGGCGAGGCGGTCCCGGGCTTCGACTACTGCGTCGCGCATGGTGCTGCTGGAGGTGCGGCGGCTGCCCCAGCTGCGGCAGCTCCAGCCGCCGCGGCGGAGGCTGCGAACATGGACGACGACGAGACCACTGGCGCCACGCAGGGCGTTGCGGATCTCCAGATGAGTGGCTCCGAAAACCTAGGGATGTCGCAGACGTCGGCCGACCTCGACGCTATCGAGGTCGACGTGGGACCATTGAGAGGACTGAGGCTGCCGCGCATGCTGCGAGCGCCGCTGCCGCGGCGGCGCCGGCGGCCCCCGTGCTGGCGGCGGCGTCAGCGGACGCAGCGGGACCGCCGGGGCTCGGGAGACCCTCACCACGCGAGGTCCTCTTGCAGAACTAGGTGGACACCGAGGTCCTGCACCACTCTGAGCTGGTGCACGCCTCCCTGCCCGCGTCGGAGGCTGACGGCCCGCAGTCGATCCCCGTCAAGCCCCCCCCCCAGGACTATACCGACCTCGTGGCCATCTTGACTCGACTGGGCTACAACGTATCGGCCGACGACCACTGGGCGACCCTAGGGTTTGCGAGATTCGAGGGTCCCGACCCGGCGGACAACAATATCGCAGCCCGGACGAGGGCCGCCTGCGAAGTGATATCCTTGTATTTCGCGCAGGGATGGCCGCACGACGCCGCGAAGGCTCGAATCCTCCTGGCCGAGTTCATCGCCGCGGCGCCCAGGTGCGAAGACGAGCTCCCTAGGGCCCTTAAGGAGCGGCGGAAGATCAAGCCTGAACGACCGCCGCCCCTCTATCGGGAGTTCGGGCTGGAGGCAATCATCGTTGTCCAGCAGAACATCAATCTCCCCCACGTGGAGTTCTTCACGCAGTGGTCGGATGTGCTCAAACGCGTGACCCTGCCCTGCATTTACCCCGGCTCTGCAGGGTGCTCGCGACGTTGGCCGATAAAAGGGAACGAGGAGCTATGGGACCGCCTGGCGGGCAGGGTCTCCGTGTTGTGGGTCCCCGAGGATAAGAACGCGCAGACCCGCCTCCGCTCCTCCCTCCTGTGGCGCGCGGCCGATCAGCCTCGCCCTGTCGCAGTGATCCTGATTTCCATGGTCCCGCTGACGACGAGCCTCACCAACATCACCAGCATCACGGGTATCTGTTCGTTCCCACTGTTGTCCGAACGGTGGGTCCTCCTCGTTAAGGGCGTGGCCTTCATCCCCTTCCCCTTCGAGGTGATTATGCCCACAATGTCGGGGGTTCTACGGGTGCAGCACCACGGATTGAGCATGTTTTCGTTGTAACTGAACGGTGGCAGGTGCTTCCCGCGCGTGGTGTCCATGACCCCGCTCTTCCAGGTCGGCTCGGCCCGCGCCGTGACCACGTGCTGGTTGACGACCTGCAGGTGCTCATGGCGCTCCTCTCGCGCCCGTCGATGGTCGGCGCCACGCCCTGGACACACCGCAAGAGCCACCGCAGCACCCCAGGGTCGCCGCGCCTGTCCCTGGATATCGTCTTCCCCGGCCACCTCACTCATTGCGACCTCCTCAACACCCTACACGAGCTCCGCCGCTCCCATCTTCCTTCTACGATGTTCTTTGGCCTCAAAGGTTTGGCGGCGAACGTGAACACCTTCATCTTTGAGTGCAATGGGCCAGGGGTCTTTCACCAGTACTGGGCGCTGTGTTCCCAGATGGCCGCGATTGGCACGACGAGGTTCTTCGTGGTCTCGGATGCTTCTCCAGACACGTGGGCCTCAGTCTCGAATGAGATCTACCAGCGCGATCCGGGCAACGTTGCGCCCCGGCTCAAACATCGCCCCATCCAGATTCGGTGGGCGCGGGATATCGATCGCTGCCGTTGCCGCGACGGCCCCGCGCTCCGCCGCCGCCGAGCGGAGGGCAGGGAAACTCAACTCCATCTCCGACTTCTTCGCGGAGGTGCAGGTTCAAGGCGAGCTGGGGCTGCAGGGCCAGGAGGTGATGTCGCGGCTGATGCGCCGCGCTGTCGACGCCCCTGGTATCTCCTTCACCTTGGCGACGAACTCTGATCACCCCGAACCGGGGGGGTTCTACCATGTCCCCCGCGACGCGCTGCCCATGATAGGAGGATCATCGAGGTGTTGGTCAAGACGAAGGCGGACATCGCCAAGCTGTTCGAGACCCTCCACAGACAGGCGATCCAGGTTGGCCAGGATAAGATCTGCACGCAGGTGGTGGATGACCTTATGGACCTCGCGGAGGAGACGGGAAACGACCCGCGGCCCCAGGTCCAGGCGCCCCCGGTGCCTGCGAGGCGGGGCGCCTCTGGGGATTGAGGTCGGTCACTGACCTCGGAACTCGATGCGTTGATTGGGAGGGCCTCGAGGGCGCGGGGACTGCGTTTCGCCTTCCTCGCCGTCGCGACCGGATCGCCCGCCGTCTTCGCCTACTTGTCCCACGAGTTGTTCTTCTAGCTGCCGCCCTCACGTCTACGTCTTGCACCTCATCCCGCTGGGCCATGGCCTGCCGCCCCCATTGGGCGAGCACGCTGCCCGCCCGGCTCTCCCCCATGCCTGTTCGCTGCCCACGAGCTCCTGCCGGACGTTACCGACGCCGCAGACGCCTCCGACATTCCGCTACGCGTGCGCCGCCGTCTGCGCGCCATCCGCACTCTTGGCGCCATCCCCTCGGACAGGATCCTGCTTCCGCCGGTGACTCGCCCTCCTCGTCGCCCAGTTCCTCCTGCTACCCAGCGCGGGCAGTTCTCGGGCGACCTGACGGTCACGACATGGAACGCGCGGGCGCTATTCGCCGCGGAGGTCCACCGTTTCATGGCCAAGACTTCTTACCCAGAGGTCCCTCACTTGCTGCGTTTGGCGGCTTGCGGTTGGCGGCTTGCGGTTGGCGGTTTGCGGCTTGCGGTTTGCGCGCTCGCGTATCTGAGTGTTCGCGGTTTTGCCCGCAATGCGATGTTGCACAAACGTCGTGCGTATGTATGCACGTGTGTATGTATACATAGGCATACATGATATATGTATAGATTTGCATGCGTATGCATATGTACACATATCTACCTATATATATGTATATACGTGTGCATACGTATATTAAGTCTATACATATGTATGTATGTATACACATTTGTATATACATATGTGTATATATACATATGCATATACATGTTATGTATATACAAACGTATACATATGTATGTATATACGTATACGTATGTATGTATGTATATAAATATATGGAATTATGTATATATACATATATGTATGTATATATATGTATATATATACACGTATATGTTGTATGTGCAGGGGGTTGAGGGACGCCCCTTTTAATGAAGCAGGTCGATGCGACTTAAGTGCGGCCGCGCGGATGGCCCAGTCGTGCGCGGCAGCGCCGCGAACGCGGCCTCGATTGGGAATCGAGTCTAGAATCTCGAATTCTTTCCTCCTCCTCCTCCGACTCCTCCTCCTTCTCCTCCTCCTCCTCGCGCCTTCTGGCCTAATGCAGTTGGGTGCATCTACCAATGCACCCCATCCTCCTCGCCCTCCTCCCCCACTGTCCTCCCCTACCTTTCCCCCCGACGTCATCCCCCTCCTCTCCTCACCCCGATTTTCTCTCCAACGAACGCCCGTTCGTTGATCACGGGTGCGCGACGCAAAGCGCGCCAGGCGTGCTCGGGCTGCGCGCACGGCTGGCGGGGCATCCCTCATCCCTCCATCCTCGAAGCTTCCACTGCTGCTTGGCAGTCTCTGGAGGCCGCCCAAATGGGGTCGGAGTAAATGGGGTCGCGTTGGTGCATCGCCGATGCATCGGCGATGCACGCGCGACGCTGACGATGCATCGGCGACGCCAGCGTGGATACAATCATGATCGACATCGAACCGCGTCGTCGAATCATCGGCGATGCGGCGCCATCCGCAGACCCCATCTACTTCGACCCCATGTGGGATGGTCGGGGCGTCGGCGACGGCCTTCCCTCCTCTTTCCTCTTCCCCCCCTCTTCCGACGCCCGTTCTCGAACGTCGCGCCGCCTGCCCCCCGCCCGCCGCCGCGCCGCCGCCTGCGCCCCCCCTCGGGGCCCATGTCGTGCTGGCCAGCCAGGGGGGCGGGCACGCGGGCGGGAGAATAAGGAGAAGTGCGGAAGGAAGGGAGGAAGGGGGATGGGGGGAATGAAGGGCGTGGGGGATGCGAGAGAGAGGGAGAGGGCGAGGGGGACAGAAAGAGAGAGAGAGAGAGAGAGAGAGAGAGAGAGAGAGAGAGAAAACAAAAAGGACCGTCTGTCATTTGGTTCCCCGAGGCTCGTCGGGCGCGGCGCGTGGGCCACCGCTCTCCCGCGCCTCCAGGGCCCAGCCGATGTCCCGCGACGCGGGGGGCTCGGTCGCTGGGTTCTGAGGGCGCGGCATGGCGGCGGCCCACGTTCAGCGCCCACGAGCCGAGCTGGACGGACCTCGAACCATCGATCCTCGAACCCTCGATCCTCGAACCATCGAACCTCGAGCCCCGACCACCTGATCGCGGTCCCAATCGTGGTTCGAATCCGTCGAAACCCGACGCGTCGAGGATCGACGGGGCCGAGGGTCGGGGGGTCGAGGGTCGGCCGCCGACCTCCTCCTCCTCCTCCTCCTCCTCCTCCTCCTCCTCCTCCTCCTCCGCTCGGCGCCAGCCGAAACTTCTTCCTCGTCATGTCCTGCCCTTGAAGGGTCCTTCTAATAAAATCCCCCTCCTCCCTATCCCTCCCCCATCGCCCTCGGGCGGCCCGCCCGACGAGCGAGCCCGCTCGGCCGAGGGCGGAAAAGGCAGGCGCGGCCTGCATCGATTATTGGCAATCGCAGGGGGGCGGGCACGCAGTGCCCGCATCTGGGCTGGTCGTTGCCAGCAGTGCTGAACGAGAGGGGGAGGGGCGGGGGGATGGGACGGGGGGCGGGGAAGAGGGGGAGAGGAAGGGGAGAAGGGCCAGGAGGGCGACGGGAGAGAGGAGGAGGGGGAGGTGGAGGACTCCCCCTCCTCCAATGCACACCGCGCACCGCGCGCCACACACGCATGCACTCACGCACCACGCATCATACTCGAACTCCCCCACCCCTCCGCCACCCCCAGGGCGACGACGACGACGACGGGAGGGCGACGACGAGGGGATGACGACGGCTTTTGGGCGTCTCGTCGCCACGGCTGGATCCCCCTCCAGAAATTCAGGCCAGAGCGCGCCCCGCGATAGACGACGACGACGGTGGCGACGGTGACGGTGACGGTGACGGTGACGGTGACGGTGACGGTGACGACGACGACGACGACGACGACGACGACGACGACGACGACGACGACGACGACGACGACGACGACCGACGACGATCGACGATCGACGACGATCGACGATCGACGATCGACGATCGACGATCGACGATCGACGATCGACGACCGACGACCGACGACGACGACGACGACGACGACGACGACGACGACGACGACGACGACGACGGGCGGGCGGGCGAGCGGGCGGGCGGGAGGCGAAGCTCAGCGTGCACATCATATCGACGATGTGCTCCTGGCGAGCAGGCGGGCGCCCGCAGCCCTCGCCCCGCTACCCTTCGGCCCTCATCCCCCCCCCTCCTCCCCCATATCCCCTCCCCCTCCCCGCTTTCTATAAATGCCCTCCTCCCCCCCATTCCTCGTCCTCCCCCCTCCTCGTCTTCGTTCTCCTCATCCTCGCCCTCCCTCCTCGACCTCTCGGTTCTAGGTTGGGCCCCGCGTCTTAATGTTAAGCCCACGGGCCACTGGCCAGGGTTCTGGGCCCCGCCCCCGCGCCCTCGAGGTTCGGCCCCGTGTCCTAGCTCTCGTGCACCGTGGCACGGCACAACCGATGGTTGGTCAACTTGAGCTCGTGGTACGAGCTGAAATGAACGCTGCCATGGCAGCCCTCTTCTTAGGTTGGCGGTGTCTGCCCTCGTCACAACTGCTTGAGCCCCTACGCCATGGCCCCCGCTTTCTGCACTCATCCCCGCCCCCCTTTCCTCTGGCCCTCGACGTCGTCGGGGCCCCTCGTCGCCGCGGCTGGATGCCTGGTCAGAGTTCCTGGCCAGAGGCGCGCCCCAGGATTGACGTCGTCGGGGGTCCTCGTCGCCGCGGTTGGATCCCGCGTCCGAAATTCAAGGCAGAGCGCACCCTAGGAATGGCGTCGTCGCGGTTCTCGTCGCCACGGATGGATCCCCCGTCCGAAGGTCTGGTCAGAGAGCGCGGGGGGAAGAGGTCCGACGGCCTGAGGGCGGAAGTCCTAGGCTGGAGGGGGCGAGGGCGAGGAGGGAGGAAAGCGAGCGGAAAAGGGGGCCAGACGGATGGGGGCTGACGGGGGGGGGAAGACGATGAATGCTGGCACAGATTATGTGACAACAACGAATACATATCATTTTCATCTTTCATAACGTCGATTTGGCAGCACCAATGCCCAAATGAGCTTGCAGGTCCAAGCGCTCGAGTACGCCCTTCTCGTATTGTGAGCTGTGTGCGGATTCGGCGAGACGAGAAAGCATGTTGTTCAACGTCTCGTCCGTCCACGTTGCATACACCCTGGGGTGTCCAAATGTTTTGGTCCTGAATGGAAGTGGACGCGAAGTGCATGACGGGGGGATGGCCATCCCCCCTCCTCTTGGAGGAGGGGGGAGGGGGAAGGAGGGGGAGGAGGAGGAGGAGGAGGAGGTGAAGGATAATGGGGAGGCGAGGTGGAGGAGGAGGAGGAGGAGGAGGAGGAGGAGGATCAGGATGAGGGCGAGGATGGCGGGGCAGGAGGAGGAGGAGGAGGAGGAGGAGGAGGAGGATCAGGATGAGGGTAGAGTTGGCCATGGCAGACTCTGTTCTGGTCAATGTCTTGCCCAGGATCAGGATGAGGGCGAGGATGGCGGGGCAGGAGGAGGAGGAGGAGGAGGAGGAGGAGGAGGAGGAGGATGAGGGGGAGGAGAAGGAGGGGCCCAAACGACTCACACCACCAGGAGGTGAGTCGTTCGGGCCCATCTGGATTTCGGCCCCCCTGGGAAGAGGAGGAGGATGAGGAGGACGAGGAGGAGGACGAGGAGGAGGAGGAGGAGGAGGAGGAGGAGGAGGAGGAGGAGGAGAAATCGGCGACTACCAGACATCCCCGCATATCCTTCCCCCTCCCCTCAGCGGGCGGGTCCCCGATGAGTTCGAGGACGCGCGCACCGTGGAACCGGCGCTGCGCTCTCTCTGCGGGACGGCGGCTGGAGGGAAGAGGGAGGGGGGAGGGAGGAGGGAGGGGCGGGAATGGCTAGGGGGCAAGATGGGGGGGATATGCTAAATGCCTGCTAGTGCGCCGACTACGGCCTCCTTTCGCGCCCCGCGGTCCTCTCGACGAGGTGCCAAAACAGATGGTGCTTGGGCTTGTAGGGCACGCGCGCTGGCTGCAATAGGATAAGATGCCTGAGGGCCATGTCCTCCAAGGCCCTGCACTGATCCAGACTCGGCACGTCGGGGAGCACGCGGAGATACTCGCTGAACCGAAACAAGGCTCGGCCACACTCTAATAAACCAAACCCTCTTTCCAATCGATTCGCAAATGACGGCAGAAAAGATGTAACACAAAACTCGAATAACCACACGCTCTCAGCAGCCTTAGTTTTGAGCTGGCGTTTGCCAGAAGACCCAAACGAACCAATGGAATGAGATGTTATCTGATCTGGGTGCCTCCCATCCCGTCTCTGCGCTGAGTACCACTCGGTCAACTTAACCATGATGTTATCGAAAGCCACCTGTTCACGCATAGTCTTCTCTAAGGACAAGTCCGCAAACGCATTTGAAGCCACTGCGCGCCACATCGTTTCCAGGATGATGCTCCCCATGACCCCCAGGGCCACGGTGTGCATGAAGTCGACCGCTACAGACCCAGCGATCGTTAACCCAAGGGTGAGCCCGAAAAGCGGGTTGGGTCGAGTGGTAAGTGTGGCTTTGGACGGGCGCCAGAAACGATACCACCCAGGACACACCATGACGGCATAGTGCGCTATGTCAGGCAATCCTTGTTGTGGGAGGAGAACATCCCCAGGCTGAAGCTCGATGCTTGAACTGTTAATGGGCGGGACCACTCGTGTAACCGTCAACCCTTTTCCAGACTTGCGTTTATCAAACGAAAAGCCAGCAGCCGTGATCAAGGCGCCCCTCTCCGCCTCGGAACCGATATGAATCCACACCTGCGCGCGCTCGGTCGCGCGATCATGCGCGTCGACGGGGTGGCATGACCACGGTTTCTCCTGTGATCTTATCATGCTGGGATCGTTATTTATTTCATAAGCAGGAGGGGGTGGAGGAGGTGGAGGAAAGGGAAGGAGGGGGACGAGGGGGGGAGGGAAGGGGAAGGAGAGGGGGAGGGGCTGAGGAGGGGGAAGGGGGGCGGGGAGTACCAGTAGAGGGCGAGGGAGGGGGGGGGATGGAGGGGGGGGGGCGCGGGGGGCGGAGGAGAGCCCGAGCCGCGATGTCGGCGCCGATGCCGCCGACGTGCTGCCCCCCCCTTCTTCCCTCCCTCCGCCCCTCCCTCTCCCTCCCTCCGTCTCTCCCCCCTCTCTCCGCCACCCTCCCTCCCCCCCTCCCTCCCCCGTTCGTCCCTTCCCCACCCGTCCCTCCCTCGTGCCCAAAAACACGCTATCCTGTAGCTGTGCAGCGTGTCCTTGGACGCGTCGCACAATGGGCACGGGAAAGCATTGGACGACCACGTCGGACAGTATAAGGATGTAGCTATGGCGTCCCAGTCTGCCATGATAAAAAGCACTGCCCCCTTAACACCCATGGGCTGGCCAGCCCACTCGCCCCTGGTCCCGTCCGCGGGCGCCCAATCGCGCCCACGCGGGTGCTGCATTGGGAACGTGCCAGCTGCCAGGGCATCCGCGCACCATCGCACAAAGGAGAGCAGCGGATGCATAGAACAATACCCATGGCAGCCGCATTTGCAGCTCAATTGTTTACGAAATGTAACTGACACGTGGCGCACCTTCGACACTAAATTTACCAATGAAATAACCAGTTGGGACCGACTTCTACCCGCGCCTGCGGATCCACCGTACTGGGCTGCGTCCAAATATATTGCGCATGGTACCACTATGTCATCCTCATCGGCTGAGCGCACGACTATGTGATCATGATAAATCTGTGGCTGAGTTTTTCCCGCCAACGCCGTCTTCACGGCTTCTCGCGAGGAAGGTGCCCCGAACACCTCCTCGTGCAGCAGTTCGTGCATTGGGCGCACTTGAACGCCCAGGTCCACGCGCCGTCGGGAGTTACCGCTCTGCCCCACCACGTGGATCGGCATGGGCCTAACCTTAGTAATGTTGAGCTCTGCGATCCTATTGTCGATGACCCTCTGGCAGTGCCCCGTCGAGCTGTCGGGGGCGAGCCCCCACTCCCTCAACTTATCGGATTTCGCTCCCGCGGTCCATGCTGTGTAGGACAGAGTGCACAATGTTTTTGCAGTGATCTCCCCAGTGCAATAAAGAGTTTGAAGCTGAACCAGCAAGCTTTCGGCAGCTTCTTTCTCAGTGCCCTCGTCGGGCCGAGAGTGAATCGTGCGGCGCCGAGTAGACATGGCGCGCCCGCCAAATAGGCTACCCTGGAGCCCGAACCCTACGGCCCCATCCCCCCTCCCGAGGACGAGGATTGGGGTGGGCGAGGGAGGGCGGGGGGGGGAGGAGGGGGAGGTGGAGGACTCCTCCTCCTCCTCCTCCTCCAATGCACACTACACACTGCACGCCGCACACGCACACACACGCACTCACACACCACGCATCATACTCGAACTCCTCCACTCCTCCGCCTCCCCCAGGACGACGACGGCGACGACGGGAGGGCGACGACGACGGGATGACGACGGCTTTTGGGCCTCTCGTCGCCACGGGTGGACCCCTGGATCCCCCTCCAGAAATTCAGGCCAGAGCGCGCCCCGCGATAGACGACGACGACGACGACGGCGGCGACGGCGACGAAGACGACGACGACGACGACGACGACGACGACGACGACGACGACGCGACGACGACGACGACGACGCCGACTGCGGCGACGGCGACGGCGACGACGACGACGACAACGACGACGACGACGACGACGACCACGACCACGACCACGACGACGACGACGACGACGACGACGACGACGACGACGACGACGACGACGACGAGGCGACGACGACGACGACGACGACGACGAGGCGACGACGACGCGCCGAGACGACGACGCCGTCGCTGCCGACAGAACCGCTGCCCTCGGATCCGATCACCTCTTGCCGCCGCGACGGGGTCCTCCGTCCGCCGCAGAGCGTGCCCCAGGGCTGACGTCGTCGGGGCTTCTCGCCGTCGCCGCGGCTGGACCCCCCGTCCGAAATTCTGGGCAGAGCGCCCCTCAGGAATCCAGGAATGACGTCGTCGGGGTTCTCGTCGCCACGGATGGATCCCCCGTTCGAATGTCTGGTCAGAGAACGCGGAGGGGGGGGGTCCGAGGGCCCGTGGGCGGGATTGACGACGGACAGGTCCAAGCATTCGAATGCGCCCTTCGAAGTGTGAGCTGTCCCTCCGTCCGAAATTCTGGGCAGAGCGCCCCTCAGGAATCCAGGAATGACGTCGTCGGGGTTCTCGTCGCCACGGATGGATCCCCCGTTCGAGGGTCTGGTCAGAGAACGCGGAGGGGGGGGGTCCGAGGGCCCGTGGGCGGGATTGACGACGGACAGGTCCAAGCTCTCGAATACGCCCTTCGAAGTGTGAGCTGTGTGCGCCCCAGGAATGACATCGCTGGGGTTTCTCGTCGCCACGGCTGGATCCCTCGCTCTTCAGACATTCTGGCCAGAGCGCGCCCCAGGAATGCGGCCTCGGCCCGATCGTCGCCGCGTCTGGATCCCTCTTCAAACATTCTGGCCAGAGCGCGCCCCAGGAATGTGGCCTCGGCCCGATCGTCGCCGTCGCCGACGCCACCGCTCTCATTCGCCCGCGCCGCAGGAGCTGTCCGCGCCAGAAGCTGTGGATCCAGGCTCGCCACGCGCGCGCCAGGGGCGGTGGGCCGACTTGCGCCGAACTATCCCCTCACTCTCCCCCTCCTCACCTCTCTTCCCTCACACCCTATCTCTCCCATCCACCCCCTCTCCCTCCCCCTCCATCCTCCTAGGCCAGGGGAAGGGGAACCTGGCCAGGGAGGATGGAGGGGAACCTGGCCTCCCCCTCCTCCTCCGAACAGAAGGGAGCTCATCGATGATCATCGATCGCTCATCGATGACCCTCGATGAGCTCATCGTCGCATCTGCGACATGTATCGAGGTTCGTGCCCCCGCTCATCGATGATCATCGATGAACCTCCGGGGTCCCTCATCGATCGCACCCCCCTCAGGCGCAGCGGCGTCGCCGCGCTGAGCCCGCTTAAATCGGGCAAAATGCCGATCGCGCAAGCATCGAGGATTGCCCAACGCGGCTCGCGGCCGAACGGCCTGAAAGACCCCTGCCTCACGCCCCGAGCCTGGCTATAGCCCAAGCCTGCTCACGGCCTGAGGGCCCCCATGTCAACTCTGCATGCGCTCACGTGTTGCGGCGACGCCTAGGGCGATCCTCATCACCGCCGCCGCCGCCGCCGCCCTTCCTCTTGCGCGAGCTATCCCCCTTCCCATGCCTCGAAGCGTGCATGGACTGCGCCATCTGCACGGCAGACTCGAGGGCGCTCATGTCAGCCTGCCGTCGGCAAGCGGGCAGCGGGGCGGGGGAGGGGGATCGCACGCCGTCGACGTCGCTGCCGATACCCACCCCGTCAATCCTCCATCCTCCTTAATTCCTCATCATCCCCCTCCTCCTCTTGGACCCCACCCCCGTCCTCCTCGTCCCCTCCCCATTCCCCCATCCTCCCCCTCATCCCCCGTCGCATCCCCTCCCAAGCCGCGCGCAGGCGCCTCGAGACCAATCACCTTGGCGGCCTGGTCGATGATCTGCTGCTTGGTGAGGCGCTGCTTGATCTCGCGCGGCGGCGGGGTGGGGGACGGCGGTTCTGGAGGGGGAGTGTGGCGAGCGGGGGGAGGGGGGAGCGAGGGGTGGGGGGGGGGGAGGGAGGGGAGAGGGCCGAGGGCGGGGCGGGGAGGGGGAGGGAAAAGGAGGGCGAGGAGGAGGATGGGGTGAGGATGAGGAGGAGGATGGAGGAGGTGGGAGGAGGAGGAAGACAACATGAGGCGATCCTGGCCCACGTCCGTGTTGCAGGGGAGAGGGCCGAGGGCGGGGCGGTGAGGAGGGGGGGGGAAAAGGAGGGCGAGGAGGAGGATGGGGTGAGGGTGAGGAGGGGGATGGAGGAGAAGGGAGGAGGAGAAAGACAACATGAGGCGAGCCTGGCCCACGTCCGCGTTGGAGGGGAGAGGGCCGAGGGCGGGGCGGGGAGGAGGGGGGGAAAAGGAGGGCGAGGAGGAGGACGGGGTGAGGATGAGGAGGAGGATGGAGGAGGAGGGAGGAGGAGAAAGACAACATGAGGCGATCCTGGCCCACGTCCGTGTTGGACATGAGCATGCCGCCGAGGAGGGTCCGCTTCCGCGCGCCCTTCAGCCCGTCGATCTTCTCCCCGATGTCGCCGCCCACCGCCTTCGTGCGCGCCCAGCACCAGTCCTCCTCGCTGTTGATGTCGCTCACCAAGGACTCCGCCGACGCCAGCAACTTCTTGCTCGACTCGATGGTCTTCTTGGCGTCGGCCAGCGCCTTGACCTCAGGGCCTGCCGTCTTCTTGCCTGGCGTGGCGGCGCCGCGCCCTCCTCCTCCTCCTCCTCCAGCATCTCCTGTCGCCCTCCTCCTCCTCGCGCCGTCCTTGGCGGTCTCGTCCTCCTCGGCATCAGCCCTGGGCGGCTCCTGCCGCTGCTCGAGCGTCTTCATCCACACCTTCTCAAAGCTGTCCTGCCACGTAATCTTGAAGTGCATGAACTTGAGCGTCCCGTTTTGCGGGTCCAGCTGGGCATAAGGATATCCGAGGTCGATGCACCGCCTGCATGTCTTCACGCAGGCGGCAATCGCACCTGGATCCGTCTGCCCAGCTGGACCGCCTTCCTCGTATAGCATCCTGAGGAAGCTCATGAGCACGCCCGTCTCGCGCCAATCTAACTTGTGCTTCTCCGTGTACGAGCGCGTCACGGTAGGCTCCAGCTCAGCGTACTTCGCGTCGATCCACTCCTGCTTGAAGTCGATCTTGTCCTTCGACATGTCCAAATCATACTTCCGCTTGAGCTGCTGGTCGTTCTTGATCTCCCTATCCATGCGGTTGCCGAGCGGCGACCTCTTCAGGAAGTTCGCCGCGCCCTTGGCCTTGTAGAGGCGGATGAGGAGGTCGCCGTGCTCACCGCGCTTGCCCTTGACGCCGTCGAGCTTGGCCTCGATGCTCGCGATCTCCTCGGACTTGTCCTTCTCCTGCGCGTCGTCGCCAGGCTTGCGCGGGACGAACTCAGCCTTCTCGTAGCCTTCCGCCAATGACCCAGGTTCGGACATCGCCCTCTCATGGCTCGCAAGCAGCAGCCCGCGCTCGGCATCCATCGCCATCTTCATGGGCGTGGAGTTCACGGATGACCGAGGAGGGCGAAGGAGGGGGAGGAGCGAGAGGGGAAGGAGGAGGAGGAGGAGGAGGAGGGAGAGGAGGGGTCCAAACGACTGGCGAGAGGAGGAAGGAGGAGGAGGAGGAGGAGGAGGAGGAGGAGGAGGGCGAAGGAGGGGGAGGAGCGAGAGGAGGAAGGAGGAGGAGGAGGAGGAGGAGGAGGAGGAGGAGGAGGAGGTGAGTCGTTCGGGCCACTCTGGATTTCGGCCCCCCTGGAGGAGGACCAGAGAGGGGAATCAAGGAGGGATGAGGCAGTCAGGGAGGATGAAGGAGGAACGGAGGGAGGAGGCATCCCCGTCGACGTCCCATGACGAGGCGAGGGCGTGATGAAGCCGTTGGCGCCGAGCAGGTCCATGCCAGTGTCGGGGGCCCCCAGGGTGTCCATCGCAGCCCTCGCGCTCTCGGCGCGGCGGCGCGCCTTGCGCTGCTCGCGGGTCTCCTCGTCATCCTGGCCATCGGTCGTGGCGACTTCATGCGAAGCCGCCGCCTCCTCCGCAGCGGCCCTCTTGGCGCGGCGGCGCTCCTTGCGCTGCTCGGCCGACTCCTCAACCTCCTGGGCGCCCTCCTGGGCGACCTGCTGCGAAGCCGCCGCCTCCTTCGCAGCGGCCCTCTCGGCGCGGCGGCGCTCCTTGCGCTGCTCGGCCGACTCCTCGACCTCCTGGCCGCCGCCCTCGGCGACCTGCTGCGAAGCCGCCGCCTCCTTCGCAGCGGCCCTCTCGGCGCGGCGGCGCTCCCTGCGCTGTTCGGCCGACTCCTCGATCTCCTGGCCGCCGTCATCGGCGACCTGCTGCGAAGCCGCCGCCTCCTTCCTCTTGCTGGCCTTCTCGGCGTGGCGGCGCTCTCTGCGCTGCTCGGCCGACTCCTCGATCTCCTGGCCGCCGTCATCGGCCATATGATGCGAAGCCGCCGCCTCCTTCGCAGCGGCCCTCTCGGCGCGGCGGCGCTCCTTGCGCTGCTCGGCCGACTCCTCGACCTCCTGGGCACCGCCCTCGGCGACCTGCTGCGAAGCCGCCGCCTCCTCCGCAGCGGCCCTCTTGGCGCGGCGGCGCTCCCTGCGCTGCTCGGCTGACTCCTCGATCTCCTGGCCATCTTCCTCGACGGCTGGCTGCGAAGCCGCCGCCTCCTCCGCAGCGGCCATCGACGGCTGGCTGTCGACTGGATGCGAAGCCGCCGCCGACTCCTCCATCTCCTTGCTGACGCCCTGGGCGACTGGCTGCGAAGATGTCGCCTCGTTCGCCATGTCCTGCGCCGACAGGGGCTCGCCGTCGATCGACTCCGACGGGGCCCCCTCGGCATCACTGGGCGCCGCCAGCCCCTTGGGCGATTGCTGCTCAGCGGGCGCACTCTCGGTGTCGGACGAGCCCACGGAGACGGGGAGCTCGACGGGGGCCTGGTGGCGGGGCTGGGCGGCGGGCGAGCCGAGGATATCCTTGTCCCTGGACCACATCGTCAACGCGATGCGCTGCCTCGCGAGATCGGCGAAGTCGCGCTGCAGCGCCTGGACCTCCGCCTCCCTCTCGCTCACGTCCGCCCTCGAAGCGCCGCTACCTGGCTGGAGCGAAGACCCGAGGTCGGAGGGCGACAGAGTAAGGGGAGTGAGAGCACACATCGCACGCAGAGGACGGACGTGGTTGACACGGGCGCGAACGTTCAGACGCCGACCGATCGCTAGATCGCCTATCTTCTCGCATCGCGCCCCGCGATGCGCGACGCGCGGTTACCTTCGCGCCCCCACCCCCCCCGCCGCCGCCCTGGAGAAGGGCGGCTCTCTGGCCAAGGCCGCGACGCGCGAGGCGCGGTTATCTTCGCGCCCCTGGGGGTGATCTAGGATCGGCGCCGCTGCAATCGACGATGGGGGGGAGGGGAAGATGGCGGCGATATCAGATGCATTGAGGTCTGCACGCTGTCCGAACCGAAGGGGCATCCTGCGGGCGTCTTCAGAGTGAAACGCGGAGCGGCCCGCGGCTCTTCTTATGTATGCACCCCATCCCTCCACCTCCCCTCTCCATCCACCCCCTCTCTCCGCCCGCGCCCCCATCCCTCCACATCCCGCCCTCCGATCTCGGGCTCTCGGCCGCCACCGGCCCCCGCAGGCAGGCGCGCTGCAGAAGCTGGAGGCCGCGCCGCCCCCGCGCCGCCCCGACCCTCACTCAGCCGCGAATCGAGACCGCATGGAGTCGGCGCCTGGCGGCGGGGGCATGGTGATCATGCCCGCGGCAGCTGGCCTCTTCCTCGCTGCGGGGCCAGCCTCGTCCTCATCCTCTCCCTCCTCGTCCTCAGCCTCCTCATCTTCCTCCTCTTTCTCGGCGTCGTCCTCTTCCTCCTCCTCCTCTTCCTCCTCCTCTTCCTCCTCGACCTCCTCCTCCTCTTCATCTTCCTCTTCCTCCTCTTCGCCATCTTCGCCGACATCCTCCTCTGCCTGCTGGGCCTGGGCCGCTGGCTTCTTTCTGGCCGCCGTTGCCGTGGTCGTGCCCGCTGGCCTCTTCTTGGCGGGCCCCAGGCTCGCCGCCGTCTTGCTCCGCTTCATGGGGCGGCCAGCGGATGCCTCGCCGTCTTCGTTGTCCTCCTCATTCTCATCCTCTTCCTCCTCCTCCTCCTGCTGCTCCTCCTCCTCGCTGGCCTTCCTCTCGCCGCCCTCTCCGTCGGGGTCGGCCCCGTCGGGGTCCTTGCAACCGTCACTCTGCGTGGTCACCTTCGCTGCTGGCTTCTTCTTGGACTTGAGCGGGTACTTGGCGTCCAACTTCATCTTTTCCTTTTTCACTTCCTCGACCGACGTCTCATTCTTGCTGAGCAGCTTCGCTTTCTGCGTTAGCCACTCTAAGGCCACCGACTCGGGGATCTTGTTCAAGCTGAGTTGGACTTTTTGCCCGCCGTCGATGTAGATGACAACGCCTTGCTCACCAGGGTTGAGGGCCTTGTAGGCGACCCGCACCTTGCCGACGTCGCTCTGAGTTTCCCAGACAGTGAGGCTCTTTTTGATCTTGCCACCGCTAGCCGCCTCGGCGTCACTGAGAAGGGACTTCCACGCACTGACGGTGAGCGTGCTCAGGCTGGAGGCGCTGCCGTCCGCCCAGACGACCTCCACGGGGTCGAAGTCGCCGCCCTTGGCCGAGAACTCGCGGAAGCTCTTGGACTCGCCCGTGCCGACGCGCACCGCGACGCCGAGGGACGGGTCCCAGTCGGCGGCGGGCATTGGCGGCGGCGGCGCAGCCGCGCCCATCAGCTGCCTGAGCTCGGTGAGCCACTTCGGCGCACTGAGGTTGGGCTCCCGCTCCCTGCGCAGCGGGTCGTAGAGGTGCTTGCACATGGACCTCAACCTCGGGTCGGACGACGACGACGACGATTCGATGGGGGGCGATTCGTTGTCCTGGGGGGGCCCGAGACCAGGCAGCCTATCTTCGCGCATCGCGCCCCGCGATGCGCGACGCGCGGTTACCTTCGCGCTCTCCCGCCGCCGCCCTGGAGGAGGGCGGCCCTCTGGCCCAGACCGCGCGACGCGCGATTATCTTCGCGCCCCCATGTGGGCGGGGGTGGGGAGGCAACCCAACGGGCTTCAAAACGGCCCGCCGCGCCCCCCCTTCTCCCCCCCACGTTCTCCCCCTCACCCCCTCACCCCTCATCCCCCTCCTCTTCCCTCCTCCGCCTAGACCTCCACATCTCATCCCCTACACTCCGCCATCCCCTCGTCGCTTCCTTATTTGTCTGAAGCGGCCTGGCTGACATCTTGTCCGCCCACGCGTCCAGGGCTTTCTCGTCAGCGAACTGCCAGTGCTTCGAAACCTTCTTGTTCTGCTGCTGCTGCCGCGCCACCAGCGCGCAGGCCTTCCTCGTGGCCTCGGGCGAGAAGCTCAGGTTCCCAGCCACGGACTCCAGTGACGCGATCATCTGAGGCGGGGAAGCCGCCGTCACTCGCCGTCGACTCGTCGTCCTCGACGTCGACCATCGTCCGTCGTTGTCATCGGCCCCGTCGCCGACTCGTCGCCGCCGTCGCCCGTCGCCGTCGGCTCGTCGTCGCGTTTCCCTTCTGTCGAGGGCGACGTCGAGCCGACGACGACGGGCGACGGCGGCGACGAGTCGGCGACGGGGCCGACGACAACGACGGACGACGGTCGACGTCGAGGACGACGAGTCGACGGCGAGTGACGACGCCGATGCCAGCAACGTCATCGCCGTCGTCGTCGCCGACGTCGTCGCCGCTGATGGGCGTCCTTGGCGGACGCCTTCATGCGCAAGAACGCATTGTGGTCGAACCTGTCTTCGCCAGGCGAGGTGCCGTACACGAAGAACTCTGGGTTGTTCGCGAACGGCACCAGCGCGTCCCGAATGGCGTCGACCGACGTGCAGCAAGAACGCGGTTTTGCCATCGCTGCACAAAAACAAAGCTGCGAACAAAAAATGTTGTGGACAATCGCAGCAATGACCCTGATGACGCACGATCCACCGACTCGCATTCGCATCGCCGACGCATCGTCGAGACAGCCGCCGACCGTCAACGCCGGCCGATCGGCCGACGCCGACCGATCACCGACGCAACGCCGATACATTGCGGGGGGGGGGCGGGGATTGGCCTTCGCATCGCCGACGCATCGCCGTCGACGCATCTCCGATGCATCGCCGACGATCGGCCGACGTCGACCGCTCATCGATGCCCCGCCGATGCGTCGCGGGGTCCCCCTCCATCGCCGAACGGACGCATCTCCGATGCATCGCCGACGATCGGCCGACGTCGACCGCTCATCGATGCCCCGCCGATGCGTCGCGGGGTCCCCCTCCATCGCCGAACGGACGCATCTCCGATGCATCGCCGACGATCGGCCGACGTCGACCGCTCATCGATGCCCCGCCGATGCGTCGCGGGGTCCCCCTCCATCGCCGAACGGACGCATCTCCGATGCATCGCCGACGATCGGCCGACGTCGACCGCTCGTCAATGCCCTGCCGATGCGTCGCGGCGAGCCTCTCCAACGACCTCCGAGGCAGGGCGGGGGCCAGTGGCGGGCGGGCGGGGGAGGGTGCGACGGGGAAGGAGGAGGGCAAGCGGATCAGAGCAAGCAAGAAGGCACACCCGCCCCCTCCCTCTCCGCTCCCCCGCTCGCGAGGCGGGCCACCAGACGCCATGATTGCCTGCGTCGTCTCGGGCCCGATGATGCGCTCCATGGCGCCGTGAAATGCAGCGCCCGCGCAATGCATCTCCTCGCCGTCCTCCGCGTCCGTCATCACCTCCTCTCCTGAAGCCTCTCCCTCGGCGGCGGAGGCGGGCGGCGGGGGCCCGAGAGGCATGGCCCAGCCGCGGCGCACCCACAGGTCCCTTCCCCGAGGGCACAAAGGGGTTGCTTGGCAATGGGCGGGCAGCTTGACCATGGGGCCAGCTGCGGAACAAGCAGCGACGAGGACGCAGATGACGGACGACGAGGATCGCCGACGACGGCGGCGGCGCGACGACAGCGTTGGTTTCTGGCACCCCGCGGGCCGATTCTGGATCCTGGGCGGCGGTCAACCTTGAACGGTCGCGCTGCCGTCGTTTGCCCCGACGTCGGCGCCGACGTCGTTTGCCCCGACGTCGTCGTCGTTGTGGACGTCGACGGAAGAACGATAACATCGGCGTTGGCGGAATAACAGAAGGGGGCGTCGACGTCCACTTCGACGACGACGTCGGGGCCAGCGACGTCGACGCCCCTCCCCCCTCCTTTTATCTCCTCCACCCCCTGCTCATCCTACCCGTGCGTGCGCGGTGACAGTGGCCTCATGCTCACGAACCGCATCGCGGCGACAGCGCCGCCGCTTAGTCTTGTATATATGGATTCAATTTGACGTTTTCCACCCGTCGGGAGACTGCGTGCCGCACGCTGCGGAAACATATCATACCGTTTACATACACACACATATATATATACATATATATATATGCACATGTACATATGTGTATAATTCTATATGTATAAATACATATATGTGTAACTTCTTGAAACATGTGTTGTATATATATACATATATATAGTATGACTACCATATACAAGCACGTATGCACATACACGTGTGTGTGCGTGTATATTACATGTTCGTGCATTTGAGATATACATACATACATATACACACATACATGCGCATGTATGTGTGGATATATACCTATACACCTCTATGTAGATACGTATGTATGTATTGAATTGTATGTGGCTTCAAGGGCCCACTCGTTCGGCGGTTGTTGCCTCCGGACTCACAGACTCGAGTTCCTCGATCCCCGGCTTCCGACGACGGCCCAAGCTTTCGTGGGCTGCCTCGAGCAAGTACCGGACCTCTGGGTACGTCTCCATGCCAACGGCGAAGTCCGATATCTGCTTGATCACCGAGGCCCACGGGTCCGAAACGAGCAATTCTACCCGGAGGCCCCCCCGCGGCACCGCCGCTTGGCGGTCTGAGGGCCCCCCCGCGGTCGAGCGGGCGTCGGCGCGATCGCACGGGGTTCTTTCTTGCAGAAATTCTCGGAACCGCCCCGGCGGATTCGTATTTGGAAGGGTCGGGCCGCCAAGTTGCGCCTGCGAGGTCCGCTCGTCGCCCTGGGCGTCGCGGCGGTGCGCGCGCGCGAGGGCCACCGCCGCGAGCTTGGCGAGTGCGACATGGAGGGTGCCCCGTCCTCTCGTCGCCCTGCTGCGCATTCGTACTTCGACTTCCGTTCTTTGCTACGGTCAAGGGTCAGCTCTCCCCTGGCCCCCCCTGAGGAGGGCCTCGCGATTTTGGGATGGGGCTTCAATTGGGCCACAGCCGCTTTGGACAGGGTGGCGGTCGGCACCATAGAGCGCGCCGGCCGCTTGGGCGCGCGGGGCGAGAGTCATTTCAAGACGCTCATTGGCGATCCGCACGGCTTGGCGGACACGCGCCAAGGCGAGCCCGCCCTCGCTTCGGCTGCGGAGAGGTCTCGTCTCGACCGGATTCACGCCAATTACCACTTAGCGGACCGATTGGGCAGGCGCGTCCGATGCGCTGCCCTGGAGCGGCGGCGCGACCCGTCGCGCCGACGCGCGGTCTTGTTTTCGCCGGGCGCGACGGCGGCGACCAATGTCGGCCCCCCCCGACCCTTGCCCTGGCCGACCCGGCGTTCCTCCGCAGAGCGGCGCTGGAGTGCCAAGAGGCCTGCAAAGATTGGCCGGATGCCTTGGCGCCGGAGCGGCCGCGATCGCTCACAGCCGCGCTGCGCCTGGTCGCCCTCAGGATCGAGGCGGAGCGCTCTGCCCCTGCGCCCGCCGCCCGCGCGGAGGATCGGCTGGGGCGCGCGATGAAGTTCATTCGCGCGGCGGAGGCTGGGCGCCTCTACGAGATCTGCCCGCTTCGAGGGCTGCCCGCCCACCGGGGGGCGGCGGGCAACCCGCGCGCCATCGAAGCGGACGTGGCGCAGCGGCTTCGCGGATCACGGCTCCACGCAGTGCAACTTGCCTGGGTGCATGCCATCGAGGAGTCGGGGCGGCCCCGCGCCGACCGCGAGTTTGGATGGCGCTCGTTCGGGCCAGGCCCGTCAATGGGACGCTCGTCTCATTTATCGACCGGCCCCCGGTCGCGCCGGCGGCATCTCGGCCGCGGAGCTGCCCGGCGGAGAAGCAGCGACGCATCTGGGCTCGAAGGCCAGCGCCCTGCGTTCACCTCCTTCAAGGCCAAGGGCGTCGACCATCACCTCCTCCGCCAGTGGGTGGCCGAAGACGAGGACTCGCGCCCGCTGTCGGACTCAGCGCCGCTCGACGCGCCCAGGTTCAGGCTTCGTCGTTCTCGCGTTCGCACGGCCGTTGGGCAGTCCAGCATCTCTTCGCCTGGCCCCGACGGGTTCCCGTTCCAGGCCTGGCGCGTCACCGTGCGGCTGTCTGCCACGATCCTGTTCGAGCGTCTTCCAGGCTCTCCTGGGGGGCGACGGAGCCGACCTCATGGGGCGGTGCGCCGACGACTTCAACGCGAGTTGGTTGTTCTTCCTGCCCAACATGGCGTCGGGGGCGGGCTGCCGTTCGCTGTCGCGGCGGACCTGTTGCTGCGCAGGCTGGCCCGGGCCGTCGCGCCGGGCGCGTTGCGCGCCCATGCCGACGACGCCGCGTTCGTCGACCCGCCCCTATGCAGCGCCTCGGCCTGCTGGAACGCGTTTTCTCTGAGTGTGCTCGCGCGTCTGGCCTGGGACTCAACGTTCACAAGACAGTTATTGTTCCGTTCGGCCAGCTCTCCCACGAAAAAGTCCGAGGACATATTCGGCGGGGTGTTCCGCTCTGGGGGGCGCTGGAAATTTCAGATGTTGCCAAGTGTATTGGCGTCTACGTTGGCCCTGGCCGCGGGCTCAAATCTTGGGAGCCCCCCTTCAAGAAGATGGAAGACCGGGCGGCGGTGCGCGGGCAGCTTGGGGCCGGCATGATGCACGCCATCGAGGTCCACCGCGCGTTCGTCGCTTCAGTCACCGCCTTCGTCGCGCAGCCTGACCCCCTCCCCGACGGTTTCACGGCAGTCGGAAAAACGTGTTTTGCGAAAGCTCTTCCCGGGCCCGTGTGATTGGATGCCCGGCGACGCGCTGCGGGCCCTCGCGACATTCGGATTCCCCCGGAATTTCCCATGCGCCCAGACCATTGCCACCGTCGCGAAGGTGCGGGTGACTTCGCGCGAGGCCGACAGCAGCGGTGGACTTCGCGGGCTGCCGCGCGCGACGGCCCACCGGGAGACGATGCGCGACCTTGACGGCGCGCGGCGGTTGGGCGCCCGCCGGGCTTGGGCCGCGTTGTCATTTTTATTATTATTGGAGGCCGCCGTGCTCTCGTTCACAGCATCGGAGGATTCCGCGAGATTGCTGCACCACCCGTCCGCCGAGGAGCCCCGCAGGGAAGGGTAGCAGGCGCGCGCCCTTCGGGCAACGCAGCCGACCTGCGCCGCTGCCGCCGAACGGGCCTTCGGCGACAGCTTGACAAGACCATTGGCGGCTCGTTGCGTTGCCGGGGCGCCGATGCCAGAGGCTATTAAGGGCCCTCGGCAGCATCGAGGCGCTGGCGCCGCCCCGGCTGTTGGCCGCGGCATTGCGATCCAACCTGAACGGCTGGATGACGGCACGGAGGTTCCTGCGGCGTGGTAAATGCGTGCTCGGCTGCGCACGCGCCGACGATTCGCTCCAGCATTGCGCTAAATGCCCGCTCTATCATGAGCTGTGTCGGCAGCAGTTTCGACTGGAACGCCCTGACTCGGCCGTGGCCCTCGGCGATGTCTTCCTCATTGCTTCGGCTTCGCGTCAAGTGCGCATCGACGAGCCTCCGGTTGGCGGTGCCGTTGCCTCGGCGCTCCGAGCCCTGAGCGTGCATGCGTTGTACCGCACCCATACTGCCAGCAATTCGCTTGGGACTGGCCCCCGGTGTGGCCTTTTCCGCGGCTGCGTCCGCGAAGGGGCCCGGGGTCATGACAAAGCCATGTCTTTGCTCAGCGCAGTGCGCAAACGCCGACGCCAAGATTGACCTCTCCTCCTTCTCCGGGGTGGGGTGGGTCTCGGGGTCTGTCGGGTCCTGGGGTGTTTTTGGGTGTTTTTGTGTCGGTTTGTCGGTTTCTCTCTGTGTCCCTCTCCCCCTCCTTGCAGTTCGTGTAATTGTTATGTCGCCTGCTAGGGCACCTGGTGCTGTTTTCCTCTCCTCGCGTTCTCGCGGCTGGGGCCCGATTCGGCGGCCGCGCAGGGGAACTGCGGTGCTCGTTTTGAGATCAGATTCGGGTGTATTAGTCGGTGTTTGCACTGCTAGCAACAGCCCGTTTTCTGCACATAATTTCGGCCACGTTCGCAGGACACACGTCCTGTTGATGACGGTGGCTTCTTTCTTTGGGCAACCACGCGCTTCGCTATGATACACATTCGGGCCATGTTTGTATCATACGGTTCTCCCACTCTTCGCTCGTCCTCCTCCTTTCCTCCTCCTCCTCCTCCTCCTCCTCCTCCTCCTCCTCCTCCTCCTCCTCCTCCTCCTCCTCCTCCTCCTCCTCCTCCTCCTCCTCCTCCTCCTCCCAGTGGTGTCCGCTAGCTGCTGCTCTCGCAAGGGAGGCCACGATTTGTCCGCCCTGGCCGGCGCCTGCGGTAGGCAGGATTTACCGTTTGTTTTTGGACGTACCAGTTTATCCTCGGGTTTAGGGCGGGCGCCCGAGTTTGTCTCCTCTTCTTCTCCTTCTCCTCCTCCTCGTTTCTGGTCGCTGGTTTCGTGTTGGCTCCGTTTGTGCGGGAATTGCCTTGGCTCGTCCTGCTCTTGCCGCCTCCTTCTCCTCCTCTCGCCGCTCGTGATATCCTCCCCCCTCTCGGGGCCGAGCGCCCCCTGCGCCCCTCCGCCGCGCCCCCCCCCGCCACAGGGCTGAATGTGCCCCAGCCGCGCCCGCGCGCGCATCGGCGACTCGAGAGCGCGAGGATGCTCGCACATCGCGGGGCGCGAGGGCGCGACCTTGGGTAATCTGGGCACCCTGGGCTTGCCGACAGGCGGAGCTGTCGGAGCTGTTGAAGACGCGCGACGCGCAGGAGCGGAAGCGCGCGCAGCTGGCCGAGGTGCAGCTCGAGCGCGCCGCGCAGGCCGGCCGGCCGAAGCACGCCCCCGTCCAACTCCCAAGGAAGGGAGGCAATGTCAGATGAGTCAGATACAGCCGATTCGTCGTCGTCGTTGTCGCCATCGCCGTCGTCGCCATCGTTCTTGTCGCCATAGTCGTCTTCGTCGTCGTCGTCGTCGTGATTTCCGAGGTGTGTGTGTGTGTGTGTGTGGGGGGGGGGGGGGGGGAGGAAAGTTTCCGAAGGTTCCAGGGGGTTCGGGCGATGTTCGCCCTGGTTCGGCGTCGGGGAGGGGGACCCTCGCCGCCGTGGGCGGATGCTTTTTCAAGCGGATGCGGTCGGGAAGGTTTGGGTACCGTGTCGTTCCGCGGGTTCTGGCCCACCGCGCTGCGGCGCGACACGCTATCCACTTCGATTCCCGAGGCGTCAACGTTCTCAGCTTTCCCGAGCCTCCCGACCCGCGGAGCGCAGCGACACGCTATGCACTCGCAGTGCATAGCATGGTGTCGCCAGGGCCGCCGCCGCGACACGCTAAGCAGCAGTTTCTGGCCGTAGGCTCAGGTGTCTGCACGGTCGAAGTGAGTACGGAAAGGATGGGGACGAAAGCTGACAGCAGGTCCTGTCCGTTTTGAGCTGGATTCTCTGTCGGCGTCGCCACGGACGGTGCCCACTCGATACGGAGAGGCGCTTGCCCAGCAGCGGACGCTGTCGGTGTTGGACTACATGCACAGTTGGGCGTCGTACCTTTTTTGTACGTGCCCATTTCGGGCATGCTGCCGGCGGTTCAGGGAGCCTCCCCGGAGGCCCCCAGTGTACCCTCTCTCGAGGCCCAGGGTCCCAGGGGGCTTTAACTCTGCGTGGGTTCACCATCGGGGGCCGATCGCCGATCTATCGGAGATGTATCGCCGATTCCAGGTCGATACTTCTCTCCCTGAGCCAGCCACCCCCGTAAAGTTTCCCCTCACGGAAGGGAGAGGATGGCAGTCCAGATCTCAGACGATATGTGTGTTTTGTTCATTCTGTGCGTTTTCCCTCGGTTTCGGAATATTGGGGCCGTTATCGGGCCTCGGGGCCATCATATTGGATCCAGGACAAAAAATTGCCAATGGGGAGGGGTGTGTCGGGACCTCTGGGGCCGCGGATTGAAGAAATCACATCGTCGGATATCTTGGGTGGGGGTCGAGGGAGGTTTGTCGTGCTTTCCAGTAGCAGTTGCGCCTCGCAGAGACAGTTCCGTGGAGGCCGGAATATTCCCCAACGGCCGCTTGATCGCGAATTGCCCCGCGATGCGCAACGCGCAATTCTTTTCGCGCCCTCGCGCCCTCGCGCTCGCACCCTCTGGAGAAGGGCAGCCGCTCTGGCCCAGACCGCGGTGCGCGGAGCGCGATTACAGTCAACCCGCAGAGTGAGGATGGGCAACCTTCCCAAGGGTACCCCTGCATCCTTGCCTCCTCGGCCCATCCCTGGCCACTTTCGTTGGCCGCGCCCCGTTCGAGAAGCTTCGGAATGGGCGTCCAAGGCCCTTGCATCTGTATCGCGCATCCTTCTGATACGGGTCGACTGTATCTTCGCGCCCCCGCGGGAGACCCAGCCCCCACAGGGGCGACGCGCCGAGAGATCCTCTTAGTATAAGCTCCGTGGCGGGTGCTTTCTGGCCATACCGTTCGGGCAACGATATGCCATAAGAAAGTGGTGCTCTATGTTTCGGGTCGGTTGCGCGCCTCCTAGGAGGACGCGTCGTACTAGTATGTCCCTCTGCGTCTGACCTGAGGCTCTGGCCATGGACCCAAAGCCAGCCGAAGGGAATCGAGTCAGAGGGGTGGTTCGCCGCCCAGTCGGTCGCAGCGGCCCCGCCCATCAGCAAGCGGGCTCGGGCCATGTGCTTTCCTCTCCCTTGGGACGCCCCCCCAAGAGGATGGAGGAGGGCACGTCGTCTCGTTTTCGCCGCTGCGCTCACAGGCTCACGCGGAGCTCCCAGGCACCTTGTGTCGCTCGCAGGCTATTCGAATACTGCTCCGCCACACTGCTGTGCAACTTGTTCTGATATTGTGGGGCTGTTCTCGACTTCGAAGGCGTTCAGAAAGACTGCCGGTAGCCTCCGGGCTTCCTGAGGCCTCCCAAAGGCGTCTGGACGACGTCCTCATCGTCGTCGTCGTTCGTCCTTGTCGTGGCCGTGGTGGTCGTCGATGATCGATGACGCACATCTGCGCCGTCGCCCCAAGTTGTGGGCACCGCCGCCATAAGTTGGTAACGGTACCACGGTACCGAGGGGGGCGGCAGGGATTGTAAACCCCGCTAACCCTGACGTCACCGTGACCTTCCCCCTCTTGGGTAACAGACGTTTGCTTGGGACGAAGATGTGGGAAGATGCGGGAGGGGGGGGAGGGAGGGGGAAGGGAGGAGGGAGGAAGGAGGAGGAAGGTGGAGGGGGGAGGGAAGGGAGGGGGGAGGAGGGGGGGGAGATGAATGGAGGAGGAGGGACCCAGGGAGGCAGGATGGAGGAGGAGAGAGGAGTAGGGAGGGAGGTGGTGGGGAGGGCTGCGGCTGCCCAACTCAGGAGCGCGACGCGGCGCTGGAGCGCGCCGCGGAGGCGGAGCGCTCCCTGCAGGACAGCCGGCGCGTGCTCCCGCTGCTCCTCTCCGGCGGCCCCTGCGCCACCGCTCGATAGCCGCCCAGTGGGCCCCCGTCTAGGTGCTCGACGTGCACCCGCCGTCTGGTCTCACAGAAAAACAGATGAAGCCACGTCCTGACGGCGCAGTGGCGTACAGACAACCCGCATAGCAAGGATGAGCGACCTTCCAAGGTTGCACTTGCATCCTTCCCCTTCGGCCCATCCTTGGCCGCTTTCGCTGGCCGCGCCTCGCTTGCAAAGTGTCGGCATGGCCTTCCAAGGCCCTTGCATCCTTATCGTGAGTCCTCAGTATGCGGGTTGACTTTGCAGACTGAAGCTGCGGATCCACACGCATGCCAGCACATGCATGACAAACAACACACATTGCTGCACAGTGCCTCGGGAAGCAGTCGTTGCAGCCGTCGTCTCCAACGAAGTGCGAGGGGTCGCGAAGATAAGAAACACGCGTAAGCGTGAGCTCTCGGAGGTCCACGCGGATTTCTAGGATCGGCGTTGGGACCCCCGTGACGACGTCACCGGCGCCGCCCCTGGCGCGCTCCGCGCGCCACGGCGGGGATCCAGCGCCGATGCAAGAAATCCGAGCGGACGTTCGAGACATTACGTATATTGTACCGTTTTGGGGGCCTCGGCCAAGGAGACGATTCGCCCACCATCGGTCTGCCGCCTCCTCCCTCCCCCTCAAAGTCCACACTCGAGGGAATGAGCACGTGGACCATGACCAAGATGCCGCGGGATCTTGTCGATACCAATTTCGGTCATGGTCCATGTCGGCCGTTGACGACTCGCAAGGATGATCCACGAATGAGTACTGACGCTGACCAAGATCGACGGTGACCAAGACCGACACGACGTTTCCGTGTCAGCTTTGGTCATGCCCCGCATTCTTCCCCTCCACGCATCCTTGAGATGGACCTCATCCTGCGCCCATTTCCACGACTCCAGCTCCCATTTCCACGACTCAAGCGCCCGTTCCCACCTCTTCGACTCCAGCTCCGACCCGACTCCAGCCTCTCAGCGGCCAGTTCATCCTTTACCGGCGCCCCGGCGCCCACCCGCTGCACCTGCATAGCCGTTGGAGGTTTTTAGTTTTGACCCCCTCCCTCCTCATCCGGCGGTGAGTAGGACTGGTACTAAAACCTCCTTCTCCTCCTCCCCCATCTCTCCCTTCTCCTTCTCCTCCTGCTCCTCCTCCGCTTGCTCCTCTTCCTCTTCGTCCTTCCCCCGCTCCTCCCCGTGTCATTCCTGAGGAGGAGGAGGAGAGGAGGAGGAGGAGGAGCAGGAGGAGCAGGAGGAGGAAAGGGGAAGGCGGAGGAGAGCCTGGTAAGGCGGCAGTTGTAGTTGTAGTAGTAGTCGTAGTCGTCGGAGTAGTCGGAGTAGTCGGAGTAGTAGTAGTAGTAGTAGTAGTAGTAGTAGTAGTAGTAGTAGTAGTAGTAGTAGTAGTAGTAGTAGCAGTAGTAGTAGTAGCAGCAGTAGTAGTAGTAGTAGTAGTCGTCGTCGTCGTCGTAGTAATAGTAGTAGTCGTAGTAGTAGTAGTAATAGTAGTAGTAGTCGTAGTAGTAGTAGTAGTAGTAGTAGTAGTAGTAGTGGTAGTAGTAGTAGTAGTAGTAGTAGTAGTAGTAGTAGTTGTAGTAGTAGTAGTAGTTGTCGTAGTAGTTGTTGTAGTAATAGGAGTAGTAGCAGAAATTGCAGTATTGATATTAGTCGTAGTAGTAGTAGTAGTAGTAGTAGTAGTAGTAGTAGTAGTAGTAGGAATCGGAGGAGAAGGAGGAGGAGGAGGAGGAGAGGTAGTAGTCGTAGTATTACTAGGAAGAGTAGCAGGATTCGCAGGTGTAGTAGTAGTAGTCGTCGTCGTCGTCTTCGTAGTAGTAGTAGTAGTAGTAGTCGTCGTCGTCGTAGTAGTAGTAGTAGTAGTAGTAGTAGTAGTAGTAGTAATAGTAGTAGTAGTAGTAGTAGTAGTAGTAGTAGTAGAAGTAGTAGTAGTAGTAGTAGTAGGAGTAGTATCAGTAGCAGTAGTCGTAGTTGGTGTTAAAGCGATTGTAGTAGTAGTAGTAGAAGTAGTAGTAGTAAGTAGTAGTCGTAGTAGTAGGTAGTAGTACAGTAGTAGCAGTAGTAGTAGTAGTAAGTAGTAGTAGTAGTGTAGTAGTAGTAGTAGTAGTAGTACTAGTCGTAGTAGTAGTAGTAGTAGTAGTAGTAGTAGTAGTAGTAGTAGTAGTAGTATTAATAGTAGTAATAGTAGTAGCCGTAGTCGTAGTAGTAGAAGTAGTAGAAGTAGTAGTAGTAGTAGTAGTAGTAGTAGTAGTAGTAGTAGTAGTAGTAGTAGCAGCATCCGTATCAGCATAAGTCTACGTATACGTCTAAGTATAAGTATAAGTGGTTGTAACAGTAGAAATAGAACTCAGAGAGAGGGGCTCGAACGGTCATTCATTGTCCCTGGGTGCTTGGCTGAAGTGGCGACCCGTGGTGAGGATTCTGCTTGTTTCGTTATTGTTGTTGTTGTTGTTGAACATTATTACTTCTAAAGAATAATTATTGTTGGGGCCCCTGGTGCACGACCCCCCCGCCGCGCCTAGGCCGCAGCCTCATTTTCATCATTTTCGTGAGGAAGTCTCAGGCAAAACGGGTTGGTCCGGATCCGGTTGTGTTGTTACGATCGGTTTTCCCTTGCAAAAAATAAGCTAAAGTGGACATTTCTTGTTCTAACATAACCAAACTTCAAGAATCCCTTGCAAAACATAAGGTAAAGTGGACATTCGCGCGCGCAAGACGAAATCCTTCCAAAACCTTAGTGTTCGTAGCGATTTTAACATAAAAACATCAAAAAAACAATGGTTTTTCAACAAAAAAATGTCAAAATCTCATCCCGCGCGCTCTTGCGGATTCGTAGGAAACCCAACACTTTTTAAACATTTCTGTCAAACGGGCTTTTGCGAGCAACTTTTTCGAACTTCTGCAACAACGGTTGCGCACCTGCCAGGGCCATCATCCCTGTCAAATAATACCATGCGGGACACATTCGTTTTTTCTTCGCGCGCGCACGCCGTCGTCGTCGGCCGCGGGGCCCTGAATAGTAGCCACGGTCGTCCGCATGCCACGAAGTGAAGTGTCCGAACGTCATAGGGCGGGAAGCTGGGTGTGGGTGGTGGCGAAGAGTCGTTTGGAAATTTGGTAGAGCTTGAACCGGCCCCCCCACAAAGTGGGGGTATTGCCCGCCTCCTATGAAAACCCTGGCACTGGTGAGAACGGTGTGTCCCCACGTGCTAGTAATTGTTGTTGTTGTTGTTGTTGTTGTTGTTGTTGTTGTTGTTGTTGGTTGTTGGTTGTTGTTGTTGTTGTTGTTGTTGGTTGTCGTCGTCCCACCCGCGACCCACTCGCGACCCACCCCGCGACCCACCCCGCGACCCACCCCGCGACCCACCCCGCCGACCCACCCCGCGACCCACCCCGCGACCCACCCGCGACCCAAGCCGCGACCCACCCGCGACCACCCCGCGACCCACCCGCGACCCACCCCGCGACCCACCCCGCGAGCCACCCCGCCACCCATCCGCGACCCAACCCGCGACCCACCCGCGACCCATTTGTGACCCACCCGCGACCCACCCCCGACCCACACCGCGACCCATATGCGACCCACCCACGACCGACCCACATTGCGTTAACGAAGAATTCGGCGCCTGCGGTGGGCTCGTTGTATGATTTGAGAAACTTTGGCGCTTGCGGCGGGCTTCTCCAGAGTTTCGCAGACCGCCGACGTTCGTAGTCGTCACTGTCCTCGTCGTTATTGCGCGGCGGGTTCTGCGGAAACACATAATCGTTACCCCTTATTGGTGGGACCCCAGTCATTCAAGAAAACCGCCGAAATTAGCTTGGCAAAGGACCCAACCATATGCAGTTGTGAATACAGCAATTTTGAATACCATTTTCGCCCGCGCTCCCTATGTGGCCCCGGCTTCTCGCCGAAACCCGACATGCTCAGGAACACGTTTGTGGCCGTCTTCGCGGGCGCCGACGACGACAAGGACGGCGTCCCTCTGACCGAGGAGCAAAAGCAGGAGAGGGGTTTGAGAGCCATGAGGGCGGAGGTGGCGTTGTACGTCGACACGACGGAGTACGACGCCCAGGCGCGGTTGTTGAAGAAGCACAACTATGGAGCCACGATCCTCGTGAGGGGTGTGCCGAAATGGCCCGAGGCCGCCGCGCGAACCCTGCCACTGGCGCCTTCGGTGGAGCTCCTTTGGGGCCACGATCCTCGTCAGGGGCGTGCCGAAATGGCCCGAGGCCGCCATGCGAACCCTGCCGCTGGCGCCTTCGGTGGAGCTCCTGTGGGGCCGCGATCCTTGTGAGGGGCGTGCCGACATGGCCCGAGGCCGCCATGCGAACCCCGCCACTGGCGCCTTCGGTGGAGCTCCCCATGGGGCCACGATCCTCGTCAGGGGCGCGCCGAAGTGGCCCGAGGCCGCCATGGGAACCCTGCCACTGGAGCCTTCGGTGGAGCTCCCTAGGGGGCCACGATCCTCGTGAGGGGTGCGCGGACATGGCCCGAGGCCGCCATGCGAACCCTGCCACTGGAGGCTTCGGTGGAGCTCCCTATGGGGCCACGATCCTCGTCAGGGGCGTGCCGAAATGGCCCGAGGCCGCCATGCGAACCCTGCCACTGGCGCCTTCGGTGGAGCTCCCTATGGGGCCACGATCCTCGTGAGGGGCGTGCCGACGTGGCCCGCGGCCGCCATGCGAACCTTGCCACTGGAGCTTTCGGCGGAGCTCCCTAGGGGGCCGCGATCCTCGGGCCGCCATGCGAACCCTGCCACTGGAGCCTTCGGTGGAGCTCCTGTGGGGCCACGATCCTCGTGAGGGGTGTGCCGAAGTGGCCCGAGGCCGCCATGCGAACCCTGCCACTGGCGCCTTCGGTGGAGCTCCCTATGGGGCCACGATCCTCGTGAGGGGCGTGCCGACGTGGCCCGAGGCCGCCATGCGAACCCTGCCGCTGACGCCTTCGGTGGAGCTCCCTATGGGGCCGCGATCCTCGTCAGGGGCGTGCCGACATGGCCCGAGGCCGCCATGCGAACCCTGCAACTGGCGCCTTCGGTGGAGCTCCCTAGGGGGCCACGAAGCGCTGTACTGGGTGGGGGGGACGCATGCGGACGGTGGAGAGGAGGAGGGGGCAGCGGGAGGAGGGGGTGACGCGGGGCGCTGTCTTCAAAACGAGGACCCAACACCACAGGATGGTTGGGGAAAAAATAGTTCCCCCCTCTTGGGGGGGCTCTCGAGACCCTTTGGGGGTAGGCGCCTTCTGTGCGGGACTGTTTGCCTGTCTGCCTGGTTTACTCCATCCCTCGTGCGACGCGCCCCTGCGTCGGCTTGTTCCCCCCTGGACGTGCCCCCGCCCCCATCGCCGAGCCACCGCCGGGCCAGCGACCGGCCCAGGCGCCTTGCCCCAAAGCCCCACGGGCCAGGCCTCCCCCTGGGTCCCGACGCCGAGAGCTCGCACAGGCCAGACCCGACTGTGCCCATCAGCTCTAGAGAAGGAGAAGGCGAACTACGAATAACAATAACTATACCAGTGCGACCCTACCTAGGAGCTGGAGCCCCTAGGAAAACAACATTAGTAGTAACAGTATAGCTAAGCTAACGCCAAGCTAAAGTTAAGCTAAAGCTAAGCTAGAGCTAAGCTGCAGCTAAGTTGAAGCTAAGCGAAAGCTCACCTAAAGCGAGGCTAAAGCTAAGATGCAGCTAAGCTAAAGCTAAGCTAAAGCGAAGCGAAAGCTCAGCTAACACGAAGCTAAAGCTAGCCTAAAGCTAGGCTAAAGCTAAGTTAAGCCTAAGCTAAAGCTGGGCTGCGGCTAGGCTAAAGCTAAGGTAAAGCTAAGCTAAAGCTAAGCTACAGCTAAGATAAAGCTAAGTTGAAGCTAAGGTAAAGCTAAGATGCAGCTAAGCTGAACCCAAGCTGAAGCTAAGCTACAGCTAAGGTAAAGCTAAGCTAAAGCTAAGCTAAAGCTAAGCTAAAGCTAAGCTAAAGCTAAGCTAAAGCTAAGCTAAAGCTAAGCTAAAACTGAGCTAAGTCTAAGCTAAAGCTAAGCTAAAGCTCAGCTAACTGTAAGTTAAAGCTAAGCTAAAGCTAAGCTGAAGCTAAGATAAAGCTAAGGTAAAACTAAGATAACGCTAAGCTGAAGCTAAGCTAAAGCTAAGCTAAAGCTAAGCTAAAGCTAAGCTAAAGCTAAGCTACATCGAAGCTACAGCTAAGCTAAAGCTAAGCTAAAGCTAAGCTAACGTTAAGCTGAAGCTAAGGTAGCGCTAAGGTAAAGTTAAGCTAAAGCTAAGCAAGGCTAAGCTAAAGCTAAGGTAAAGCTAAGCTAAAGCTAAGCTAAAGCTAAGCTAAAGCTAAGCTAAAGCTAAGCTAAAGCTAAGCTAAAGCTAAGCTAAAGCTAAGCTAAAGCTAAGCTAAAGCTAAGCAGCGCTAAGCTTAGGGGACGTTGCTGGGGGAACCGCGAGGCGGATCCTGGGGGAACCGCCCGGGGCGGGGCCCACTGCCCGGCCCCTTTAAGCATAGAGGGTAAGAGCCCTTTTAGGCAGAGCCTAGGTAGGGAACAATGGTGGTAATAACGAGGAGGATACAAGGACATGCAGCGGTTTTTCAATGAGGAGACGGAGAGGTCAATGAGGACGGAGAAGAAGCACGGTTTTGAGTCGACCGGTCCCCTCCGAGAAATTTCAGCACGTTTCTGTACGGATGCGCATGTTTCCTGAGTTGATGTCGATGGGAAAATGGTCGAGGAGGGGGAGGAGGCAGATGACAAGGTTTGGACGGAGGCAGAATGCATTTGCTGGACTAGCCCCCCCCCCCGCCCCCCTCATTGCCTCTTCCCCCCCCGTTCCCTCGATCTACCTGAGAGATCCCGCCAATTTTGGCGCGAACGGCTCGTGATGACTGATCGGCTCCCCGTGGGGAGGCACGAATGCGATGCTTGCTACATCGCGGTGGTCACAAGGCTCATAAAACGGATATGCCCTTCCCAGGAACAAAAGTATACGTTCTACCTGAAAGGTCTCACCCATGTGAGCGCGAACGGGCCCGTGACAATACCTTGTTCGGCCCCCCTTGGACAGCACAAGTGCCTGCCGCATCGCGATGGGTGATGTGAGTGATCAGTGAGTTTGAGCCCTACTGGGATTGAGCACCAGTGAAGGAGCCTGGTTTATCATAGGTCTGAATCTTAGTGGGGGCGAATTCGAGTACGAGTAAGTCTGAGCGTGACTGAGTCTGAGTATCAGTGGATCTAGGCATGCGTACGTATGAGTATGAGTGAGTCTGAGAGTGAGTGAGTCTGTGTGTGCAGGAGTCTGACGGTTACTGAGTCTGCGTGTGAGTAAACTTGCCTACGGGAGGGACGTGGTGGGCGAGGTGATGTGAGGTGTGCAGGTGGATACGTCACACGAGTATCAGTAAGCACTCATCCATATTTCTGAGATGAGGACAAGAACGCGCACGGATGAGGTTGAGCATGTCAAGCGAACCTGCGTATGAGTGGATCTGGCCATGGGAGAATCTGCGTGTGGGTTATTCTGATTTAAGGCCGAGTCTGAGCATGAATGAGTTTGAGCATGAGTGGCGTGAGCGAGTATGAGTTGAGTCTGAGTATGAGTGGGTCTGGGTACGAGCGAATTTGAGATTGCTAGTCTGCGTGCGAGTGAGGGGAATGACGAGGCCGGATGGCGAGGGCGCGAGGGGGAGGCATTCCACTGCTAACTACATCCTGGCACATGGAAAGGGACAGAGTATAACTTCCGGCTCAGGCAGAAGGAAGAGGAAGAAGGGGGAGACCGAGGAGTAGGAGGAGGAGGAGGAGGAGAAGGAGGAAGAGAATGAAGAGGAGGAGCAGGAAGAGGACGAGGAAGACGAGGAGCAGGACACCCCCCCTGGCACGCCCATGCGAAATGGACCCCGCGGGGGCCCCAGGGCGTATGACGCCGACTGGCGCGCTCTCCTCTCCAGGGTTCCTGGGGGCCCGGCCGGCCTTTGCCGGGTCGCCAGGTTCCAGGCCTTGGCACAGCACAGGTGGAGGAAAACACCCGGAAGCATAAGACTCGAGTTCGCCGGAATTTTGGTTTGCCGACGTTTTCTGACGAGCCCGTCCCGGGTTTTGCTAGTCCGGTTTTCGTGGGATGCTTGCAGCGGGAGTTCGCGTAAAATTGCAGATTGGCTCTCGTCATGATCTTGACGGCCCCGTCAGGCCAACCCGAGTCTACCGACTGGAAAACAGTGACCACGACCAAGACTGAACGCGGAAACGTTGGTGCCGAGTTTTGTCATTATTTAGCATTTCGGTCAGCGTCAGTTCGTAGATCATTATCGCGAATCTGCGACGGCCGGCACGGACCAGGACTAAGATCGGCGTCGACAAGATTTAGCTTCGGCAATCATACTACAGGAGGTCCACCGAGACAACCTCCCGAAATCTTAGGAACACCTTTAACAGGAAACTTCCCCCCCCAAAAAAATAGAAAACATCTCTAAATCAAAACCTGGGAAAATCGTACCCCCCAAACAAATGCAACAAAAACTCTCAGCCAACACCTCGGAAAATCGGACCCCCCCCTCAAACATGAGTCCGAAACTCCAGAACAACGTGACGCAGAGAAATCAGAAAACAGATGCGCGCTTAGAAACTGAACAAACAACTGCCGGATTGTTCCGGTGCCGCCGGGGTCTGCACGTAAAGTTCCCCCTCCCCCAGATGTTTGTTTAGAGTTTGTCAGGCGCCAGAGATTTGTTTAGAGTTGCTATCACTGTTTAAAGAGTTGTTTCCAGCTGGTTTATAGTGTTCAGGCGTTTGGTGAGTTTTCAATTTTTTTTCAAGGTTTTAAGCGTTCATCGTTTTGTAGATTGTTTCAATAGTTTTCTCAGAGTTGCTTTAGAGTTTCGGTTTCAAGCTCTTATTTGGATTGATGTTTTCCCAGGTTTCGGCTTAGATATGTTTCGGAGCTTTTTCAGAGTTTGAGATTTTCCAAGGCTTTGGCTTAAAGTGTTCTTGATGTTTTTTAGGGCTTGAGATGTTCCAAGGTTTTGGCTCAGATATTTGTTGCAGCTTTGTGTGGGTTCGAGATTTTCGCAGGTTTGGGCTTAGAATTTTGTTGTAGTTGTTTGGTGGGTTGAGATTTTCGCAGGTTTTGGCTTAGATATGTTTTGATGTTTTTGGGGGGTTGAGTTTCTTCGCGCGATCTGGCGGTGGACCACCTTGAGTCGCTATTGCCGGACCTAAGTCAAGATCCCGCGACATGTTGGTAATGTTCAGCGTGTTTCTTCCCTCGAACTGGTAGCAGGGCAGGCTTCACCCTCTCGAGATGCCCACGGCTGCCCCGATGGTCGAAAGCAATCGGAAACACGCTCGCTGAAAATGCTTGACCTCCCGTGTCTGACGTCGTCCATTTGGCAGCGGCACTCACGGGACTCAACTCGTCTTTGCTGCATTCGTTTTGCCCTCATTCCTGCCTTCATCGACTACACGTAAGAGTGACCTTTCGCCGGAGTGACCTTTGGTGCGGGCCCACTGGAGCCCCCCGATCGCCGCACGCGATGCGGTAGTAGCGTCTTGCGCGCTTGTGTTCGGCCCCCCCGCGACTCCAAAAAGCCGTGCACCACAGGGCACTCTTACCCAGGGTCACTCTTGCACGTAGTCGACTCCCTGCTCTCGCATGGGGACTCACCTCGCGCCTCCATGCGAGCCGCGAGGCGCCGCACCACTGCGACTGGCCGCCCGCGGACCAGCGGACCAGCGGGCGTGGTGCCTCGGGCGCGCGCCTGCCCCAGCCTGAAGGGAGGGGCCCTGGGGGGCCCCTGGGGGCGCCCTGCCTTGATGGCCCAGACGGGCCCACGACGCAGTCAGGCCTGCAGGAGGGGGCCCGAGGGCTCCTGGGAGCGCCCTGCCTCGGTGGACCCCTGGGGGTCCCCAGACGCACCCAAGAGGCCCCGACGAGGGGCCCAGGAGAGCCGCATGGGGGCCAGCAGCGGCCCGGCCCGCTTCCTCCCAAAGAGAGGAGGTCCGACGGAGTTGATGCTGGGGTCGCTCCTGCTGTAAGGCTTCCTCGAGGCGGAGAAGGCTTGCTAACCCAGCCTTCTGAGGGGGCCCCCCCCCTCGCGCCCCCCCCCCCCCCGCGCGCGCCGCCCACCCAGGAGGGATGGCGTCTGCCCTTTCCAGGGCTCCCCAGAGGCCCATTCACCCGTGGCTTCGCCCAGGCATTGGGAGCCTACAACGGCCTCGTCACCGCGCCTACAGTGCGTGCTTTGGCGGTCGGCCTGCGAGCGCTGTGGCTCGCACGTCGAGCTCTGATCGCTCGCTGCGCTCCCAGCAGGTGCGCGCGCGATGCGTGAAGACCCGGTAGAAGAGGAAGGAGGATGAATGACGAAGAGCGGTGGCATGCATTCCTCGTCATACCAGCACGACCTAGCGTGCGATGCGGTCAGAGTAATATCCCTCTCAAGGAGTGTGTGTCGCAGCTTCGCGACGAGTCGGAGGCTGCGAAGGACCGCGTCATTGAGCTCGAGGAGGCACTGACCAGGAGTCAAGAGGACGCCACGGTGGCTTCGCTCTGCGTGGCGAGCAGTCAAGCATGTGAATACGCAAGTCGCACGTCAACTCCCATATGGGCATAGGCTTATCCTTGAGGGTGCTCACTAGAATGGGCGCAAGTTCGATGTTGATCACGATGCAAATGTGGGTTTTGCACTTTGGGCTGCTCTTGATACCTGCCTGTGTGCCTGTGGTAGTCGTTGTGCTGTTAGGGATGCCAGTGATTACAAGGCGCCCGTCATTGTGGTACCGGCGGTACTCCATCATGCAAGGCGACGTTGGCAACAGCCGCATTCATATCAGCATGCCCAGCTAATTGCAATATTCGTCTGAACCGCCCAATGGCAAGTCGTTGCCCCCCCGCACTGAAGTATTCTAGCTTCCTAGCAGAACAATATTATACATTCCAGGGGGGCGGGCCTGGTGGATTTTCCCATCTCCACAACGTGCTGACACCCAGAATCCTGGGAAACTGCAGATTTGGGAAAGGCAGGTCCAGGTGCGGAGGGTCCACAGGCAGTCGAAGTTATCGGGCCCCGCCGAAAATAACGCGGGCAACGAGAAGCCTGATTCCCCGGCAGCGAGCGCAGGCACACCTGCGATAGAGAAGTTGCGGCATGTGCACCTAGCACCCATGGCTGCAGCCGGTGGAGAAGTGGGGGGTGGAGATGCCCGCGCGCATGAGTTCCGCACGTCCCTCAATTGACTTCTCAGTTTCTTTCGCACCAGCCACAAACATGGAATTGCTGCGGGCGACCCCTCTGGGCGTTCCCCGGGCCCTGGGTCTTCTGGGCCTGGTCGCTCCAACTGGGCTCCTCGCGATCAGCTCGGGCGGCCCGCGAGAGCGCCTAGAACCGCCAGGTGGCCCAGCGACCCGGGGGAGGACGCCCAGACGCCGCGGGACGCTCCCAAGTGGCGCCACGGTTGCCCTCCAAAGATAGCTGTTTCCCCCCTGACTGACTGATTAACGAACCACGCACGAAGTGGTGCGAGGGCATGCGCGCTGGCCAATAGAAGGGCCCAGGCTCCCCCCACCCGAGACGAAGATCGTCTAAAGCATTGTCGGTATGTACTCCCCTCTTTCTCTTTCTCTCTCCCTCTCTGTCTTTCTCTCTCCCCCTCTCTTTTCGTTATTGTGGTGTTCCTCTCTCTCTCTCTTTCTAAGTGTCCGCGTCGGTGGCCCCCGTCTGATATCATGTATGTATATGATTTGCTTTCACATGTGAGCATTATGCAGGGAAAAGTTAGGTTGAACATGTGACTACCACGGCTGGTACTCCTGACATCACTTTGGTGGCACAACGTTGCACTCCAACTCTGTGGTGCTCTTCTTCCTCTCGGACGTCGACCTGATGAAGTGGCTCGTCCTCTCCCGCAGTTTGTGTGGCTGGTGTTCTCGAAACGCCGCTGACGGCTCCACCACCGGCTTTCTCCTCCCAGGACTTCACCACCAGGCTCCTGTCCAAGGTGTACCTTTTCCTGCACGTCCACTTCGGCAATGCCTGCTCCCCGGGCTTCGCCCTCTCCTGGCCGCGTGAGGCCCCGCCTTCTTCCGCTTTTTTCTCTGCTAGTTAAAGCTGTGCGCGTCCCGCTTAGCTTTCTGCGGAAGAGGTTCGCTCCCGCCCTGCATATCAAACAAATACGGTAAAGTTGAGCACGTATACGTCTACAGGTGCGCGCGTGTGTAATTATGAACGTATAGACACCTGACTGATGTATCGATTAAACCATATGATTAACCAGGTACGACATGCGCAATTATTCTGACCAGGGCGTATCCAAGAGAGTCCCAAGATGGCTCCGTTGAAAAGGGGCCTCCGAGCCGGCACCACACTGCCACAGCAGAGTCCCCAGAACACTTGAGACGGCTCTCAAACATCCCTCTTCCTCGTGATCCTCCTCCTCCTCCTCTTCCGTAGCCATTTTGGTTCAAGGCCAAATGGCGTTTCATTCGTTGCCTCAGCGGGGTAGGCTCCCGAGCGATCCAGCATCCACTCGTCTGCCGCCACAACCTCAGGCCAGCGGCCGCCTTTCCTTGCTGCCACAATCACGGGCTAGCGGCTGCCCTTCATATTCGCGCCCTCGTTGGGCAAGCTGTTGGCTTTCGCCGCACCGTGCTGCACGGAGATCTTCCTTACACTGGCTCGCAAGCCAAATTGCCGCGCTCAGCTACCTCCTCCTGGGCCTGTGCCACAACCGCCACGTTCTGGACAAGAATCTCTGCAGGTGCTTGGCTTCCAGCTCCCGCTCCCACTACGACCAGCTACTTCGACATCGTGTCGGCTGCCTCATTTGACCGAAGCCAATCCGCAACGAACGGGTCCACGTCTCGCAGCAGGCGCGAAGGCCGCCAACATCGCCTCGACGAGCCTCGCCGCCGCGAACGTGGTGACAACCGCCAACCCCGCCGTGAAGAGCCTCGCCGAGATGGGCGACGTGCAGCTCGAAAACATATCGGACAGCTCGGTTACACGGGCTTCAGCAGCCAAGGCCACGCAGGTGCTCCTTCACGCGCTTCTGGTCGAAGCGCCGCGAGACCGCCGCCCACGTCAGCGCGATCCTCAGCCAGATCTGGCGGCCGTGCCGCTGCCGAAGCCACCCCCGTGGCCATGGAATATGAAGATATGCCACCGCATGATCTTCCGCCTGCTGACCCGCTCCTGGGCGCCGCCGACCCCTGGGCCAACTGCAACTTCGGCTCACAGCTTGCGCGCGACACCGAGCTGGCTCCTACATTCCCATCTCAAGAAGTTGCCGCCGCAGCCGCTACGCAGCCGCGCCAGTTGATGGACACGCCGCGCCTCCTCTGGAGCAGCTACCTACCCCGCCTGAGCGAAACGCACCGCTTTCTTGGATCCCTGAAGATCTTGACGTCGCCCTTCGTGAACTTATGCAACGTCAAGTCGCCACAGCCGCTACTCGTTTTCAAGCCCAAGCCGACCAGCTACTCGCCGAATCTCGCGAAAGCTTCAGACGTCTCGCGCAGCAGCAAATTATCGCTATTGAGCGAAGAGTTGACGCTCTACACGACGAAGTGGCCCGCGCTCGCAGAGAGCAAGGCCGCCAAGCTGCTGAGCATCAACGCACGTGGCAACAGATCGACCAGATGCGCGACGCGCTCGCCCTCGCCGAAGCCCAGGCGCCGATCATTGACCGCAACCGCCTTGCCGAGCGGGGCCGACAGCCCGACCCGGCGCTCTTCGCGATCAGTAGCTAGCGCCTCATCGCGCCAGATTAGCTGCCCAACGACTTCCAAGGGTGGATTGCCGCTGCCAACCTACAGTCAAGCCGCGTCGAGCTCCTCGGTGGCGCACCTGCTCGCCGCTTCATTCTGCAAGTCAAAGGAGATAATGCTGTTGCAGTGCCTCGCGCCCCTGCCTTATCGCGCGCCCTCCAGGATGCCGCTGGGAAGCGGGGAAGGTTTTCATCGACAGACATCGCTGGACAGCACTGATACATATACCTCAACCCCGACAAGCCTCCCAAGCAGACCCGCACCGAAGTTCAAACAGAGAAACTACCCCAGTTTATGCAACAACGATGCCCTGGAAAGAGATGAGGGGCGCTCAGGAACAAAGGCGAAATACTCGCTGACTCCAAGCCCATTGTCAAAATCGTCGTCAGAGGTCATGCCGATCCGCCCATTATCCAGTGGAGCGACCAGGCCGCTGACCACCCGCAGTTCCAGCGCAGCGATCGCGGCAACGTCATCACTTCCTTCCGCGCGCTCTTCTTTGCTGACACGGAGTCGGCCACGTGACGATCCCAACCACCATTGGGCTCCGCGGAGGGTAGACGACGCCGCCGGGCCGACCACTATCGCCACGTGGAACGCCAGAGCCCTCGCGCGCTACAAGAGCAAGCGCCGCCGTCGCAAGCAGGCCGCCCTAGTGAAATACATGAAGCGCAAGTGCGTCACCACGCTGCAAGAAGACCACGGACCGGAGGCCCTGCCCCGCATCTGGGTCGACGCGCAGACGTGCCCCTACAAGCTCTTCTTCTCTGAGCCCCCGCGCGTCGACGGCGACGGCCCGAACGCCGCGGGCGGCGTCGCCGCGCGCATCCCCTGGTTCACCCCGATGGAGCCCGAGCAGCTGCAGCCGAACCAGCTCCCGCTATTCGCCCATGAAGACCAGGAGTCCAGCTGGCGGCCGTCGCGCGCGCCGTCGCGCACGCCACGCTGGTCCTTATTAGCGCGCATAATCACGAGATCGCCGACGCGGACCGCCGCGAGTTCCACCGGGCTTGGAAGCTGCGCCGCACCTGGGCGGAAACTAACTACCGCATGCGCACCCCCATCGCGATCGGGGGCATCAACTTAGCTAGCCGCCCGCCGCAAAGCTTCCTGCAGCCGCAGCCGCAGCGCGCCAGGCTGGCGCTGGGCAACAGCACGCGCCAGCAGCAGCCCTTCTTGAAGCCCCTCCTCCACTCCGCGCTCGAAATTGAGACCGGGCCCCCCGCGCGCTTCAACCGCTCGGACTTCGCAGCCGCGACCATCGACCGCATCTTCATCAGCCTGCCCTCGCGCGCCGCCCAGGAGCTCTCGATCCACGCGAACGCGGTGCGCGACGCCGCGTTGTTCTCGGACAATCGCCTTAGCGACCACGCTATCATCATTTTCTCGATCGGCATCAAGCCGCGCACCCCGAAGGGCGAGCAGGCCATCCACCCTTTTTATCTTTCGCGATCCGAATTGCGCCATCTACCTCCAGCAGCTCCTGGAAGCCACCAGCTTCGAATGCGTCTCGTTGGACAGCCGATGGCACACCCGCGAGCGCCTCTTGGCGGAGGCCGCCCAGCTGGTTCGCGATGATTGGGTCCGCCGTACCACTGGGGATTTCAACAAGACAGGCTTCCTGGCTGGCAGGGTCTACAGGATGCGCTCCGTCTCTCGAGCCGTTCGGCGTCGAGACCTTCAACTGGCCCGCGGGGTTGCCTCCGCGACCGAGCTCGGCGCCAAGTTCGCCAACATCTCTGACGGCATCATTGCGATCAACGTGCCTGCTGTCCTCGCCGCGCTCGCTTCGCAGCTCAACCGCGCCTTCGAGGCACGGCAACTCTCTCTCTCTCTCTCTCTCTCTCTCTCTCTCTCTCTTTTTTCTCCTCTCTCTCTCTCTATTTCTCTCTCTCTCTCTCTCTCTCTCTCTCTCCCTCTCTCTCTCTCTCTCTCTCTCTCTCTCTCTCTCTCTCTCTCTCTCTCTCTCTCTCTCTCTCTCTCTCTCTCTCTCTCTCTCTCTCTCTCCTCTCTCTCTCTCTCTCTCTCTCTCTCTCTCTCTCTCTCTCTCTCTCTCTCTCTCTCCTCTCTCTCTCTCTCTCTCTCTCTCTCTCTCTCTCTCTCTCCTCTCTCTCTCTCTCTCTTCTCTCTCTCTCTCTCTCTCTCTCTCTCTCTCTCTCTCTCTCTCTCTCGCGCGCGCAGCAAGCCGCGCGGCGCCCTCTGGGGCGCGCTGGCGCCCTGGTTCCTGAGAAGCTCCGTGAGGTCTTTCGGACCGCCCGGCGCGGGGCCCCCCCATGGGCCCCCTGGAAGCGCCGTCTCGCCCTGCAGGGAACCGAGGTCACGGGCCCAGACGGCCCCGAGATAGCGAGAGAGAGAGAGAGAGAGAGAGAGAGAGAGAGAGAGAGAGAGAGAGAGTGGCTCGACGGTCGCGCCCTGCGCGACCGCTGGCAGCCCATCTTCGCCGCCGAGCCTGTCGACGAGACCAAGCTCACCAATTACATCTGCACGCGCATGCCGAAGGGCGAGACCCTGGACATTGGGGCCCCCGCGAAGTCGCAGATAAAGGCCTTCCTGCAGCGCGCTTCGCCGTCAGCACCAGGCCCCGGCTGCTTGCCGTCCTCCGCTTGGCTCGCGCACGATGCCTCGCTTACCTTCCTGGAGGACGTGTCCTGCTTCCTCTGCTCTGGCCAGTACTACACCCGCGACTTGAATGATTCCGACTTCGCCTTCCTGCCGAAGGGCGACAACTCTGTTGGCGAATTCGCGACAGACCGAGCCTCAGATGATACCCGACCGCCCTCGCTAAAAAAACTACATAAATGCCATCGCTGGGGCAGCCAACTACCTCATCAAGGGCGCTGCGGCAGAGCGCACCCACATGGCGCAACGGGGCTTCGCGCAGAAGCGCGACTTCACCAATCACATTGTTCGCTTCGGTTCTGAGATGCGGCGAGCAGGAATACTCCCTGAAGCTCTTCAATCCAAGCCCGTTTTCGCGAGCTTCGGCTTCTCTGCCGCCTTCCCGTCCTTGGGGCGGGTTTGGCTCTTCGCCGCGCTGGGGCACTTCGGGGCCCCGTCTGGCCTCATGAACCTCTTCCGCGCGCTGTGCTTTGCCCCGAACAGCTACGTCAAAATCGACGGCATCAGGCACGCCATGTTCGCCATAGAGTCTGGAATTGCGCAGGCCTGTCCTGCTTCGGGCTCGGCCTGGGCCATCGCCATGGACCCGCTCATCCGCCACCTCGCCACGTTTGTGGAGCACCACGACGGCACGCCGAATCTGGGCGCTGGCTACCTCGGCTTGCGCGCGGACGACATCGGGCTGCTGACGTACTCTTTCGACACGCTGCGCAGCGCATCTGAGCCTTTTTCCGCAGCCGAGGAGCTAGCGCTCCTCTCGCTCAAGCCTCGCAAATGTCGCATCGTTCCGCTCTGGGCCGCGGCGACCCCAGATACCACTGCCCAAGCCAAATCCCTCCTGGCCGAGCTCGGTCCTCCTTGGGGTGGTTTCTCGGTTGCGGGCCGTGCCAAATATCTCGGCACGTTCCTCGGTCTGGAGGCCCCGCTGGCTTCGCAGTGGCTCGCGCCGGGGCAGAAATTGTGGCAAAGGGGGAATCTTCCACAGTTAGTGCAGGGTGGCAGTGACGCCACAGTTCGCCTCTGTAATACCACAATCCTGTCCACGCTCAGCGATGTCGCTCAGTTCTGTCCGCTTCAGCCGTTGATCGCCCGCCGTGAACAGCACGTCTTCCATGAGATGCTCAGCCTGCCGCCGAATTCTCTGCGCAAGGTTGATTTCATTGCCATGGCGTGGTGAAGCCCGCCACCTGTCCCGCAGTTCGCTCAGGTCACATCTGCGGCTGCCGCTGCTCGCTCTGCCGCCGCCACTCTCGCGGGAGACCAGGGGCCGTGTGCCGATCGCCTCGCCGACATTTTCTCGCGAGGACCCCCCCCTTCTGAACGCGCCCCGCTGGTGGGCTGGCACGTGGTCGCCCGCCTTCTGATCGCCCCAGCAGCCCATTGCGCAGTATTATCGCTTCCTCATCGGTGCCCAGCCTCAGAAGCCATTCATCCGCCAAGCCGTCTCAGCTGATTTGCACGCCGCCTGCCTCGAACTGCGCGAGGCCGCAGCGGCTGCCCCGCCGTGTCGCCCGACATGCTAGCGCACATTTGCACGCAAGCCTGCAGAGCAAGCATTCGATTCGCCGTTTACAGTCACCTTGCTCAAACGCATCTCGGCCTGGGGGCCCCAGGCGCCGGCGACGCCAGGAGAGCTGCAAAAGCGCTGGTTTGCACTCACTGAATCACCCAGAACGGTGCGCCCCAGCTGGCGCTGGGCCACACTTAAGACACTCAGCGGTGGATTGACTACCACTGGCCGCATGCACGCGCTCGCCCCAAAACTATGCGTTTTTGGGTGCGGGAACCAACCGGATTCTTTCCCCCACGACCTCATCTGCCCCTCGCTTTCGAGCCTCTTCTGGACCCCTGGTCCACCCCCCCTTCGCTCGACGCTCGCAGCCTGGGGCCTTGGGCCTGCAGCTGCGTACCCGCCCGAGAATCAGAATCCGCTTTCGCTGCGCTCGACAACCGAGCTCATCACGTTAGCGTTTCACCTCTACAACAGAATGAAGGATCACGCTGACTCGAGCTCACGCCCTGCGGCGATGTCCGCAGCGAGCCAAGCTCCCAAAGCACTACTCCATAGGCGAGAGAGCTCGCGACGGGCGCGGCGGACGTCACTATTGCCCTCGTCTCGCCTCGTGCCCGCTTGCCCTCTTCTCGTCTCTTTCAGGGTACCTTGCCTCCTCTTCCTCCTCCTCCTCCTCCTCCTCCTCCTCCTCCTCCTCCTCCTCCTATTCCTCCCTCGTCGTCCTTATCTCTAACAGTGCTGTCTTTGCTAGAGGGCGATCCAGTCTGGCGCGGCTCAGTGGCCTCGATTATTCTGTATGTGAAAGAGCTGTGGCTTCTCAGGGCCAACGCTTTTCCTGGGACACTGGGTTCGGCCACTATTCGAGCTTCCTGGGAAGGTGTGCGTTTCGAGTCGACAGAAAGCTTTCACCAGGAGGAGAGTTTCGGGACCCATGCGCGCCATGTTTAGGAGTCTCAGACGGATCGGCTGGGATATGAAGCACATGGTGGTTCTCGTAGATGACATGGGTCGCGAGCTCTCGCGTACTTTGCTTTCGCCAGCCCTCTTCAAAGTGCTGTTCCACCAAGCTGTTCTTCTCCAGCTTGAGAGAGCGGCGTACGGCAAGCTGGTGGATGGCGTTCTTTTCTGCGGCGCAGGTGCGCCTCCACCCGTGCCTGCGCAAGGCTTAGGCGAGCCTGCCGTGGAGTTGGCCCCCGATCGGATCCCCCCCCCCGACCTTGGTGGATCGAATCGTCTCTGCGTCGATGTCGTCACGGCTGGGCTCCGCTCGAAAAACTCTGGGACTGGGAGAAGGGTTCTCTGCGAGCTCTCTCGTGTAATGCCTTATGGGCCAACTCTCGTGCGCTAAGGTATGGCTACCAAGTCAGCCCGCCGTGCCCTCTCTGGCATGCTAAGGTGGGTTCTCTGTTTCATAGACTATGGGAGTGCGCTGTATGTCAGGATGAAAGGGTCGATTTGGTTGGGATGGAGTTGATTACCTGGGCTCGAGAAGCGCGCGACAGCAATTCGGTTGATCTTGTCAGCTTTCTGACTGGGGCCTCTGCGCATCCAGGGCACTATGTGCCGCCTCCTGTAAGTTTCTGAGATTGTGCTTCGGTTGTTTCGGTTTGCGGCAGGGGCCCTCGGGGCCGCCTCGGGGGGCATCGGGCCAATGCTGGCTCGGTGCTGGAAGCGTTCTCTGGGGCGGGCCCTTTCCTTCAGGGCCTGGTCAAAGTTGCCGCGCACAAGGCTTTAGACGAAGATAGAATTTCTGTTCAGGAGGCCTGTAGGAGAGCTGGCAACTCCCACGCCGACCGCGCTGCTAAGCAGGGCGCGGGAGTCCACCCTCAGGCCCCCCCCCCACCGATGTGTTTGCTGTTTCGCGTTGAGCGCGAGATCCGTGTCCCGATGGCTGTCATACTGTTGGCGGCCAGACTTGTGCCTCGTTGGCCGAGGCTTGATCTTTCCAGCGTCCAAGTCATCAAACCTGGCAAGGCCCCTCAGGCGTCGCAGTCGCCCCACGAGTGGGCTTGGACAGGTGAATATTGGCAGCGTGGATCTTGCCTGCGGGGGAGAAGAGGTCATACGCGCCCAGTTCCTGGCCCTTGTCTTGTGCCGCCCAGACTCTGCCCGAGCCTTTTGGAACACCATGGCCACCTGTGTGCGGTGGTCGACTGCACAGGCGGCTCCTTCCTCTGTATTTGCCGGCGATGTGGTTTTTTACAGCACTGGAGGCCGAGTCAAGAAGCTGGGTGAGGAATGCACCAGAAAGAAAGCTGGTGCTGGTCTTACGGCCTGGGACTATTTCATCCAGAGCCGACACCCACAGCAGATCAGGAGGGAGAAGTATGTACAGTTTCTCCCCCCCCCTGGATTGTGCTGTAAGGAGAGGTGGTCCCCATTCTTGGGGGTCAGGCAGAGGTCAAGCGTGAAACAAATCCCCCATCGTCGTCCTCCTCCTCCTCCTCCCTCCTCTCCTCCTCGTCCTCCTTTTGCTCCTCCTCCTCCTCATCCTCCTCCTCAAGGGGCTTCATCAGGTCCTGGCACCAAAGTTACCCCACGTGGTCCCTTACTGCTGTAAGGTGACATTATAAGGGGGCCTCCGAGGGATGAACATCGTCAGACATGCATGAGCGTAAATGGATCCTTGGCGATCGCCGAATTCCAGCTCAAAGTTGTCCACAGACGGGCCGCAAAAACTTCCTGACGTGCCCAGCATGCCCACCCGAGTCCCCAAGAAACCCAGGACTACACACGGCCTCCAAGTCGGTCTCAAGACGTCCCAAGATCGCAATATGAGCCCCAGCATCGCATCTGGACGGCCCCTGGGCCCTGCCTCCTATTGCCTCATCAGCCCATGGGAAAACGCCCAGGCGCCCCCAGGGCGCCTCGGTGGCCATCCGAGATATTAAACTCTTCGAAGCCTTTTTCCGAGTATTTTTCAACTGATCTGACACTCGTAAGTTTTGGGTTGAAGGTGCTTGCTTGAAGGGTCCGAAGGGCGTTATAGAGGCTTCAAAAAGAACCCAAAGGCCCACGGCAGCCTCCAAGAAGCCCAAGACGGCCCAAGTACTTCCCAAGGTCGGCAATACAGCCCCTAGACATCCACAAACTGCCTCCAGACATTCCCAAATAGCGTCGCGCGGCCCGAAGGGACTCCAAGATGGCCTGAAGAGGCCCCAACAAGAGGGCTCGAGGCTGCCCGATAAAGCGCCTCAAGGGCCTCAAGACGCGACGAGCCAGCGAGCTGTCGCCCTGTCTCAAGATGGTGGAGATCTCCGTCCCCATGCTGGCCAGGTTTCCCATGTCACTCGCCCGACCGGCCGGCAAACTTCGTGATCCTCCTTCCAGTCGGACCTGTCAGCGACGCGGGGATGGGGGGTAGGGGTAGGGGGAGGGCTTCTTAGAAGCACCCCTGCTTCTTAGGAGGCGCGGGCCTCATCTATAGGTTCAGGGCTGGCGCCTTCTGAAAAGCGGCCTCCTCAGAAGCCTTCCCCCCCTCCCCCTACCCCCTGTGCGCGCCGCCCCCTTGGGGTCCCAGGGCATGGGCCGCCCAGGCGATGGTTGTGCATACGGTAGGTTAGCGTCGTGTCGACCGGCGGCGGCCCCGCCGCATTCGTTCAACGTTGAACGCCGCCAGGGACCCAGAACCGGTCGATGCTGAACGATCTGACGTTTCGGAATCGGTTGATCGTTCAAGTTTGAACAATCCCTGCGGTGTCAGGAACCAACGCCGAAGTCGGCACGACGCGAACCTGCCATAACCATTCCCCACCGTCGCAGCGGGGGCGCAGCGGGCTGGCGCGAGCGCCCGCGGCGGTCCGCCGCCAAGCCGCACCTGCCGGTCAGAGGCAACGTTTTTTTGGAGCGGGGTAGGCCCGGGAGGAAGAGGAGGAGGAGGAGGAGGAGGAGGAGGATGTGGGGTAGGCCCAGGGGGGGTGGATAGGCTCAGGGGTTCGAGGGATTCAAAGTTCAAGCCGCCGACTGTGAGTGCCGCGCGCGTCCGGGTCCAGGGGGATGGGGAAAGGGGAGGTTACGAAAATTGCTGCGTGTCGGCATGCAGGTGTTTTGGCTGGCCTGCACAGATCGGCGGCGCTCTCCCCCTACGAGGGTTGGTTTCTCCCCTCGCCCCCCCTTCTCTTTCACCCTCACCCTCACCCCCTCACCCCCCCAACCCCGCACCCTCCTCCCACCTCCCCTTCTCCCCTCCCCCCTTATCCCACCAGGGCCGTCTTGGGCATGAGCGTACGCAGCGCGCGCTCGGTGCAGTGATCCGGCGATTTGCTGTGCCCACCTGCGGCTGGCCGGCGCCCAGGTGGGTGCAGCAAACAGCTGAAAGGAATCAGCTACAGGAGCTAATTTCGAGCATCCATTCCATTCAAATCTATTTGTGCCGAGTTGTCTGTTTTGCTATACGGCGGCGTGGGCGTCGAGCCAAATTAGCTTGATGCAGATGGTTTCGCGCTGGATTGGTTGCATATGGCTAGTTTGGCGCGACACGACCTGCATGTAGCGAGCTCCGCGCCAAACTAGCTGCATGCAGCTGTTCTGCCACGCGACCAGGTCTGTGCAGGAGGCTTCGCCGACGGCGGGTCGCTTGGCATGCGGACTTGGGCCGACGACGTGTGCTCGGATCCCGGGTGATGCCGCTACGGTGCTCCCAGCAGCTACGAAGTTTCCAATTTCCCACCTCATGTCAGCCGCTTCCCGACCCTGCCCGTTACGATCCCTCCCTTTCGTCTTGGCCGCCCTCGCGCGGCCGAGCGCACCCCACGGCCAGCGCCCGTCGTCGCGCGGGCATGCGCGGGGGGCGGCATCTCCCCGCACGTATGCTCACGCGTGGGCGAAGTCCGCGCTGTTCCCTCGGCAACAGAGAGCGGGCTAGACCCTCATATCCGAGCGCTGCTATTCTCTAGCAACGGGCGTTTTCGCCAGGCTGCGGCCCCCGAGCCCCTCACAGATCGATGCGGCTCGAGACGTGGCGCAGGAAGATGGGGTCTAGGGCTCCGCTGGTGACTTACTGCGACGTCGAGTGTCCCCGTGTTTTGGCAACGCCAGATCCGAGAGAAGGGACATCGGTCCCAGAGCGTTCCGGAACGCTCTCAGAGCGTTCCGGGGCGCTCTGAGAAGGCCGCGACGCCCGATACATCCTCCAGAGCCGTTGCATCTCAGGCTTCTCGACTTATCCTCATCTGAATTTAGCTCCGTTCTAGCTCGTCTACCAAGTCATGATGTGTCCGTCAGCACGCGCGCAAAGGGTTAACCCGCAAACCAGCCATGTGCCATCGCCGATAACTTTCCCACCCCACCGTGCACGCCAGCATGCTAACGCCACCAACCCGTATAGCTTCCACCTTCGTCCCGCACTTTATGCAAATTGCCTCTCTACCAACATGCTACAGGTAGGCGCAACGCCACCAACTCGTATAGCTTCAACCTTCGCCCCGCACGCTATGCAACATGCCTGTCTACCAACATGCTACAGGTAGGTGCAACGTCACCAACCCGTATAGCTTCCACCTTCGTCCCGCACACTATGCAACATGCCTCTCGACTAACTTGCTACAGGTAGGTGCTGTTAGTCACAAGTCCTGTTCTGCCTGTTTCCCGTCGCATTCTTACTTATATTGTGGTTTTGCGGCTGTCGGCCCATTCTGCCACCGTGCTGGGCCGTGGACCAGTGACCAGAGGCCTCTTGTATGCATCTTGGAGTCTCTTAGGGGCCTTTTGGGGGGCTTCATGGGAGCCTCCTGTAGACCTCTTGGGGACCTTTTCTTCTTCAGGGCCCGTGTTATGCATGTTGAGGACGTATTAGGGTCTCCGGTTATCTTGGGTCTGCATTGGGGGGAGGCTTCTTGAAGTCTGGCGGCGGCTCGCTCTGGGACCCCTCTTGGGGCCGTCCTGGAGGCCTCTTTGTCTTTTCTTGGGGGCCATCTGAGAGCGATCTTGGGGGCCTCTTGGGCCACCCTGGACACGCTCAAGACCGAAGAGGCGAGAAAGCTAAGTCAATGCAAACATCTTCTTGAGTCATCAAATGTCTTTGGCATCTGAGGAGGCTAGCCCCCAGGGCCTCCAAGACAGCCCACGGTGATACCAAGAGAGTCCCAGAACGAATTGATGGCATGTGGGAATACCACATGCCATAGGACGAGCGCCCCAGACGGCGAAAAAGCTTGTTGTACTGTTGTTCGCCCGCTAAGAAGTGTCGATTCTCAACCACGCTCCCGAGGCCACTTGAAGCACAGTGCGGGGCGCTCCAGAAGTGCCAGGGAGCGCCCGGGAATTCTAGCAGCAATCTGGAGCACGGGGTCTCTCAATATATGGTGTGTTATTGGTTACGCTTGAGGGCATGCGAGCACTTCGCTCAGAGTCTGCTGAATGGTGGCGGACCGTCATTGCCCTTGTACTTCGCATCTGATGTTTGTTTCCCATATTGTCAAGTCCGTTGCCACTCGTACCATCAATGCTGTCCCTAGGTTTCGCATGTATGGCAACGTGTAGACGAGTGACGCTACGCTTTAAGCGTGTAAGTGAAGTGTCCGTGCTCTTGCTGTTGCTGATTGATGCAAGATTATGCTTCTGGTCCCAGTCGTCTTGTATTTCGTGCATTCTCGTATTTGCTGTAGTTGTGAATGTTTTCAACGTGGCTATCCGGTGGCCTTCGACCCATCCCGCCGCTGTGCGTGGGTTGTCGGGCTGCCTCTCAGGGGCCTCTTGGTTCCTCTTAAGGGCCTCTGGGGGTCATGCTGGGTACCTTTGAGAGGTCTCTTGAGGGCCTTTTCGAGCCCACGACACCGCGGCCCCCCCTCACCACGACACCCAACAACACCATGGAGCTTCACGACACCATTACGTTATGATAGCACAGAATATCACGTCACCGCGACACACCACGACACCACCGCACCGTGCGCGCCCAGTCCGCTAGCAGGAGTAGGAAGGCATCTTCTCGTCAGTCGTCCCGAAGACCAGGGGAGTTCGAGCACAGCCTTTGATGCTCGTCCAGCACGACATGGACAAATTCGCCGTGTCTTGGTGGTGGTGGCGGCGTGACACAAGCTTACGTACCTCCAACATCCCAGGCTCGCTGCAGTTCTGGCCCAGACTCCACAAGCCCAGCCCTGTAGCTAACCTGCAACGTGCCGCGGCGTCCGATGACGACGCTGCTCAAGTCAGGCGGGGCGCTCAGCCTCGGGACCGAGGAGCACATTTCGCTGTTGAAAGGCACCGGCGGAGTTGCCGTGAGCACGGAGAGCATGAGCGGGACGACGTTGCCTGGCCCTAGCCTCGTGGCCGAGATGAGCGACGAGATCCGGCGGTCTCAGACAGGACCGGCCGGTCCGACCAGCGGCAGCAGCTTGGGAGATTTTGGGCAGGCCGACTCGGACCCTGTCAGGGCTCCGCCGCTCAGGCCGCAGGACAGACACCAGAGCCTCCCGACGATTGTGCCGTCGGCAAAAAGCAGGCGGTCTCTTCCGGCGCTGACGCTGGTACCGACCATCAAGAGAGACACGGCCGCAATCAAGAATGGCCGCATGGCGACCGACGCCCACATCGTCGGGGACCTGCTTCTCGACCCGATCAATGTGCTGCTCGTCGCAAGCCCATTCGGCATTCTGGGAGAACTGCAAGGGTGGCCTGAAGGCTTGACGTTCGTACTCTGCTTCCTCGCATTGGTGCCACTCGCAAAACTGCTGGGGGACGCCACGGAGCACCTGGCAGAGAACCTGAATCAAACTGTTGGCGGGCTCCTCAACGCTACGTTTGGCAATGCTGTAGAGATGATCATAACCATCAATGCCATAAAGAACGGTCTCCTCGACATCGTTAAGAGCAGCCTCCTTGGGTCCATCTTGTCGAACCTCCTTCTTGTCCTCGGCATGGCGTTCTTCGCAGGCGGGCTGGCGAAGCCAGTGCAGAAATTCTCAGACTCCGCCGCACTGATCAACATTACGATGCTGCTGGTGGGGGTGATGTCTTTCTCACTCCCAACGGTTTTCTCCTTCGGCAAACCAGAAGGAGCTTCTTTGGAGATCTCACGCGTGAGCGCTATGTTTGTCAGCGTAGGCTATGTTGCGTACTTGGTGTTTCAGTTGCACACCCACGTAGAGATTTTCGAGGATGACAGCGACGATGACCAGAAGGACTTGAATTGTGAAGCTGATGCCGAGGCTCCGACTTCGAAGGTCTCCTCCGCATCAATGCCGCTGGCATCCGGCGTTCTGCTGGCCGACGACGCTGACATCCCAGAGGTTGAGGATGGCGTATTGAGTGTCCCCTGGGCTTTGGGTCTGTTGCTGGTCAGCACGGTGGCTGTAGCCGCTCTGTCTGAAGTTATGGTCGATTCTATTGATGGCATGGTCATTGCGTGGCGTGTTCCGCGGTCGTTCGTCGGCGTCATTTTGTTGCCGATAGTGGGCAACGCCTGCGAGCACGCCTCCGCAGTGCGGATGGCCTACAACTCGAAGATGGGCGCCGCGATCGCCATCGCTGTTGGGTCGAGCACGCAGATAGCGATGTTCGTGATGCCATTTTCGGTGCTGGCAGGCTGGACGGTCGGTCAACCCTCCACCCTCCATCCTCCCCAAGTCCACCTCGCCGCCCTCCATCCTGCCTCTCTCCTGCCCCCTCTTACATGGCTGAGGCTGTAGCTCAACGCTCCCCCCTCAGTGGCGGCAGGCTGGATGGTCGGCCAGCCCCTTGACTTGAACCTCGGAGCGACCGGGCTGGCCGTAATGATCCTCTCCGTGCTGGTGGCCTTCTGTAGCAATCGTTCAGGAGGACTTGGAGAACCAGGAGAAACCCAGCACGCGCTACTCATGCTCTAGGTCGCCCGCGGGGGCGCGAAGGGTATCGCACGTCGCGATCTGGACTGGATATGTTCCCTTTTTCACAGTGGCGGCGCGAGAGCGCGAGGGTGAGATGATTTTCGCGCGCCGTGCATAGCGGGGCGCGATGCGCGAAGTGAGGTGACCTAGGATGCAGCGGTGAAGCTGGTGATCTTCTGTATCAGTCGCTCAGGAGAACAGGAGAAGCTCGAAACACAATCAACTGCATAACCATAAACGTTTGGAGCTACGCTCGGGTGCCTTGGATCGGCGCCGGAGGCGCCGCCAGGGAGGGAGCCCCAGCGCCGATACAAGAAATCCGCGCGGAGCTCCGAGAGCTCCAGTTTCTGACCAGTTCTCTTCTTCTAGAAGCTCGAGAGCAGGAGGACCAGGACAACCTGCGACGAGCCAAGTGGTGAAGCCCTCTCCGTCGTCGTCGCCTCCGCCCGCCATCGCCGTCGCCGTCGTCGTCGTCGGCGGCGGCGACGGCGGCGGCATCGTCGTCGTCAGCGTCTTCGTTGTCGTCGTCGTCGCCGCCGTCGTCGTCGTCGTCGTCGCCGTCGTCGTCGCCGGCGTCGTCGTCATCGTCGTCGTCTGCCACTGCGGCGGGCGCCCGCTGGAAACGTCGGGGGGGCTCGCGGGCCTGCGCGGCAGGAGCTCCGGGTGGCTTTGAGCCAGCCGAGCATCGACGATGGTTGGTGGCGCTCACGAGCCGTCGTCCCTCCGCCTTGATGTCTTTCCCTGGTCCTCGCTTCGCTCGCTCTTCGAGCCCTCGTTCGATCCCTACTCGTCGCCGTGCGACGCGGTGCAAGGGAGTTGCAGTCGGGGTTGATTGGAGAGGACACGCGGGAGGACACAAGACCCTCCCGAGGGCCACATTGCCACAGGAGTTTAGAAGGCATGCGTCGCGAAACACAGTACACGAGGGCACCCTTGGTCTGGTGTGGCCGACCAACGAATCAATCCCGACTGTAGCGCTGGACTCCAACGCACGCCCAAGGCAAAAACGGGCGCCCACGAGGGCCTGGTGCAATGGGAGCGGCGTTCTCTTCTCGGCTGCGAGCCCTGGGGGGACGTCCGAAAAGGGGTGGGCCTTCTCAGAGGCCCTCCGGCCTTCCGAGAAGCTGTCCCTGCCTTCTCGCCGTGGGGGAAGTGGGTCCTGAGGGAAGCGGGTCCTGAAATTTTTCGCAGTCTCCGGGTTCCTGGTGCCCCCATGGGCCCAGGGACCATCAGGGTACGTTTCAGGACCCGCTTCCCCGCGCGAATCTTCGGAGCAGGATCGGAAGTCCTCTCAGAGGGCCAGAGGCCTTCCCAGTCTACTTCTGATAAGGCCCGCCCCCTCTGCATTCCCCCCCTGGGCTCGCCGCCGACCTCAGAGTCGATCAAGAACAAAAGTGCGCGAGCACAAATTGTTGGAGCTCCGCGCGGATTTTTTGGATGAGCGTTGAGCCACCCCTTCAGCGGCGTCAGGGAGGGGGTCCAGTGCCGATCCAAGAAGTCCGTGCGGATCTCTGGACATGTGTATATGCTATTGTTTTTTCTTGTGCGAAAGACGGGGGGGAGTTCTTAGAAGTCAGGCGCCTCCTGAGACGGCCCCACAAGGCTTCTTAGAAGGCTTCTCAGAAGCCGAGCGGGCTTCTAGGAAGCCCCGCCGCCTTCTAAGAAGTACGCCTCGCTCGTGCCACCCTGAGATGGAACATCACACGTTTTTTCATGGCGACTGGTTGCCATAAAAGATGTGTGATGCTCCATTTCAGCACTTCTGGTGTGGCGATTGGTCGCCATATAAGAAAAGCGTGTGATGTTTCATCTCGGCGGCGGGACTTCTCAGAAGGCGTCGCGCCTTCTGAGAAGGTGTCTGTGTCTTCGGGGAAGGCTTAGAAAACGGTTCAGAAGGCCGAGAGACTTCCGAGCCGTCTGCGAAGGCCCGCCCCTTCTCATTTCCCCCCCCGCCCGCCGCCGAAAGAGGGGATGCACAGAGCTGGCCGCATCCTGACCGCGATGCGTCCGCCGGCGGACGCGTTGAACAAGAGAGCAGAGCAGTGTGTGCTGTGCTGTTTGTGTGCTGTGTGTGTGCTCTTTGTGTGTTTGCTCTGTGTGTGTGCGCTGTGTGCTGGGTGTTGTGTGTTGTGTCTGTGTGTGGGCGCCGAAGGCGAGAGCTGGCCTCCACCCGTGCGAGGGTCTCCCATGCTTCGAGCAGGGGGTTGACTACATAATCGATCTATCCCAGAATTGATTATCTCGTCGAACCCACGAGAACAATACACAGAATAGTCCGTAGATGTACGGAGCATTGTAGTCATGTTTCGTAGATTCGACGGGAAATCAATTTGGGGATACATCGATTCTGCAGTCCATCCCCTACTCGAATACTGCCGTCGGTGGCTCCGAGCTTTCGGGGCCAGGGGTCCTTCTGCCCCATCCGTCGGGGGTTGCTGAAGGTGCTCCTGGCCCAAGGCGCCCCCGAGCCTCTCGCTCCGCTCTGTGGCCCTCTGGGGCCCCCTGGGGTGCTCCTGGGGGCCGTGGGGGCCCTCCCTGGAAGTCCTGGGGGGCACCGCGGGCCAGAGGGGCACTTCTGGCAACGCCCGGATCAGAGGGAGTGACCCCTCCTCCTCCCTGTCCTCCTCCTCCTCCTCCCTGTCCTCCTCCTCCTCCTTCTCCTCCTCCTCCTCCTCCTCCTCCTCCTCCTCCTCCTCCTCCTCCTCCTCCTCACCGCCGTCGTCGTCGTCGTCGCCGTCGGCTCCGTGGGAGGGGCCGCCCTCCACCCGTGCGGGTATCGGAGGCCGCATCGGCTGGAGCGTTCCCTGGGAGGAGGCGCAGAAAGGGGGCCCCAGGTCCACGGGCAGGCCTCGACAGGGGGACGCCATTAGGACGTCCTGGTGCATCCTGGGAGAGGGTACCCTCGAATGATCGTTTTTGCCAGCGGAGGGTCTCGTGTTCTCGAAGGCTGTTCCTCTGTCCCAGGTCCGCCCGTAGATCTTCGGCACCAGGCCGTTCCACCGCAACTTCGGCTCTATAGTCTACAGCGCGGAGGGCTGAGCATCCGAGGCCCCATCGCACCATAGTTGAGTGGTGGGCCGCGCATAGCAGTAAATTCATCTGCTTCCTGAGGGTGTTCAGTCGAGAGCCAGGCGTTGAGATGTTAACGCCCTCCCGATTCCGTCGGAACAGCTGTGTGCGACGCGACAGCGAAAGCTTCAGGTTGAAAGTGGTTCGCCTGACATCAGTGTATGTGCTGGACGGTATGTGCTGAACGTATGTGCGGCGCTACCGCCAGACCCACAGTCTGTGTTGCACAATCCGACCGTGTAACTGATGGAACATGTGAGGGGTTTCGGAAACCCCTTTGTCTCCCAGAGTTAATAAATGTGTCATCTCTTGGTTTGGCGGAAGCCGGCGGAAGGCTGGCGGAAGGAGTCGACAGTAAAACATACTATTTGGGGGACGGAGAGCGCGGCGAGGAGGGGAGGGAGAGAGAGGGGCGGCGGGAGAGGAACGGGGCGGAGAGGCCGCGGCGAGGAGGTCCCCCCGCGGAAGGGCCAAGGGAATAACGGCGGAAGGGCGACGGAAGCGGAGGAGGAGGAGGAAGAGGAGAAGGAGGAGGAGGAGGAGGAGGAGGGGGAGGAGGAGGAGGAGGAGGAAGAGGGGAGGAAGGAGGAGGAGGAGGAGGGAGAGCATGAGGATGAGGAGGAGGAGCAGGAGGAGGAGGAGGAGGAGGAGGAGGAGGAAGGGAGCCACCGCCCGTGAGCCCCAGAAGTATGAGTTTGCAATGGCCGGAGGAAGAGACGAGAAAAAAAGGAGGAAGGAGGGAGTGGAGGAGGAGGAAATGGGAGAGTGGGAGGCGGAAGCGAGGATGGGATGGATGGAGTGGGCGCCGACATTCGAATCATTAACCGAAGCCCGTTGTTTGCAATTCGAAACGATCGCAGTCTCCGGAAAAACAACGGTGACGGACACATGCAAATCTTCAATTACCGGGTGTCCGCATGGTTACCTCCTTTTGCCTCAACCTCCCGTCCTCTCTTCCGGCGTCGTTCGTCCCTCCACAATGTCCGCGTATTCGGCAACATCAATACTCAGCATCTGCAGCGTCCGAGGTATCCCGGTTGGTTTTCGGCAGCATACCGACGCGCGTCGGTTGCACAATACGCCGGCATGATATGTACTCAATGTATACCTAGATGTATATTCATATAAGTATATACATAAACATCTATGCGTAAAACCATATATATATATATATATATATATATATCTGTGTGTGAGTGTGTATCCGCGCACGCGTGCCAAGAGAGAAGCTTTTGTCTGTCTGCAACGGGACCCTTCTAGGATTGGCAGAAGGGGCGCGGAAGCCACGGCGGAATGCCGGCGTAACAAAGTTTGGGCTCTGGTGTCCCTGCCCTCGAGCGAGCGCTTAATTTTGTTCCGAACGCGAATTCTGACTGAGTTTGAATTTTTTCCGCATATGATTTCATCGCCCTTCTTCGTCCACTTTCAGGCAGAGTTTTGAGGTCTCGTGCGGGATGTTGTTTTCGGTCTTGCGTTCTTTTCGTTTTGTGTCTTGGCCAGAATCGTATTTGGACACGCTGTATAGGTCTTTCTTTGCAGTCGTGTGCCCGTTTTCTTCGCGCGATCATTGTGTCCATGCGGTATTGCATGCGTTATTCTTCAAGCTTCAAGTTCATGGAACGGGTTCGCGTAGCAAGTCATACGTGTAAAGGTTTGAATCTCAAACCATTGCAGCCTGATGAGCCGTCCATTCGTGGGGAACGCTTAAATTTGTGAGCGATGCAACGTCGGGAAGTGTCGTTGAACACTCATGCGTGAAGTCCGATTCTAGTGTTTAGAATGCTACATATGGTGTAACTGTTTGAAGAAAAGTTTGTTGTGCCTAATTGTCTTGTTGGTCTTGCCTTGTGCGAAAGAATTCGCATTTGATGTGTTTGGTGTAGCTATGTACGTTCGAATAAACTACTATAGCATACTTTACACCTGCCAGAAAGTCATAAAACGTCGACGCGTGTAACGCAGAGCGTTCGTGCAATATCACATGATTCAAAAGTGTTTATGGAATTCGGTGACAGAGTTGCGACTGTTGTATGTCAGTTCTTTAAGGTGTTCTGCACATGTGAGAACATGCGGTAGCTTGTCAAGCACAATTGTTCGTGCGCGCGCGATAAAAGAACGTTCGGCGGCAGCGGCGCCTGACATTACGAGGGAACCGACAACAACTATGAAACGAGATTGACGGAATCGGTATAATTGGGTCGAATGGAATTTCCGTGAAACCGACATGGGTAGGAATAACAAACCGGCCAACCCGACGTTAAACATATTGACAAGGATGAAAATCGAAAAACATAACATTTGAGATTTTGCTTGAACGTATTAGCGTGCAAAGTGTTGAGTCAAGTTGTGAGAGTAATTCTGATTTTTGCGACAGCCGTCGCCAACGTTGTAGATCATTGTTAAGTATATTGCACCGTTGTGTTCTAGAGCTCGAACCTCTAAATTCACAATTTTGTTGTCCAAGTGTTGTTGCGAACGGTACTCGCGGCCAACTGCCTTGTACGGTGTACGATTTGTTCCTCAAGTGTTGTTGCAAATGGTACTTGCTGCAAGCGGCCTTGGATGGAGTACGTAAAACCTGAGTTGCGTGCCGCTGCCGGTTTTACTCCTCAATGAATCATGTGCCCGGAAACAGCGCGGAAACATGGGCTGACGGTGGGCGGAAGCCAGAATGCTAGGTTCCATGGGGTGTGTGTGTGTCTGTGTGTCGTGGCTGGTCGGTTGGATGGTTGGTTGGTTGATTATAATTCACAACGACCGCTGTCGGGATTCTTATTTGTATTGCGATTTCTACTGTTTTATACGATTCGCAATTTGCATTGCGATTTCTACTATACGATTCGCATTGCTACTGCCATTATCACATTTGTTTTTACTCGTACCAATACTTGTAGTAGTAGTAGTAGTAGTACTACTACTACTACTACGACTACTACTACTACTACTACTACTACTACTACCACTACTACTACTACTACTACCACTACTACTACTACTACTACGACTACTACTACTACTACTACTACTACTACTACTACTACTACTACTACTACTACGACTACGACTACGACTACGACTACGACTACGACTGCTACTACAACTGCTACTACTACGACTAGTATTACTATTTCTACTACTACGCATACTACTACTACTACTACTCAACTATTTCTGCGACTGCTATTAGTTAGCATTCACATTGCTACTGCTACTACTACTACTACTACTACTACTACTACTACTACTACTACTACTACTACTAGCAGTAGTAATATTAGTAGGATTCTTAGTGCTATCATCGCTACACATATCGTTACATATTGCGACTACGATTTCTACTACGGCTACTTCAAGTCGTAGTATGATTATGGCGACCATTGTTGCGATGTTTTCAAAATATCAGTTTAAACGCTACATTGCTACTGCTATCACTACTCGTGTCGCTGCCACAATTATTATTACACTCACTTTCAGTATTCGCATCAGTACTATTACGACGTCTATTTTTCTGATAGGTTTGTTATTACTATCGGTCGTACTACTACGATTACGTATGATGTTACGATTATTGTTCATTACTACTCATACTACTACTACGACTACTACTACTACTACTACGACTACTACTATTATTTTTACTACTACTACTACTACGGATATTACCACTACTATTACTACTACTACTACTTCTACTACTACTACTACTAATATTACTACTACTTCTACTAGTATTTTTAATAACAATTCGATTGCAATTTCTACGGCTCGCACCATTTACTACTACTACTACTACTACTATTACTACTACTACTACTACTACTACGATTACGACTACTACTACTACTACTACGATTACGACTACTACTACTACCCCTACTACTACTACTACTACTATACTACTACTACTACTACTACTACTACTACTACTACTACTACTACGACTACTACTACTACTACTACGACTACTACGACTACTACTACGACTACTACTACTACTACTACTACTACTACCTACTACTACTACTACTACTACTACTACTACTACTACTACTACTACTACTACTACTACTACTACTACTACTGCTGCTGCTGCTGCCACTACTACTACTACTACTACTACTACCACCCTACTACGATCACTACTACTATTAATACTACTACTTTAATTGGCAATGATGGAATAATATATGACGACGTAATAAAAGATGACAATGGCGTCCTGCCCGAGGTGTCGCGGAAGCATTGGCGGAAGGTTGGCGGAAACGAGCATGACAGGTGAGAAACAGAGACGGTTGTCTGGTTGGGTGGGTGGTAGTTCCCGCCATAGTCATATTATTTCGTTTTTTTCAGAAGCATCGTTCATAAGCGTTGCGTTCATCGCCAATGTGAATGCATTTGGTGTGTTCCGAGGTGTTCATCGCAGAGAAAGTTACGCATGATGCCGTCAGTGTTCATGGGAAATCACACAGGGCGCATGTACGGGGTGGTGAAAGGTTCGCGGCAGGTTTCCGGAAGAAATGCGGAACTAACCGTGAACGTTTGCACGGGGTGGTAGAAGGTTGGTGGAAGGTTTCCGGAAGGAACGCGGAAGCAAACCGTCAACATCAATTATGATGGTGGATGTTCGCGGGAGATCGGCGGAATAATGCGTTTTTTTTTTTTATATATAAAAAAAAGAGACGGACATAATTTTGTTTAACACATTCCGAAGTCAGTCATGTGTTAAGACTGACGCTGGCGAGCCGCGCTGAAGCGAGAGTTTCGTATCGTAAACGACACGCGTTACGATCGCGCATCACAACAATGTTCCAAGCGAGAAGCCAGGCCCGCTCCAACGGCACGCCCCGTTGCGCGAAGAGGAAGCGCGTGGCGTGTACATACATGCGTGCATGCATACGTACATGCAAACACACCTTTTTATAGACACGCGCATCCATCCATCCACCCATACATACAGACATACGTGCGTGCGTACATGCATACATACATGCACTCACGCAAACATGCATGCCTGCATGCATTTATGCATGCATGCGTACATACATACATGCGTGCATACATACGTACACACATACAGGCAGGCAGACAGACAGACAGACAGACAGACAGACAGACAGACAGACAGACAGACAGACAGACAGACAGACAAACGCACATACATGCATGCATGTATGCATCCGTATGTGCATCCATACACACATGCAAACATACATTCATACGGACATGCAAACACACATGCACACGTCTTTACATACATATTGCAAACATATATGTAAGGGTTTCGCTCCCAACCGCCTGCCCCCTCTCTGTTATAATGGGATAGGAGACGTTTCGGTGCGCTTGGGCGTCCCAGCCTGGGGCGTGGCATCCGCTGGAGCGTTGCCACGCAATGAACTCTTGAGGCTGTTTTGGGGGCTTTTCGGGTCGTTTCGGGGCGCTCTCTTGAGCGTTCATTGAACCGTGGGGAGCTCGGAAAGGGCGAGCGCGCGAACGCCTGGCAGAAACCGTATGGAACCCGTTGATGTTGGTTTATTGGGCCCTTCTTGGGGGACCATGGGATCGCTCTCGGGGCCCTTGTTGGGTCGTCTTGGAACCATCTATGGGTGACCTCTCCAAGGGCGGCGGCCTCGAGAGCGCGGAATCTGCGATTTGCGAGGCATTGTGGCTTCGATGGCATAGATACCATGTATTTTCAACGCGCCCAACGCCCCCCCCCTCCCCCGCCCACCCACCCACCCACCCCACCCCACCCCAGAAATATTGGAATCCTGTGCACCCCCAGAGGGGAGGGCAACACAAAGTCCCTCTCGGGCACCCCATCCTCGCGCGGCCCAAAACAATTTACAGCGCGGTGCAGAAGGCAGGAGTGTAACATTGGAGGCTTGGAGCTGGAGCTGGAATAGGGGACAGCAAGCCTACCCCCCCCGCTGCCGGATGGCCCCTCAAGGAGGTGGTGGCGGTGGCGGCGGTTTCGTTTTTTTTTTTTTTTGGGGGGGGGGAGGGGGGGTTGTTATGTATGTATGTGTACACACACATCCATATGTATATATACATATATATATATATAGTTGTATATATATGTATATATACATGCATATATATATATGTGGATACACACATATATATGGCACCATCCACATACAAATACGCATACATGTGCACATACGTATACATATACATATACATTTGTAGTTGCATGCGCACGCAAAAATACACGAACACATTCATTTTCACATGCACCTACATATTCGTGTGCATGCACACTAATGTTTACAAATGCAACTACATATACACATACATAGACACATACACATGCACTTGCAAATTCATATACATATGTATGTTCATCTACATTACACACACATATATATGTATATATGTACAACCATAAGCATGCACAATTACGTACACGTATACATATACATGTACGTACACATGTGCATATACATACATATATATAGATGCAGACTCATATATATATATATATATATACCGATGTGTATACATTTGTAGATATAAATGCACGCGTGTATATATACACATGCATGCACACATACATACACACATTTATACATTCACATATGCATATGCGTACACGCACCCACACACACATATATATATATATATATATATATATATGTATATATATATATATACATATATATTCACATAGAAGCGCAGTGCCCCATCCGCGCGGAGGGTCTTACTGGCGCCACTACGGACTTGGATGGATCTGGCGAGGGTTTTCAAAGTCGCACCCCGTGGCCGCCCCGTGGCCGCTTCGTGTGCTGGGTGGGTCGGGCGAGGTTTCGATTGCTGCCTGTGGCCTGCTCGTGGCCGCCTCGCGAGTTGGGCGGGCGCGGCGAGGTTCTGCCGCGCTGCTGCCCGCGGCCGCCTCGTGGCCGCCTCGCGCGCTTGATTTGTCTGGATTGGTCTGGCGAGGTTTCTTCGCGTTGCCCCCCGCGCGGCCGCTTCGCGCGCTGGGGGGGCAGCGAGGTTTCGCCGCGTTGCCGCCCATGGCCGCCTCGTGGCCGCCCTGTGCGCTGGGGGAGTTTTGCGAGGTTTCGTCGCGCTGCCACCCGCGGCCGCTTCGCGGCCGCCTCGCGCGCGAGGTGGAGCCGGCGAATATTCGCCGCGTTGTCTTCCGCGGCCGCCTCGTGGCCGCTTCGCGCGTCGCCGAGGCTTCGCCGCTTTGCCGCCCGCGGCAACTCGCGGCGCCTCGTGCGTTTTGTGGGTTTGACGAGGTTCCGCCACGTTGCCGCCTAGTGGCCGCCCCGCGCGACGGGCGGGCCCGGCAGGGTTTCGCCGCGCCGCCGCCCGCGGCCGCCTCGTCGCCGCCTCGCGCGCGGGGCAGGCCCCGCGGTAATCGCCGCGCAGCCGCCCGCCATCGCCTCGCGGAGGCCCGTGCGCGCGCAATGCGCAGCTCGCAAAGCGCAGATTAACCGCGTAGTCTACACCGGATAGCGCAGACCACATAGTTTCCACCACGCCGCATAATTTGCAGATCGGAGCAGTCACCACATAGTTCACACCACATGGCGCGCACTATACAGATTGCACCACGTCGATTGCACCGCGCATCCCTCGCCACGTAAATCGAACCACATGGATTGCACCGCGTGGCTCGCCCTTCTTCGAGCCACGTAGATTGTGCCACATAGCTAACGCCACGCAGCTCGCATCATACACATTCGCCTTGCCAGAGGAAAATGTGATACCCCTTCGCACCTCCAGAGTTTACGGTGCTTTGTTATATTTGCAATTTGAAACGAGACCACCCTGGACCAAGAGGCATTGACCCCCCCGTCCTCCTTGTCAAAGATACAATGCGCGCGCGTTCGCTTAGTCGGAAAGATAACAATTCTAGAACCCACGGCAGATCACATTGCCAGCGCGGGTGCGCAAATTTCGAAACCGTTCCAAACGCGTTAGTTTTGGCCGGCATTTCAGCCAAACACATAGAACCATGTTGCGGTTTGCCATTGCAAATCTGGCGAACGGTCCGCCCGCGCAGGTTTGCTGAAATCGCAGGAGAACCATGTTTTTCAAGCGATCTCATCCAGAAGCCGCATTTCCATTCCACTCGGCGGTATCTCCGCGTCGATTTGCATGCGCCCATGCCGGGGCACCGCGCCAAATGGCACCGCGAGGGCCACGCGCGCGCCGCCGCGCGCGCGCGTCGACAGCCTTGCAACCCATTGGTTTCCAGCGCATCTCAAAGTAAAGCTCCTCACGAACATGTGCAGACCAAGTGTTTTTCGCAGGGAAAGTGCATCGGTTCTTTTGAAATCCCGTGCTCTCTTCCTTTGCTGACGCATGGGGGTCGCCATCGTCGTCGTCGCCATTGCATGACCTACGCAATCGTTATTCGCATCATCGTCGCCGCCGTCGTCGACGGCATCGCGATGTCGCGCCCGGGTCGCCGTCTCGTGCTGGGGCGCCCGCGCGCCACCGCGGCTCTTGAGATGCGCTGGCAAGTTCCCTTCGGTGAGCGCCATCGCGGCCGCGTCGCTCGTGCCCGACCAGCTGGCCGCTCTGCGCGCCAGTTGCTGCGCGCTGGCGCAGCCGCCGGGGTGCGCCAGCTATTGCCGCACATCCACCCCAAATGCAGCCGCGTGGATTGCGTCGAACGAAATGCTCGCGGGATGTGCGCGAGCAGCGGGATTCACGATCCCAAGATCTGCCAGGTGGGTTTTCCTGTCTGAGGAAAGAAAGGAATTCGATTCCGCCGCCCCCCGAGGCCGGGGGTATCGGCCCGCCCTGAGGATGTGCGGGTTGCATGTGATTTTGCCCCATCGTTTCTCCTAAGTTTGAATTCACATTGCCCCCGCCAAGCTGGCATCGCCCCCATGCCACATTTTGCGTAAAATTGTGCGCGCACGCACCTGTTTGTCAACGGGCTTCCATGGTCAAGAAATCATTGCGACAGATTGGGCGAAGCGCGCGCGTCGCGACGTCGCAGCGCGCGCGCCGAAATTATTCGAACACTCTTTAGATTACGCAAGGACTTCGAGCTTGAGCATTCCGATAACGTATCACACCGCATGGTTTTGCAACATAAGCATTCAAAACAAATCGGCGCGCGCGCTCTTGTGACATCTTGAAAAGCCAATCGGTTTTTCAACATTTTGAAGAAATGTTACCGCACGGGCCTTTCGGAGGAGCATGTCGACACAATTCGAACGCCCCTGCGCGCGTGCTGGCGGGGCGCGATTCCTGTCGCATTATACCGCGCGGGCCGCTCGCGCCCGTCGGCCGCGCGCGCGTCGAAATCTCTCCGAAACCTTCATCGCCGACGCGTGGGCGCTATCATCGCCATCGGTTTCATCAGCGTCGGCGCCGGCAGTTGTTTTGCCGTCGCCATCGACGTCGTCGCCACCAGCATCGCTACACTTATCATCGCGCATGCCGTTTTCGACGTCGCCATGGTACCGCGCCCGCCCGAGTCGCCCTCGCGCATTGAAGTGCCCGCGCGCCAGCGCGGACTGCGGGGCGCGCTGGGAAGTCCCGAGCGGTCAGCGCCGCCGGGGTCGCGTCGGTCGCGCCAGAACAGCTGGCCGCTCTGCTCGCGAGCCTGCGCGCGCTAGCGCGGCCGCGGCGATGGGCCAGCCAGCGCCGCCCGAAATCCTTCAAACCATTTTTTTAGATTACGTAAGGACTTCGAACTTGAGCATCCCGAGAACAAATCAAACCATGGGGTTTTGCAACATGCGCATTCAAAACAAATCGGCGCGCTTTCGCGACGTCTTAACAACCGATGCGTTTTTCAATATGTTTAGCAGATGCTACCAAACCTGCCTTTCGGGGGAGCATGGCGACACCATTCGAACGCCCCTGCGCTCGTTCTTGGGGGGTGGGGGCACGATCCTTGTCCAGTTATACCATGCGGACCGTTCGCGCCCGTCGACCGCGCGCGCGCGTCGAAATCTTTCCGCAACCTTCATCATCGACGCGTGGACACCATCGTCGTCATCGGCTTCATCAGCATCGGCACCAGCAGTTGCTGCGCCGTCGTCGTCGACATCGCCACCGCCAGCGTCGCTGCGACCATCGTCGCGCACGCCGTTGTCGACGTCGCCACGATGCCGCGCCCGCCCGAGCCACCGACTCGCATTGAAGTGCCCGCGCGTCAGCGTGGCCTGTGAGGCGCGCTGCGAAGTCCCGAGCGATCAGCGCCACCGGGGTCGCGTCGGTCGCGCCAGACCAGCTGGCCGCTCCGCTCGCGAGCCAGCGCGCGCCAGCGCGGCTGCAGCGATCAGCCGACCAGCGCCGGGCAGGCATCGCAGTTGCCGCCGCGTGGGCTCCGCGAGTCGCGTTGCGGGCGGGGGGGTGGGATGTTTGAGCGAGCGGCCTGTGTTGAGCAATCGCTGCGAACATAACTTCTTTGCACCAATATATATATATATATACATATATATATGTATATATATATACATATATATATATATTTATCGCCAGGTAGCCAATACCGAATTTCACGCCATATGGACTACACCACGATATCACACCACCCTTCGTACACATCGACAGTGCACCACGTCAGCGCGCGGGGCCCACGCTGGCAGCGACAGATTCGCCCAGCAGTGTTTGCAAGTCGTGCCATGTCTTACGGAATACAAACAAGTGGGCACGTGTGGTTGTCCGGCGGCTATAGTGCCGCCGTCGCCGCCTCGTTGTTCCCCATCGTTTGGTCCTGCGTGGCGGTTGGCGTCTATGTTGTTGCCGTCGCCATTCCGTCGCCGCTCCGTTGGGCTTGCGTTGCGGTCTGGCGGCTACGTCGCCGCCGTCGCCGCCCCGCTGCCGCCCCGTCGCCGCCCCGCCGCGGCCAAATAGGGTGCTCAACATACATCGCGCCACATAGACTGCGCCGCATCGGTCGCACCGCATTCATTGTTTTTTACATGCCCTTACCCGGGGTCGGCCCGGGTGAAAAAGGGCCGCCTGCTGGATTGGGCGCTGGCCACTGCGCCCGATCAGCCTGCCTCGTGCGCGCTGTTTCAGCATCCGCGCGCCGGGGCGCAGCGACATGCTGGGCGGCTGGTTGTTCGATTGCAGCGACATGCCCTGGCTTGCGTCAGGGGCGCATGGGGGCATCGGGGGTGTCCGCGGGGTCTAGCGCGGCATGCGGTGGTGCCTGTCCCATTTGGGGACGGGCACCACCGCTCTGCTGGCTTCGGGCCTGCCCGCTGGAGCGTCGTTGCAATCTCGCGCCCCCCCGTGGGCCGCTGCGGCCGCGTTCGGGGGCGCCTTCGGGGGCCGCGCGCGCGCCCGAGAGCGCTTTCGACCAAACGCCACCTCGACTAGGAACGGGCGCGCGTCCGGGGACACCATCAACGCGCGTCGGCGACTGCGCTCCCCGACGCGTGCTCGGACTTAGCTGGGGCGACGCCAGGCGGGTTTTCCAGGGGGCTGCCCTTGGCGGCCGAGCCTCGCGTTTGGGGCCCCGGGCGTTTGGGGCGAGCGCGGGATTGCAACGGCGCCCGCCCAGGACACCCAGGGCGCATTTTGCGCGTCGAGCCCCGGGCGCTTGATTTCGCGCCTTCGTGGGCGCGCCCCCGAACGACCTACTCCAGCCCGAGAGCGACCAACGCGCGGTCGGCCGCTCTGCCGACTGGAACGCGCGCGCCTTCGGTGCCGGCGGATGCCCGGAGAAGACAGCGTCTTGTAATGTTCCATGGGCCGTTGCATCTGCACTTGCCCAACCGGCGTCAGCCGCGGCGCGTCGCCCCCCCCCGTCCCTCGCCACCCCGCCCGGGCAAGGGTGCGGGTATCTTTCGCGTTCGAGACACATGGATTGCGCAGCGTAGATTGCGCCACAAAGATCGCACAACCCAGACTCCCCTTGTCTAAAACAAATAATTAAGTTGAAACCACCTTCCCCCCTGGATTTATCGACCCCCCGGAAACCCATGCAAAACGCAGATGATTCTGACCCAGTGGCCATCCGATTTATGAGTTTATATTATTTCAGCCAAACCAGCATCGGCCCCCCTTCTTTTCCCTCGCAAACAAGCATATCACACGTATTATCAAAACACGGAAGTTTTCATATATCCCATGCGAAAATTATGAGACGAAGTGCACGCGCGCGCGTCGTCGCGCGCGCATGACGAAATTGTTCAAAACCTATCGTGTTCGGAAGGTTTTCGAAATCGAGTGTACACAAAGCATAAATCACATAGTTTCGCAACACGGACTTTCAACAACACCGTGCGCGCGTTGAAGCATTGTTTGTTATAGCAAAGTTCGTGTGTTTCAGCATGCTCATAACATGCTCCCAAACGGGTTTCGCGCGCGCATGTCGAAATCGTTCGAATGCCTTTTCGCGCGTGCTGGGGTGGCACGATCCGTGTCGAATGATACCATGCTAGCCACCCTCGCGGGTCTGCCGCGCGCGCATTTCGAATTCCTTCCAACAGTTTCATCACCGACGCGAAGACGCCGTCATCGTCGCCTGTGAGATCAGCATCGGCGCCGTCATTGGCTGCCCCGTCGTCGCGATCAGCTTCGTCAACAGCACCGTTACCATCATCATCGTGTATACCCTTGTCGGCGTTGCCATGAAACCGCGCCCGCCCAAGTCGCCGACTCGCATTGAAGTGCCCGCTGGATGTGCCGAGCGGTCAGCGCCACCGCGTTCGCGTCGGCGCGTCGGCCGCGCCAAACTAGTTGGCTCCTGCGCGCGCGCGATTATGCGCGGGCTAGCGCGGCCGCATACATGCACCAGCTAACACCCAGCACTCATCGCAATCGCTCCCGAATGGGTTTTGAAAACCGAGTTGCGGGTGGGTGGGTGGGATGATTGCGCGAGCAGTGGAGTTGACAAGTTCAAGTCCGGCAAATAAATTGCACCGTAGATTGCACAACCCAGACTGCACCACATGAGTTGCCCAACATATATTGCAGACTATACGTGTCACAACACCCATAGCACCACATATATTGTACAGCGCAGATTGCTTTCCTTATATCACACAGCCTAGGATGCACCGCGTATCTGACACAGCATGCGGTGGGTTGCGTCACATAGATTACATAACTTTGATCGTACCACGATGGTCGTACCACGCATGATGTATTACATAAAGCGCTTCACACATGCATGTGTGTATATATATATATATATATCGCCACCATTTTTATTGTCCGAAATCAGCTGACCCAACATATATTGCACAACATATGGTGCACAACACAGATGCCACACCATAGGATGCACAGCGTGGTTTGCACGCTCTACATTGCACCACATATAAAACATGTCCCATCTATAGATATGTATGTGTATATATAACATTGCCCAACATAGTTTGCAAATCATAGATTGTACAGCAACTGTTGCACCGCCACACCGACTGGCTTACATACATCGCACAACGTTGACTGCAACGCATATAATGCACACGCCAACGTGGTATGTATGTATTTACATATATATATATATGTAAATACATATACCCATATGACCACACCAGGAAAAATAATCAATGGATTTTGAAACGTTTCGCAGGAGTGGGAACGATGGCGAGATCGATAACATAGTGTGTTCGATGTTGAAATCGGTATTGATCCGGGTCGAATGAAAGAGATCGACAGTGATATCACATGTAAAACGGATGGTGGGATCGATATTGGTGTCGACTGAATAAAATCGATACTGAGATCGATAGAGGGATCGACTGGGAACCCGGGGGCCCGAAATTGGAAACCCCGGAACCCCGCCGCCCACCGAAATCGGTTTTGTTTTATCAATCGGGGGCCCGGGATCCCAGCCAGCCACCAATGAGATGGGCAGTGAGATCGATAGTCAGATCGATGGTTAAATCGATAATGAGATCGATGGTGAGATCGATTGGGTGAGGTGCATCGTGAGATCGATAATGCATCGTGGGATCGATCAAGAGATCGATAAAGGAGATCGACCGGGAACCCGGGAACCCAGAACCCACCGAAGTCAGCGCGGAACCAATACTCAGGAACCCGGGAATCCAGAACCGGGACCAGCCGGCTGCCAAAATCGGCGGGAAATGTTGGCCAGATTTTTCAATATCCGCTAGGACCATTTCAGCGCAAGCACTGATTTGGGAATACCCGCTAGGACCCCTTCAGTGCAAGCATTGATTGGGAATGTGTATATATATATATATATATGCCCTTGTCGCCCCACACATGTTGCTAGACAAAAACATTAATTACATGGGGGCCCACGATGGCGAACCGATCATGTGTATATATATGTAGATTCACGCAAATATGCACACACATATCTATGTATACATGTGCACATGTTTGAAAGGAGGGCGGATGCGGAGGATGAAGAGGAGGAATGGGCCGATATTCTATAAAAAAAGGAAAAACGGGAGGAGGTGGAGGACGAGGTGATTAAGCGGGTTCAGAGGCTGCCTGATGCTCTGACGATCGTGCGGCGCTTTGCTGTCAGGGGAGAGGGATAAGGAGAAACAGCTTGATCTTGAGGAGGAGGAGGAAGAGGAGGATGAGGAAGGGAGGGGTTGGAGGAGGAGGGGTAGGATCGGGAGGAGGCGCGGGAGGGGCACCTTTCGATCTTGCGAAGGTGGTGTTCTCGATCGTGATGGACGGCAAGTCCAATTGGTTGGAGGTTCGTCTCTCTTACTTTATCTTTTCTACTCCCCTTCTCCTTCCACTCCCTCCCTCCTCCCCCCCCCCCTTCTCCTCCTCCTCCTCCTCCTCCTCCTCCTCCTCCTCCTCATCATCATCCCTGTCCCTCCTCCCGCCTCCTCAACCCCCCTGCTTCCCCACCCTCCCTTCCCCCACCCCTCCTTTCCTCCTATTCCCTCTGTGCCTCCCTCCTCCTACTCTTTTTACTCCTCCCTCCCCTCTCTTGTCCTTTCTCCGCCTCGTCCTCTTCTTGCCTGACTCTCTCCTCCTATTCCTACGTATCTTCTTATCCACCACCTCCTCCTCCTCCTCCTCCGCCTCTTCCTCCTCCTCCTCTTCCTCCTCCCTCTCCTCCTCACTCTCTCTCTCTCTCTTATCATCCCCTTTCTCCTACTCCCTCCCTTCTCCCGTCCTCTCCCCACCCCTCCTCACTCTTTTCTGGAGGGTTTCCTGCTCACACTCGCCTACTGCCTCGTGTCCGTGCTCTACTGGTACGCCGACTGACAGGCATCGGGCTATCCCATAGGGTGACCGGCCAGAGTTTGCCGGCGACAGTGGTGAGAAGGTTTGAGCAAAGCGCATGTAAGGCCGTCGCATTCGTCGAGCTGCAGAGACAGACTCGGCGAGAAAGGACGCCACCTGCCAACACCAGGGCTGGCCAGACGCATCCTGGGCCCTGAACTGGCCTTGCCAGCGGCAGCCAGAGACCATGCACCAAGCCTAGGTACGGCACCCGACCGGCCAGGTCTGGTGCTGGTTCAGAGTTCGCGCCCTTCTATCGGTGAGATTGGGCTCGACAGCTAGCTACATACGCCAATAGTGCGCTCGCGCCGCATGTTGAGTGTCAGGGTAGAAACATGGACCGCGGCCACCGCGAACCCCTCGTGAGGGAATCGACTGAGCGTGGTCCAGCACTGGGTGACGATCGGGCGTGCCATCTCCCCGGGCTCTGCACCCCACCGATGGGTTCTCGGTGGCGATGGCCCTGGGGAGACGAAAAGGTACCGATACCGCTACTCCCCGGATCTCTCTCGGGGTGCGTTCTGACCAGGATTTCGATTCGAATCCAGCGCTGGCGACGAGGGCCTCCTGGGAGACCCCACGTGGCCAAAACGAGGCAATTGTAGCGGCATCGGTTAATTTTCCTCCTCCGAGTTCTTTGTTTCTTTTCTGAGCATGGGTGCGTAGCTCAAATTCGTTTTGTCCGAGATGTTGGGCATGGCTTGGAGGACTGCACGTCCTTTTTGGCTTCCTCCCACGCCAAAGCGCAAGGGGGTTCTATGGCATGCGTCAGGACAGAACACCAGCAGCGTGCGTCCAACAATGAGCGCTCACAGGAAAACAACCGAGAGTGCTACTTAGGAGGAGAAGAGACAGCAGTAGGAGGAGAGATGAGGGAGGAGGAGGAGGAGGAGGTGGAGGGAGACAAAGACCGAGATCACTTGGGAGGAGGAGGGGGAGGAGGAGGAGGGGGAGGAGGAGGAGGAGGATGAAGAGGAGGAGGAGGAGAGATGTGGGAGAAGGAGGAGTAGGAGGAGGAGGAGGAGGATGAGGAGGAGGGCGGAGGAGGAGGAGGAGGAGGAGGAGGATAAAGCCCCAGCAGTGAGCGACAATCGAGAGTCGAGAGCACTTGCCGCAGTCTCAACAGTGGAAAGTCGATCTTCCTGGCCCAGGCTGGCCGCAGGGCTGCGGAGACGTTGACGACGACGGCGAGGACGACGAGGAGTACGACGACGACGACGACGACGACGATGACGACGACGAAGAGGACGACAGCGAGGACGACGAGGACGACGAGGACACTACGGTTGGGGATCCTCCAGGCAACATGCTCTGCTGGCGCGGGCTTCGTGCGCTTCACGCGATCGGGGCCTGTCGGCCCGAGCCCGGGACTCGGAGGCCAGGAGCGCGAGCCCGCCGCAGGCCCTCGTGGAGCTATGGATCACCCTCAGGGGCGCAGGGCCCGTGCCCCGCACCACGCAGCGTCGGACCATCGAGGAGCATCCTGGATCATCTGGCCAAGAGGAGCACGCACGCAACCGACACATGCACGGGGAATGGGCGTCCGAGCGATGGTAAATGGTGGCAGCGAGTGGTGAGCGGTGAGTGGTGGTGAGCGGTGGTGGTGGTGGATCTGTTGATGTTGGTGATGGCGAGAGACGGCGACGATGACGATGATGATGAAGAGGAGGGCGATGACGATGCTGCTGCTCACGGCGACGACTATGGCGATGGTGGTGGCTATGATGAGATTGGCGATGTGTGTGTCGAGACAACGATGCCTATGGTGTTGACGCAACGGCCAAGACGACCATAAGAGAGAGGATGGGGATGAGGACGAGGATGAGGATGAAGATGCATGCTGATGATAATGCTGCTGATGATGATGCCGACGATGCCGACGACGATGATGATGCTGTCGATGATGATGGTGACGACGACGACGACGACGACACCGACGACGACGACGACGACGGACGACGACGACGACGACGACGACGGACAACGACGACGACGACGACGACAGACAGCGACGCACGACGACGACGACGACGGACGACGAAAACTGCGACGACGACGGACGGCGACGACGACGACGACGGACGACGACGACGACGACGACGACGGACGGCGACGCACGACGACGACGACGGACGACGACGACGAACACGACGACGACGACGACGGGCGACGATGACGACAACGATGATGACGACGACGGACGGCGACGACGACAACGACGATGACGATTGACGACGACGACGACGACGACGACGACGACGATGGACGACGACGACGACGACGACGACGACGGACGACGACGACGACGACGACGGACGACGACGACGACGACGCTGGCGACGACGACGGGCGAAGACCAAGACGAAGACGACGACGACCGACGACGACGACGACGGAGACGGCGGACGACGACGACGCCGAAGACGACGGACGACGACGACGACGAACACGGCTACGTTGACGACGACGGACGGCGACGATGACAACAAAGATGATGACGACGACGGCCGGCGACGACGACAACGACGGCGACGACTGACAACGACGACGACGGCGACGATGATGACGGGCGACGACGACGAGGAAGACGACGACGGACGACGGACGACGACGACGACAGACAACGACGACGACGCCGATGGAGACGACGGACGATGACGACGACGACGGTAGACGACGACGACGACGGACGACGACGACGACGACCACGACGACGACGACGACGACGGACGACCATGACGACGAAGGCGACGACGGACGACGACGACGGACGACGACGACAACGACGACGACGACGGACGACGACGAGGACGACGGACGACGACGACGACGACCGCGGACGACGACGACAACGACGACGGGCGGCGACAACGACGACGACGATGACGACGGACGACGACGACGTCGATGCCGACGACGACGACGGACGACGACGACGACGACGACGACAACGGACGACGACGACGACGACGACAACGACAACGACGACGACGACGACGGAAGACGACGGACGACGACGACGACCATGGACGACGACGACGACGACGACTACGACGACGGACGACGACGACGACGACGGACGACGACGACTACGACGGACGAGGAAGACGACGACGGCGACTACGACGAGAGCTTCGAATCATCAGGGCTGCGACTTGTCAAGACGCTGAGATAGTGACCGCCCTGGTTAATGATGGAGGACCTCACCTCCTCCGTACCCCCCTTGGGCTTAAACCACCTCCCCCCGCTGCCCCGGGCTCAGGACGCTCATATAGGAAGACGACGACGACGGGCGACGACGACGACGAATACGACGGACGACGGACGACGACGACGGACGACGACGCATCAAACGACGACGGAAGACGACGACGACGACGACGACGGACTGAGACGGAAGACGGAAGACGCCGACGACGACGACGCCGACGACGGAAGACGACGGACGACGACGACGACCACGGACGACGACGACGACGACGACGATTACGACGACGGACGACGACGACGACGAGAGTTTCGAATCATCAGGGCTGCGGCTTGTCAAGACGCTGAGATAGTGACCGCTCTGGGTAAGAGGGGGGAGGACCTCACCTCCGACGTATCCCGTTTGTGCTCAAGCCATGCCCCCCCCCCCAGAGGGGCTCAAGACGCTGAGATAGGACGACGACGACGACGGACGACTACGACGACGAAGACGGCGACGGACGACGGACGACGACGACGACGACGACGACGACGACGACTACGACGGACGACGAACATGACGACGACGACGCCGACGGAGACGACGACGATGACGACGACGGACGGCGACGACGACGACGGCGGACGACGACGACGACAACGGACGACGACGACGACGACGACGACGACGGAGGGCGGACGACTACGACGACGACGACGCCGCCGACAGAGACGACGACGACAACGACGACGACGACGACGGCGGACGACCACGGACGCCGACGACGGACGACCATGGACGACGATGACGACGACGACTACGACGACGGACGACGACGACGACGACGGATGAGGAAGACGACGACGGCGACTACGACGAGATCATCAGGGCTGCGGTTTGTCAAGGCGCTAGGATAGTGACCGCTCTGTTTAATGATGGAGGACCTCACCTTACCCTTCTTGGGCTCAAGCCACGTCCCCCCGCAGCCCCCCAAAGGGGCTCAAGACGCTCATATAGAAAGCCGACGGCGACGGGCGACGACGGCGACGAAGACGACGGACGACGGACAACGACGACGGACGACGACGACGACGCCGACGACAACGGAAGACGACGACGACGGCGGACTGAGACGGAAGACGGAAGACGCCGACGACGACGCCGACGCCGACGACGACGGAAGGTGACGACGACGACGATGATGGACGACGACGACGACGGAGACGACGGAGACCACGAACGACGGCGACGGCGCCAACGACGACGGACGACGACGACGACGACGACGGACGACGACGACGACGACGACGACGACGGACGACGACGGAAGACGACGGACGACGACGACGACCACGGACGACGACGACGACGACGACGACGATGACGGACGAGGAAGACGACGACGGCGACTACGACGAGAGCTTCGAATCATCAGGGCTGCGGTTTGTCAAGACGCTGAGATAGTGACCGCTCTGGGTAAGAGGGGGGAGAACCTCACCTCCGACGTATCCCGTTTGGGCTCAAGCCATGACCCCCCCCCCCAGAGGGGCTCAAGACGCTGAGATAGGACGACGACGACGACGGACGAGTACGACGACGAAAACGGCGACGGACGACGGACGACGACGACGACGACGACGACGACGGACGACGACAATGACGACGACGACGCCGACGGAGACGACGGAGGACGACGTTGACCGGTGACGACGACGTCGATGGACGACGGACGACGGCGACGACGACGCCGACGAAGACGGCGGACGACGACGACGACGACGACGACGGACGACGGACGACGACGACGACGACGACGACGACGACGACGACGACGGACGACGGACGACGGGCGACGACGACGACAAAGACGGCGACGGACGACGGACGACGACGACGCCGACGAAGACGACGGACGACGACGACGACGACGGACGACGGACGACGACGACGACGACGACGACGAAGACGACGACGACGGACGGCGGACGACGACGACGACGACAGATGACGTCGTCGACGCTGCCGACGGAGACGACGGACGATGACGACGACGACGCCGACCACGACGGACGACGACGACGACGACGGACGACGACGACGACGCCGACGACGACGACGACGGACGACGGCGCGACGACGACGATGGGCGACGACGAGAGTGACGGACGACGACGACGACGACGACTACGACGGAGGAGAAGGAGGACGGCGACGACGACGACCGTAGACGACGGCGACGACGGACGACGACGACGACGACGGGCGACGATGACGACGACGACGACGGACGACGACGCACGACGACGACATCGACGGACGACAACGACGTCGATGACGACGCGGACGACGACGACGACGATGACGACGCCGATTTACGACAACGAGGGCGACGGACGACGACGACGCCGACGACGACGACGGAGGACGAGGAGGACGACGACGACGACGAACGTGGACGACAACGGACGACGACGACGACGACGACGACGACGGACGAGGCCGACGACGAGGCTGCCCACGATGACGACGACGACGATGACGACAACGACGGACGACGACGACGACGACGACGACGGCTCAAGCCACGCCCCCCCCCCCCCCCGAGGGGCTCAAGATGCAAAAATAGGGCGTTCACGGCGACGAGGACGGGCGTCGACGATCACGAAGACGACAACGGACAGCAACGACGACGACGACGATGGACGACGACGGCGACGACGACGTTGACGGAGACGACCGACGACGACGACGACGCCGACGACGGACGACGGACGACGGCGACGACTGACGATGACGACGACGGGCGACGACGCCCACGCCGACGAAGACGGACGACGACGATGGACGACGACGATTGACGACGTTGCCGACGTAAACGACGGACGATGACGACGACGACGCCGACCACGACGGACGACGACGACGACGACGACGACGACGGACGACGACGACGACGCCGAAGACGACGACGACGGACGACGGCGCGACGACGACGATGGGCGACGATGAGAGTGACGGACGAGGACGACGACGACGACGGAGGACGAAGACGGACGACGTCGACGACGACGACGGACAAGGACGACGACGACGTCGACGATAACGGACGACGACGACGCCGACGGACGACGACGACGATGACGACGTCGACGGACGACGACGACGAAGACGACGACGACGACGACGGCGGACGACGACGACGACGACGACGACGACGGACGACGACAACGACGACGACGAGGACGACGGACGAAGACGATGACTACGACGACGGACAACGGAGGCGACGACGACGACAGACGACGACGGACGACGATGACGACGACGACGGACGGTGACGACGACGACGACGAGAGCTTTGAATCATTAGGGCTGCCGTTTGTCAAGACGCTGATGGCGTGACCGCTCTGGGTGATAGGGGGGGGACCTCACCTCTTCCGTATCTCTTTTTGGCTCAAACCACGTCCCTTCCCAGAGGGGCTCAAGACGCTGAGATAGGACGACGACGCAACGGGCGACGACGACGACGAAGACGGCGATGACGAAGACGGCGACGACGAAAACTACGACGGACGACCGACGACGACGACGACGCCGACGACGACGACGACGACGACGACGATGGAGACGACGGACGACGACGCCGCCGACGACGGACGACGACGACGACGATGGGCTACGACGACGACGACGACGAAGATGGACGACGACGAGGACGACGGACGACGACGACGATGACGACGACCGAGAACGACGGGGACGACGGACGACGACGATGACCACGGACGACGTCGACGACGACGCATACGACGACGGGCGACGCCGACGACGACGGACGACGGACGACGGACGACGACGACGACGGAAGACGACGGACGACGACGACGACGAGAGCTTCGAATCATCAGGGCTGCGGTTTGTCAAGACGCTGGGACTGTGACCGCTCTGGGTGATAGGGGGTTTCCGCACCTTTTCCGTATCCCTTTTAGGCTCAAGCCACGTCCCGTCCCAGAGGGGCTCAAGACGTTGAGATAGGACAAAGACGACGACGACGGGCGACGACGACGACGAAGATGACGACGGACGACGGACGACAACGGCGACGCCGACGTCGACGACGACGGACGACGCCGACAACGACGACGACGGGGATAAAAGACGACGACGACGCCGCCGACGACGGACGACGACGACGACGACGACGACGACTGGTGACGACGACGACGACGACGGACGACGACGACGATGACAACGGACGACGACGACGACGATGACGACGGACGACGACGCCGACGAGGACGACAGACGACGACGACGTCGACGACGGAGGACGATGACGACGACGACCACGACCGTGGCCGACGACGACGGACGACGACGACGACGATGACAACGACGGCGATGACGACGACGACAACAACGGAAAACAACAACAGCAACGATGACAACAACGACAACGGACGACGACGTTAACGATGACGACGACGACGACGACGGACGACGACGACGGACGACGACGACGGCGGCGACGGACGACGACGACGATAACGATCACGGACGACGACGACGACGACGACGACGACGACGACGACGACGACGACGACGACGACGGCGACGGACGACGGCGACGACGACGACGGACGACGACGACTACGACGAGAGCTCCCAATCATCAGGGCTGCGGCGTGTCAAAACGCTGCGATAGTTACCGCTCTCGGTGATCGGGGGGGGGACCTCACCTCCTCCGTATCCCTTTTGGGCTCAAGCCACGTCCCCCCCAGAGGGGCTCAAGACGCTGAGATATGAGGACGACGACGACGAAGACTACGACGGACGACGGTCGACGGACGACGACGACGACGACGACGACGGATGACCACGACGATGACGGCGACGACGGACGATTGACGACGAAGGCGACGTCGAGGATGGACGACGACGACGACGACGACCTACGACGACGACGACGACGACGACGGACGACGACGACGACGACGACGACGACGACGACGACGACGACGACGACGACGACGGACGACAACCACGACCGTGGACTACGACGACGGACGACGACGACGACGACGACGACGACGGACGACGACGACGACGGACGACGACGACGACGACGACGGACGACGACGTCGGCGACGACGACGGAGGACGACGACTGCGACGACGATGACGACGACGACGGACGACGTCGACCTCGACGACGACGACGACGACGGCCGACGACGGACGACGACCACGATGGACGACGACGACGACGACGACCACGGACGACGATGACGAGGACGACGATTACGACGACGGAGGACTCCGAGGAGGACGACGACGACGACGACGACTGACGACGACGACTACGACGAGAGCTTCGAATCATCATTCTCGCGTTTTGTCAAGACGCTCAGATGGTGACCGCTCTGAGTGATCGGGGGGGGACCTCACCTCCTCCGGTTCCCTTTTGGGTTCAAGCCTGTCCCCCCCAGAGGGGAGGCGATTACCCTTCGCTCAAGGCGGAGCCGCGGGGCGGACGCGCATTGCATGCGCCCTTTGGGCCAGGGACCTCTTTGGGTTCGGAAGGGGGTCGCTGTTCCTTAGGTCATTCCGTGGCTGCTCTCCTGGTCTTCCTCGTGCGCCCAGTTTCTCCTCTGGTGCCAGAGAGGGGGCTTTTGTCCTTCATCTAACGTTCCGGAGTCCATCAGCCCGACTGAATGCCGGGTCGCCGCGACTGAACGCCGGGTCGCCGTGGATCAGATCTCCGAAGCATTCGGACTGGGGGTGGTCAGGGATAGCTACAAATTCGCGCCCCGGGGGCCCAATCCAGAGTTACCCCGGACCGCAATTATCCCGGATATCTCGGGCGTCCAACATTCGCGAATCATCTGGGTTGGGGGTAGTCAGGGGTAGCTACAGAGTCGCGCCTCGGGGGCCCAAACTAGAGTTACCCTGGACCGCAGTTATCCTGAGTAACCCAGGCGTCCAAATGGAGAGGTAACGCTAGGGCGGGGGGGACAGGCATAGGGGGGGATGCATCGATTCCCAAGCGTCCACTCATCGCCGATGGGGGCCCGATAGCCCCACCCAGCCCAGGAACGTCGGGGTTTGCGATCGGGGGCCCTTCGCCAACCTGTTGGCAACGTATTGCCGATTCCAGGTCAATGTTTCCCCTCTTATGCCAGCCCTCCCCTATCATTGCCCCTCAACCAGAGGAAGGGGGTCCTGCAGGTTCGCCTTGGAAGAGGAGGCTCGCCACGAAGGAACAGGCCCGCCATTGAGGGACGGCTCGCCATGAAGGCTTTCCGCCACTTTCGGGCTCCTAGGGCCCTCCGCGGGCCCCAGGACTGTCAGAACACGACTCAGGATAAAGCTCGTCCTGGTGAAAGGCAAGCTACGGTCGGGAACCGTGGCTTAGCGTGTCGCAACGCGGGTTCTGGCCCACCACGCTTCGGAGCGATACGCTATCCACTTCCTGGACCTCTAGCGTCAACGCCCCGAGCATTCCCCAGCCTCCCGCCCCGCGGAGCGGAGCAACACGCTATCCCCTTGCAGGACATAGTGTGTCGCTGGGGCCGCCGCCGCGACACGCTAAGAAGAAGTTGCCGACCGTAGGTTCGTTCGCGCCATAATCTGGCATCCTACCCCGGGATTGACTTGTCTGTATTATTTGGCGCGTAACCGTCGCCTCCCCCCCCCCCACCCCCCCCTGGAACGGAAACCATCGAACGTAGTGGGAGGGGGTTGGACCTTCCCCTCCATGCTGGTGCTCGCGCGTATACAGTGGCGATCGCAGCGCAGCGCCGCCCCCGACGTGCCCCACCCCGCTCAAGCGGTACTTTTACTCGGGGCCTCCCCCCTTTCTCTGTCCGCCGACGCATGTCTCAGCGGACCTGGAGTTCCAACGATGAACCCTTCGTGTGTTGCGCATTCGGACTTTGGAGCAGCGTACATTGGATGTGGAGGAGGAGGTGGTGGATGAGCAAAAGGAGGAGAAGGAGGTGGATGATGAAAGAGGAGGAAGAGGACGAACAGCAGCAGCAAGAGCTGGAGCAGAAGGAGCGGGAGGAACAGAAGGACCAGGGGGAGGCAGAGGAGGGGAAAGAATGGGAGCGACAACGATGAGCAGTGACTCGGATACAGACAAGTGGCCTGCGCTCGGGCGAGAGCGCTTTTCTCAACGGTGGGAGCAAAATGCCGATCCTAGCATGCGGCCAACGCTGCAGCGACAACATCGATTCGAAGCGCCGAAAACGTTCCGATTGAAACAACCACAGGAAGGACAAATGATTGACATCTTGTGTGGTACGGAAAGCCGTGCCCGGAGGGGCGCGGGTTCTTCCGCGACCACCCTCAGCGGAGAGAAGGTGGTAGCATCCATCGCAAGCCAGGTGGGCCCGCGCCATAATTACCTTTCACTCCTCACACCCATCTTCCCACTGCGCTGATTTGTTCCCTGTCCGCCGACGCGTGTCATGTACAGAGAGGTTGTGGAGGGAGGGTGGGGAGAGGAGGCAAGGGGGCGGGAGGGGAGGACAGCCAGGGGCGAATGCACGAGTGCAGAGCAGGAGACGAGGCGTCGAAGGACAGAGGACGAGGACGAGCACGCGGGTGTGGAAGGCGGAGGACCCAGAGCCCCGTCGGCGTCGGCTCCCATTGGGGGGGGGGGGGGGGGGCGGCCCCCTGCTCCTCCCGTCTCCGGCAGACCCTCCGGGCCCTCCTCCTGGCCGGGCCCAGACCTCCTTTAGTCATGACAGAAATCACGACGGAATGTTTTTGGAGGGCTCCCAGGTTTGCGGGCCAGTCCGTCCTCTGCCTCCAGGCTGTCTGCCAATGTTTTGGTTTGAACGAAGAGCGGGCTCGGCAGCTCGGCCGAGTGGCTCAGCGGCGCGACCCCGACCCGCTCGACGAGGAAGATCTGGTCTAACGGGTTTTTACCTGGGCAAGCACCTGCCGCGGGCCCCTGGCTGAGATGGCGCCCCCCAGCCATGGTGACAACAAGTTCCTCTCCGACGGTGCTTGCGCAGGGTTTTTTTCCGTGGCCAGGATCTCTAACTCTCCCTGTCTCCCTCCTTGAGGAGCGTCCAATCCTCCTTCTCCTCCTCCTCCTGATCCCTCTCCTCTTCGTCTTTCCCTCGCGGCGAGCCGCTCCCGTCGGGGCGGGCGCGCCGTCGCCCAGGATTCCGTCGGCTCTGTGCGCGTGTGCCTGTCAATACGCGGTGCCGCTTTCCTCGTCGCGTCATACGCCTCCCAATTGGCGGGGGCCAGAAGGACGAGGAGGACGACGAGGAGGAGGACGAGTAGGACGAGGAGGAGGAGGAGGAGGAGGAGGAGGAGGAGGAGGAAGAGGAGGAGGAGGAGGTGAGGGACGAGGACGAGGAGGAGGACGAGGAGATGGAGGACGACGAGAAGAGGATGACGAAGAGGAGGAGAGGAGGAGGACGAGGAGGTGGACGACGACGAGGAGGAGGTGGAGGACGATGAGGGCGAGGATGCGAGGACTCGTCTCCCCATCCACGCCAGCGTTGCAGTGGCGCTTGCGAGGGCGGTCGAGGCCGTGAGTTCGTGGCTGCGTCCGTCGCGCACGCGCAAGGGGGCACCACCAGCTTGCGGACAGTGCGGGCGAGGATGGGACGCGAGGGCGGAGGAGGCGAAGCCGAAGGATGAGCAACTTTCTAAGAACGCCTGGACTGTCCACAACGCCCTCAGAAAGTGCCAGAACGCCCTCAGAGCGTTCCGGAACGCTCTGAGAAGGCCGCAGCGCCCTAGATATCCCCCAGAACCGCCAGATCTCAGACATCCTCGATTCATCCTCACCCGAAGTTATCCTGGTCCTGGCTTCGTCTTAATGTACAGTCAACCCGCATAGTAAGGATGAGCAGTTTTCCAAAGCTACCCTTGCGTCCCTGCCCCTTCGGCCCATCCTTAGCGACTTTCGCTTGCCAATCTCGTTCGAATAACGTTGATATGGCCCTCCAAGGCCCTTGCATCCTTGCCGCGCATCCGTATTATACGGGTGAACCGTACAAAGCACGAGGATGACGAGGGGCGCCTGTCTTGGAGCATGTGGAAGCAAGTGGTCTCAGATAAGACGAGGGCGGAGAGGATACAGGCTTGAGGGTCGAGTTGCCTGAGCTCTGGCAGACCCAAGTTGTGTTGGCTTCCCTTGAACAAGGGCGCCCTCGACGGCGCGATTTTTGTTAGCGATTCGCCTCCGATTCCTCCTCGTCCTCCACTTCTTCCACGGGGAGCGGCGCGAGAGTGCGAAGCTATTCGCGCATCGCGAAGCGCGAGGCGCCCTTGCTTTTAGTGTCGTCCATTTTTCTGCCAGGAGCAGGTGGCGAAGTTCGGGGAAGAGTCCAGCACTGACAGGGGGCGCGTCGCCGAGCTCGAGGACGAATTGGCCAAGAGTCGGAAGGACGCGAGTGCTGAGCTCTGTGAGTCGCATCTATCGGGCGGGGCTAAGACGAGGATAAATCTGTACCAGAGCCGTTCCAGAACGCCCTCAGAGCGTTCCAGAACGCTTTGAGAAGGCCGCGGCGCTCGAGACATCCTCCAGAACCGCCAAATCTCAGAGATCCTCGATTTATCCTCACCAGCTTTTGTCCTAATCTTGGCTTTGTCATCATCCACAGTCAACCCGCATAGTAAGGATGAGCAGTTTTCGAAGGCTGCCCTTGCATCCCTGCCCCTTCGGCCCATCCTTAGCGACTTTCGCTGGCCAATCTCGGTCGAATAACGTTGATATGGCCCTCCAAGGCCCTTGCATCCTGACCATGCGCTTTTATCATACGGATTGACTGTATGTATTGCGGGGTGGCCAAGGTTTGCTACGGTCTGTCATGTGGGTACGCGCATGATTGCAGCAGTGCGATGTCGCATATTGTTTTAGTGCAGACTACAGCGTGCGGTTCGAGTTGACTGTTTGAGGAGCTCTCACTGTTGCTAAATAGATGTGTTGGTGATTGCTTCGTATTCCCTCCCTCCCTATGCTCACGTTCTCTCGATGACATTAGTGTTCTCGTTCTGTCTCTCTCTCTCTCACTCTTTCTCACTCTCTGTCATGCGCTCTCTACTTGTCTTGTGTTCGCTTCTTCTCTCTCTCTCTCTCGCCCGTAGCATGCCAATCGCGCCGACGCTGCACCTACAATCACGACGTCTGCCAACTAAAATGAATTGTGTGGATGTCCTCCATGTCGTGTTGGATCCCTCCCAAGCCTAGTGCTTTCTCTTCTGCTCAGTCTTGCAGCTCCGCTGCAAAGGCGTTCGAGGCCGAGGTTGCGAAGATGGAATCGGCACAATCTCGGCTTTCGGGAGATGCCGAGGAGGCAAGGGCCAAGGCTGCTGAATTGGAGGACCAGCTTTGCTCTATGCTCTGCGTGTCTCATGCATCAGTGGAGGGGGAACAGTAAACAATGGCAATCGAGACGGGGAGGGGAGGAGGGGGGCAGGAGCGAAATGGGGGATGCCGTAAATGAAAGTGTCGAGGATAATTTGGATCTCGAGCGTTTGAAGGGTGATTGGAAGTAGAAAGCTTACCTCGATTCTGATATATGCTTCATGGCAGGGAAGCCTTAGTATTCACAGGCCTGTGTTGTGCCGTGCTCCCTTGCCATGCCGCCCCGCTTGTGACAGGAGCACGTGTCCAAGTTCCGGGGCGAGTCTGAGGCTGCGAGGGGCCGCGTCGTCGAGCTCGAGGGTGAGCTGGCCAAGAGGAGGAAGGCTGCGACTGCCGATTCTCGTGAGTGACTCTGCTGCGGGATGGCTAGGAGGTGATACGGTTTTTCACCTCGGCTGAGTACGCACATGCTTGCATCAGTGCGAGGTTATCCTTCGCATGAGGGCAACGCTGCGTGCGCGGATGTCTGGCTACTTGGGATATTCGGATTGTTTGGAAGCCGGCCGTGATTACGTCCCCCCTTTTGCTGTCTGTTTCTCCAAGGCAGATTGCCCAGAACGGTCTCCCGTATGGTCTTCCGCATGGTCGCCCAGATGGTCTTCCATATGGTCTCCCTTGCGGTCTGCTGTATGGTATGGTCTCCCATATGGTCTCTCGTAGGGTCTCCCGCATGGTCTCCTTCCCTCCTGCTCCTCCTCCTCCTCCTCCTCCTCCTCCTCCTCCTGAGAATGGGGGGGGGAATGAGGCGCAAGAGTAGTGTGAGGATGACGGTCATCCCCCGATCCTTCAAGGAGGATGGGCAGTAGCAGGACGAGCAGTTGGACTGCGGGGGGCCGCCGCCCCCCCCCCCCCCTCTCTTCTCCTTCCTTCTCAATCTCTGTGTCTCAGGGTTTGGGGGGCAGGGGCAGCGGCAGGAGGCTTGAGGGGAGGGGCCTTCCCCCCCCCCCCCCCCTTCCGCTCCGCCCTGCTGGCCAGAGGTACGGTAGGCTCGTGCCCTGTCGACGCGGCGGCGGCCTCATGGCAGGCGTTCAGGGCTGAACGCCGCCAGTCGGCTGGGGTCGGCCGACATCGAGTGACCTGTGCAGTCGGGAGCAGCGACCTGCGTCATAAAAAGCCAGCGGCCACGTCGTCACGACACGAACCTGACCCGCATCACTCCCACACTCTTCCCTGGGAGGAGAAAGGAGCGAAGAGGCGCACGGGCATGCAGGGGAAGACGAGGCACGGCGGGATGATGATGAGGGGCAGCTGTCCCTGCTCGTCCTCCGGAGGAGGGCAGGAGGAGGAGGAGGAGCAAGAGGAGGAGGAGGAGGAGGAGAATGATGACCAGCGGAAGGAGGGACCTCTTTCTTCCTCATGATGAGGGGTGAGTATGTGTGAGTCTGAGCGTGATCGGGGTCCGAGTTTGAGCGCATGTCGGCATGATGAGCCTGAGCGGGAATGAGTCTGATTGCGAGTCCGAGTGTGATTGAGTCTGAGTATGATTGAGCCCGAGTGTGAATCTGAATGTGAAAGAATGCAGGTATGAGTGGGCCTGACTGTGGTTGAGGGTGAATGCGTGTCTGAGTGCGTGTCTGAAGGAGGAAAAGGATGGGGGAGGAGGGAGGTGAGGCGGAAGCGCCTAAGTAACGCCCGCTCTGGCGGCTCCCCCTTGGGGTGCTGCAGCAAGCGCCTCGCTCGAGGCATCCATTCAATCTGCCTGATCGCACATCCTCCTCTCCCGTCTCACCTCACGTTCCGTCAGCACCCCCCCCCGCTTCTTCCGTCTTCCTCTTCCTCCTCCGCTTCTTCTTCCTCCTCCTCATGCCAGCATTTCGCACACCCCCACGCTTTGCTATGAAAGCAGCGTCTCGCTCGAGACACCCTCACAACCTGCCCAGAACACATACGAACCCAGGCCACCAAAGAGTAAAGCAGCTAGAGACATCCTCACAACCAGTGCGCGAACAATAACGTGCCCCCACCCCTGGCGGCTCCCCGGTGGGTTGCCCAAATGCCACACCTGCAAAATCGCAGGCAGTTTGGACCACCAAAAGGAAATAGCCTGGGGGGGCGAACCAGGTAAACCGTCTGAGACATCCTCACAATATCGGCGCGAATCTTGGAGTGCCCTGACCCTTGGCGGCCCCCCTTGGGGTGCCCAAATGCCACACCTGCTATATCACGGTGCGCATTGGATCACCAACAGAAAGTTCATGAGGCCGAAAGAAGCAAACCGCCTGAGACACCACCACAACCTGAACGTGAACGGGCCCGTGAGGTATGCGCATGACGGCTCACCAGTGGAAGTGCCGAAAACAGCGCTTCTTTCTGATTTTTTGCACAATCTCCCCAACATCAAAGGATGGTAGGGATGCAGAAACGAACAAACCGCCCGAGACATCCCCGCGGTCTGGGCGCGAGTTTTGCGGTGTCCCCCACCCTGTTGGCTCCAGCCTGGAGAGAGCTGAAGCTGGTCCTTTGTTTGGGACATCCCCACAACCTGCTCAGACAGCAAAGGATGTGGGGGGGGGGGCAGAAACAGGCAAACCGTTTGAGATGTCACCACTCATTGGGCGTAAGTTTCGGAGGGTCCCCCCCCGCCTGGCGCCATTCGTCCCCCCCCCCTTGTGAGTGCTGAAGCCAGCGCTTCGATACAGCCCCATAGTGTGTGTGTGTGTGTGCTCCGAGAGCAAAGGATTTTGGGGGCAGAAACGGGCAAACCGCTTACGACATCCTCACAATCTGGGCTTGAGTTTTGGAGTGTCTCCACTCCTGGCGCACCCCCCTACAATGGGAGTGCTGAAACTAACGCCTCGCACGAGACATCCCCAATCTGTTCCGAGAGCAGAGGATGTTGGGGGCAGAAGCGGGCAAACCGCCTGAGACATGCCCACAATTTGGGCGCGAGCTTCGGAGTATCCCAACCCCTGCCGCACCACATCCCCCTGGGAGTGCTGAAGCCAGCGCCTCGCCTGAGGCATCATTGCATTCTGTTTCACAGCAAAGGATGCTGGGGGGACAGGAACAGGCAAACTGCGTGAGACATCCCCACAATGTGGGCGCGAGTTTTGGAGTGTCCCCGCCCCTGCCCCCCCCCCCCCCGCCCACCCACCCCTCTTGGGAGTACTGAAACCAACGCCTCGCCTGAGAGATCCTGACGATCTGCGCGCGTGTGTGTGTGTGTGTGTGAATGAAGGAATGACTGAATGATTCTGTGTCTGAGTGAGTTTGAGTTAGGAAGTGACGCGACGGGGTATGAGTGAGTTTGAGCCCGAGCGAGTCTGGGTGAGGAGGTGATGTGGCTGAGTCTGCGTGGGGAAGAATGGTTAGGTGATGGGCCCAGTGAAGAAGAGACGGTCTGGGATGGACCACGTGATGGGCGTGGGTGATCTGAGTATAAGTGTCTGAGTGATATGAGAGTGAGGAAGGGGAAAAGACAACGTAACAAGAACCCCGTCTTAGGATATGGGGATTTGTGAAACATTTTGTGACAGAGAGGGGGTCCAATTAGAGGGAGACGGCTGTGGCTGATTACAAGTATGCTATTGTTGTTGCTGGCGACGCGCATATTATTGTCATGTGCACTCATGTGTATATATTTGTATATACATATAAATATATACGCTGGCGCCTCCGTCAGCGCCGACGCCATCACAGACGTCAGCATCAATGCTAGCATCAACGTTTGCGCTTACGCTGGCACCAACGCCAGCGCCTACACCAGCGGCGACGTCAGCCCTGGCAACAGCACCAGCGCCGGCGCCTACGACAGCACCGACGCCGAGCAGCGCCGCGCACCGAGTCCGTGACGTCAACTTGACGACGTCAACGTTTGCGCCTACGCCTGCACCAACACCAGCGCCTGCAACAACACAGACGCCTACGACTACACTGCGACCAACGCCAGCGCCTACACCAACGCCGACGTCAGTATACGCCAGCACCAACGCTTACGTCCACGTCGGCACCAAGGCCAGCGCACCGGTGAGCTGACCAGCTAACCGGTGCGCGCTGGCGCAAGCCTCAACGCTTGCGCTTTCGCCAGCGCCGACGCCATCACAGACGTCAGCATCAATGCCAGCATCAACGCCTGCGCCTACGCCGGCACCAACGCCAGCGCCTACACCAGCGGCGAAGTCAGCCCTTGCAACAGCACCAACGCCGGCGCCAATGACAGCACCAACGCCGAGCAGCGCCGCGCACCGAGTCCGTGACATCTACGTTTGCGCCTACGCCTGCACCAACGCCAGCGCTTACGACAGCACCGACGCCTACGGCTACACTGCGACCAACGCCAGCACACCAGCGCCGACGTCAGTATACGCCAGCACCAACGCTTACGTCCACGTCGGCACCAAGGCCAGCGCACCAGTGAGCTGACCAGCTAACCGGTGCGCACTGGCGCCAGCCTCAACGCTTGCGCTTTCACCAGCGCCGACGCCATCACAGAAATCAGCGTCAATGCCAGCATCAACGTCTGAGCCTACGCCAGCACCAATTCCAGCGCTTACACCAGCGGCGACGTCAGCCACGGCGCCAGCACCAACGCCGGCGCCTACGACAGCACCAACGCCGAGCAGCGCCGCACACCGAGTCCGTGACATCAGCGAGGCTGAGGGGCACGAACACGACGACGACCAGTTCCAGGCTTACGACGGCCACCGCGTGTACGAAAAGCGGCTCGGTTACCAGACCACACCACAACATGTTCTGAGCGCGTCTTCGTGTATGCTCTGCTCCCCCTCTCCCTCTTCCTCTTTTCTCTATCGCCCCTCGTGCACGTACTTCGGGGCCGGGCGTGTAGCTCTTGGGGTGGCCGGCGCTCTTCGCCCCCCTTGGTGTTCTTTCTTTTTCGTGTCCAGTGTATTTGTTTCAAGGCCACCCGCATCACAGGTGTGCGCGCCCAGCCGTGCCCGACCCTACTGATATCTATTCGTGCTCCTTTCTCTGTCTTCCTCCGCCCCCTTCCTCGCTGCCTGGATGCACGGGCTCACTTACAGTGGATCTGGCCTGGTTCTCCCGCGGGGCAGAGGTTCCGCGCTTCCTAATACCCCTTGGGTTTCACCTGGCCTTCAGTTCCTTGGCCTCCCGTCTTCCCTGCTGCTGCGCTCTGCTTGCTGCTTGCCGTGGTCTCCGTCCTTCTGCTTTGCTGCCTCCTCTCTCGCTCGCTCTCCTGCCTCTCTCCGGGTTGCTCTCTGCTCTTTCTCGTTCCCCTCTGCTGCCTGCTTCCCGCTCCCTGCCCTTGCTGCTGCTTTCAACGCGTGGCGCTATGTGTAGCACGTCTCGGTTTCAATGCGAGCTGGTCTGGGCAAGGGGCCCTAGCCCCACTTGAAAAACACTTGAAGGATCGAGAGCAGGAGAGCGTTGACGATGGGGGAGGGGAACAATGTGTGTGTAAATATGTGTATATATACATATATATATATATATATATATATATATATATATATGTGTGTGTGTGTGCGTGTGTGTGTGTGTGTGTGCAAATATCATATAAGCAAATAGGCCAGGCCCCCTCCCGGGGCGGCACCGCGTCCCCGGCCTCTCGGGGGGCCCCCAAAACGCCCACGGACAGCACGAGAAGACCCCAGGAAGGCCCCAGAACGTAAAAGAACTGCCCAAAACGCTCCCGACCATCCCAAGATAGCTTTCGGGCGGCTCTCCAGGCTCCAGGAGGCCTCCAAGAGACCTCAAGAGAGCACCGGGAGGCCTCCTGAGAGCGCCTGGAGAACCTAAAATCGTAAATTTTCGTTGTTTTTGTTCGAAGGTTTTGGCCTTCCCACCATTCGATGCTTCCAGCGCTCCAACACGGCCGAAGAGGCCCCCCAGACCGCCCCAAGACCGCTGAAGAGGCTCCCAAAACGGCCCCAAGACGGGCCAAGAAGGCCCCAAGACTGCCGAAGAGGCGCCCAAGGCCATCCCAGAACCGGCTCAAGATGCGCCCAAGAGCGGGAGCCCTCCTCCAGAGACTTCCGAGAGGACTCCGGAACCTCCCAGTGGCCCCCAACACACCCCAGACCTTTGGAGAGGCCCAACAAAAAACTCCGACGAGGCCCCCAAAACAGCCCATGAGAGCTTCGAAAGCCGTCCCGAGAGAGCCCGGAGAGGGTAAAATCGTTGATGCTCAATGCTTTTTCTACGTCATTCGCCTTCTCACGTTTTCCTGCTTCCAACGCTCCAAGACCGAGGAACTTGAAACAACATGTAAGTCCAAAAATACCCTTTTTAAACGTTCAACAACGACGCCCCCCCCCCCTCCAGGGAACCCCACACCTCGCGGGAACATCTGCGGAACGCTCCCATTACCGCGCGATCCGGCCCCTGGCGACCCCCAAAACGCCTGAGGACAGCCCAAGACGATCCCAAACAATTGCAGAACGTAAACGGAAGGCACGAGACGCTCCCAAGCATCCCAAGATAGCTTTCGGGCGGCTCTCCAGGCTCCCAGGAGGCCTCCATGAGACCTCACGAGAGCTCCAGGAGGCCTCCCGAGAGCGCCTGGAGAACCTAAAATCGTAAATGTTCATCGTTTTTGTTCGAAGGTTTTGGCCTTCTCACCACTTCATGCTTCCAACGCTCCAGCACGGCCGAAGAGGCCCCCCAGACCGCCCCAAGACCACTGAAGAGGCTCCCAAAACGGCCCCAAAACGGGCCAAGAAGGCCCCAAGACTGCCGAAGAGGCGCCCAGGTCAGCCCCAGACCTTTCAGAACAGACCCTAGATGGGCCCAAGAGCGGGAGCAGGAGGCCTCCAGAGACCTCCGACGGGCCTCCGGATTTTTTTTTTCAAGCTGGGACTCTTATTCCCCATCTTCTTCCTCGATCCCCATCAAAACTTCGGGGTCACATGCAAAGATTTGTCTGGAATATGGTTGAACTCTCTGACGCTGTCTTGGCACTCTCTTGGATCGTCTTCGCGTTCTTTTGGCTGCCCCTGAAACCACCGCTGATATCGAGATCCCAGGATCCCATGCGTTGAACGAACATGTTTTTTTACACAAAAAACATTTATTTCGAATTCGCCCCCTGCTTGTTTTTCCACGAAGACCCCGAGAGGCATCCCAACATACCGTGGCCTGCGTCCAGAAAGTTTCTGACCCACAGCCCCCCTGTCTACTCTTGCACAACAGACCACAATCAAGGCTCCCTCTCAGCTCCCAGAAAAGAAACCAGGAAGCCTTTGAGGGCCCCAAATCGTTGAATACCCAAGGGGGATGCGCAGGGCCTCTAAGAGAATCCCTGGTGGCAAGAAGCGACAAACATGATATTCTATGATTTCACCCACCAAGCCTAGCTAGAACTTGAGCACGCGCGAAGCGCGCGCGATGGTTCTAGTGTGTGTGTGTATGTATATGTGTATCTATATATATATATATATATATATATATATATATCGGAGGTGATGGGGGTGATATCGAAGTGGAACGGAGAGCCCCCCTACCGGGAAATCGATTTCGGTTTCGTGTTCGTGCGTGCCGTGCGTGCGCGCGAGGCGAAGCTGCGTGGGCGGGCGAGAAGAAAGTCTCCTGTGGCTGAGGCGCGGCCGGACCAAATGTCTCCCTTCCGGGCGGCCGGTGGCCCGCCGGTGTCCCGCTGGTGTCCCGCTGGTGTCCCGTGTGGCTGAGGCGCGGCCGGACCAAATGTCTCCCTTCCGGGCGGCCGGTGGCCCGCTGTGTCCCGCCGGTGTCCCGCGGTGTCCCGCGGTTTCCCGCGGTGTCCCGCGGTGCCCCGCGGTGTCCCGCCGGTGTCCCGCGGTGTCCCGCGATGATGATGATGATGATGATGATGATGATGATGATGATGATGATGATGATGATGATGATGATGATGATGATGATGATGATGATGATGATGATGATGATGATGATGATGATGATGATGATGATGATGATGATGATGATGATGATGATGATGCTGATGATGATGCTGCTGATGATGATGATGCTGATGTTGATGCTGATGATGATGATGATGATGATGATGATGATGATGATGATGATGATGATGATGATGATGATGATGATGATGATGATGATGATGATGATGATGATGATGATGATGATGATGATGATGATGATGATGATCGAGTGAGATCGAGTGTGAGATAGATCGAGTGAGATCGAGTGAGATCGAGTGAGATCGATTGTGAGATCGATTGTGAGATCGATCGAGGGAGATCGATCGAGCGAGACCGATACTGAGATCGATAGTGAGATCGATAGTGAGACCGATCGAGTGAGACGTTGGTTCCTCCCCCCCCGAACCTCCTTATCACCCGAAGGGTGGTCGTATAGGTGTATATATATATATAACAGAGAGCTTTATCTACTGACTGGGCAAGGTGTGCCACATCCTTGTTGTTGGGTTTCCACTTTTGTGCGCTCGTGGCATATAATGTACTACATCTTTTTGTTGTTGTTGCACAGGGTTGTCTCGAGCTCCGACCACTTCATTGCGAAGGCCTTACGGCCGGTGCCGCCGACCTTGAGGTTGACATGCGCCGCCCCCCCATCCCGCGCGCCACCTCCGCATCACCCCACCCACCCCGCCCACCAGCCAGCGCGCCCCCTCCGCCCCCATTTTTTATTTCGACACGGCACCACCACCACCCCTTTCCTCCTCCTATCCCGCACGCCCCCTCCGCATCACTTCACACGCCAACCAGCGCGCCCCCTCCACCCCTCCACCCCATCCCGCGCGCCCTCTCCGCGTCAGCCCACCCACTGGACAGCGCGCCCCCTCCGTCCCGACTTGTTTCTTTCGGCGCGGCAGCGCCCCCCCATCCCGAGCGCCCCCATTGGTATCACCCCACTAACCAGCCAGCGCGCCCCCTCCGCCCCGACCCTTTTTTATTTCGGCACGGTACCGCCCCCCTCCCACCCCGCGCGCTTCATCCGCATCCCTCCGCCCACCAGCCAGCGCGCCCCCTCCGCTCCGACCCCTTTATTTCGGCACGGCACCGCCCCCCCTTTAATCCCGCGCGCCACCTCCGCATCACCCCGCCCACCAGCCAGTGCGCCCCCTCCGCCCCGAAGTTGTTACTTCGGCATGGCACCGCACTCCCCATCCCGCACGCCCTCTCCGCATCCCCCCACCCACCATCAAGTTCGCCCCCTCCGCCCCGACCTTTCGGCATGCCATTACCCCTGCCATCCCGAGCGTCCCCTCTGCATCGCCCCACCCACCAGCCAGCGCGCCCCCTCCGCCGCGACCCATTAATTTCGGCACGGCGCCGCCCCCCCATCGCGAGCGCAACCTCCATCGCCCCATCCACCAGCCAGCGCGCCCCCTCCGCCCCGACTCTTGTATTTCGGCACGGCACCGCCCCCCATCCCACGCGCCCCCTCCACATCCCCCCGCCAGCCAGCCAGAGTCCGCCCCGACCCCTTTTATTGCCGCATCCCCCACCGACCAGCCAACGCGCCACTCCGCACGCGCCCCCTCCGCATCCCCCCACCCACCAGCAAACGCGCCCCCTCCGCCCCGACACCTGTATTTCGGCACGGCACCGCCCCTTCAGCCCCGACCCTTTTATTTGGGCACGGCGCCGCTTCCCCACATCCCGCACGCCCCCTCCGCATCACCCCGCCCGCCAGCCAGCTAGCGCGCCCCCTCCGCCTCGTTTCTTGTTTAGTAGTCATACGCATGTAGGTATGGTTGATGATAATATGTTACACCATGGTATACTATAGTATAGCATGGTATAAATTATATAAACATAAATGTAAACATAGAAGTATACCCATACATACATACATACATACATACATATACATATGTACTCACATACATACACACATACATACACGCATACATACATACATACATACATACAACCACACATACACACATATACGTACATACATACCTAAATACATACATACATGCATACATACAAACATACAGACATACATACATACATACAGACATACAGACATACAGACATACAGACATACAGACATACAGACATACATACAGACATACAGACATACAGACATACATACATACATACATACATACATACATACATACATACACGTGTACATATCTATATATAGAAGACGCCTACGGTAAATCACCGCCGCCCCTTGCCTTTTGGAATCGCCCATGTGTCCGAGCGTTGCTGCAAGAGCTCTGCCAAACAATCGGGCCATGTGCCCCCCCCCCAACCGTTATAGAAACCTTTCGTGGAGCATTTGGGGGGAGGATTGCGGGGAAGATCGGGAGGAGGAGGAGGAAGAGGAGGAAGAGGAAGAGGAGGAAAAGGGTGCATCTTGGGAGCGTCTGGGAGCAGTCTTGGGGCATCCTGGGAGCCTCCTGGGAGCTTTTTGGAGGCATGTTGGGAGCTTCCTTGGGCCTCTTGAGTGCCTTTGGGGGCATATCGGGGGGTCTTGTTGGCAGTCTTGGGGCATTCCTGGCCCGTCTGACGCAGTCGGAAGCCGTCTTGGAGGCCCCTCTGGGCCGACTTGGGGCCCTCCCTCCTTTTGGTTGATGCTCCCCAAGATGGCCCCAAGAGGCCTGGGGCCCCCAGAGGCTTCAAAGAGGGCCCCAAGACCCAAGACCTGGCAACAGAGTTCCAAGCATACCCCATGAGGACTCCGAGGGGGCACCAACAGCAGCGGCGCCAGCAGCAGCAGCTCCAGCAGCACCAGCACTACTAGCAGCGCCGCCAGCAGCACCACCTCTAGTTGCCTGCTCTGGTTCACTGTATGTTTCGCGTTTTTTCCATTTCGCACCAGCTCTCATGGACAGGGTTTCTGAATGGGCTGGTGGGGATACTTTTTGGTCAACAGGCTCGCGAGGCGGGTCGAAAGCCGTCCGAACACTAGTCGGGCCGCGACTAGATAGCAGGAAAAGAAAGGCAAGCGAAGCGAGACGCTGGTGGCGATACGCGGAGCGTGGAGATATCTTGTTTGAGTAATACCACCAATACACGTACGCTACGCAAGTACATTCACTCAATTCATCTAAAAGCGTATATATACACATTAATATACAATTATCTACATACAGATGTCACACTTCAGGGCTGGTCGCCGCGGTTCTGCGGCTATCTATCTATGTGCGTATGTATATATATATATATATATGTATGTATACATATGTGTATATCTACATATATATATATGTATATATATATATGTATATATTTATGTATCATACGCCAGGGCTGGTCGCCGCGGCTCCGCCCCTGGACGCGGCTAGAACAAGTGGCGCACCCAGGGAACATCCGGCATCAAACGCCATCATTCCTTTTCCCGATCCTCCACATGCGCAAAGAACAACATCGAGGCGCGAAGCTAACGCCGTACTAAGCCAGATGCGCGAAGATATGACAAGATAGGAGGCGCGAAGCTAGAACCAGAGGCAAGGCAATCCCTGCAATGCCCACAAACGACGCGTCGCCGTGTTAGCCTGGAAACTAAAGTTAACCCTTAACGGTGGCCAATTCCATAGGATACACAATCGGAAGCCACATAGGAGACCCAACATATGGGACAGGAAGCCAAATCAGGACACGCATCGAAAGGACAACGCGTAGGCTACCCCAAAGGGGCGCCCATACGGAACTTTCGGGCCCAACATGGAACGCCAGATATGGGATAACAATCGGAAGCCCCATATAAAACCACAAGGGAACTCCATCGAAAACCTGAGAAACCCCGCAGGGATCCCGATAGGAGGCTTCACAGGAACCCCCGCCGGGATCCCCCCAGCAAACCCACTATAGGAAATTGACAAGGATGGGGGCCCGTGGGCCGAGAACGCGTACTTGGGCAGGAACCGTAGCAGTTCTTTTCGCATTGAAGTCGTGCAGATCAAACAAAACAACAATTGGATCATGTTGAACCAGATGTCTTGGTATGTATACATATATATACACATACATGTATAGATCTAGATACAGATATAGATATAGATCGCCCTCGTGAGATGCCACATCAGAAAACCAGTTCTCGGACCTGCAAGAAAGGCGCGACAAAACACGAGTGCGCAGGTAGATATATGAAGGCATGTGGTTCAACATGGTCCAGCAACACACGTGTGCCCTTCCAGCTTACATGCATTTTCGGTATAACAGAGCTGTCTCATGATAAGCGATATGCAGCACAACATGTCACAACACATGTGTCGGACCGCTTATGTTAAGTACTTGCTAAGTCCTTGCAGCCACTTAACTCCCGCTTAACTTACTTTGCTAAGTACTCGCTAACTACTTGCTACACACTTTCTACATGTCGACGCGACCAGACGCCAAGTACATGTATTTGCTCATAAGTATGTTAACACATGCGGTCTTGTGGCAAGCCCGCAAACCATCGTAGTGGACGGCCCCTAGCGCTCGCAGCGTCCAGAGGGGGCCCCGGTATCCTTATGTCACCTCTGGGTCTGCCCCTCCCCCCTCCTTGGCGTTTCAAAGCCTTCACATGGGGGGGCATCGCGTTCCTGGGATTGGCAGGGGCCCTGAGCCAGGCCCCCCTGAACCGCCACCCGAAGAAGAGCTACCACCGTCACCTCCACCCCTTTTTTCCGCCATCGCACCGCTATAACGGTCCATTGAGGAGGCGCTTGCGTGCGCCAATACGGAAGTGCACCCTCCTCAACCTCCCGACAATTTATGCGAGTTGGGCTCAGGCGGTCATCAAGTTCTTGGGATTCGCAGGAGCCCTGAGTTAGGGCCTCCCGGGCGCCACCCCAAAAACGGGGCATCACCGTCACCGACTCCCTTTACTCCGTCATCGCACTGCTTTTAGGGTCCACCGGCGATGCATTATATGTGTGTGTACACATATGCACGTATGCATGTAGATGTGTTTGCTTGTCTACCTACATCGGTACGTACCCCACTAACTAACGTTCAGGTTGTGTGCATTTCGTGCCGTACGGTTCTACCGTCACAAGTGTTGCAGTTCCGCCGCCAAGGCTGACGAGGCCGAAAGTGCGAAGCTGGAATCGCTGCACTCGCGACTCTCAGCAGATGTCGAGGAGGCACGGGCTAAGGCTGCTGCATTGGAGGATTCGTTCTTTTTGTTTGACGCAGACCCCAACGGGGGAGACAGGTAAGCAATAGACATTGGGGACGAGAATGAACGGATGAGGAGGCGGAGATGCAGTGAGGAGTAGAGTGATGGGGATCTACCAAGGATGCTTTGTATGCTTTGGATCAGGAATAAGGCCAGGATGACCCGAAGTAGAACGACATCCACGACGTTGATACAGGCATGATCTTCGACCAGCATCAGCATTGAAAGACTTGTGTTATGCTGTGTTCCTCTGTCACGTCGTCTTGTGTTTGCCAGGAGCAAGTGGCGAAGTTCCGGGGCGAGTCCGACACTGCGAGGGGCCGCGTCGCCGAGCTCGAAGACGAGTTAGCCAAGAGTCGGGAGGACGCGGGTGTTTTTTTTTTTTTCTTGTCGGCTGCCTTGCAGTGATGAGTCGTGCGTAGGATTTCGTTGGGGCTCCTCCAAATTCGTTGACCTCCTCCCAGACTTGATGCCACAGCTGCCCCTAGCAGGAGCTAGCTTGGAAGACTCAAGAGTAGCAGGTGAGGACAAGAGGAAACATAGGAGACAGACGATGACGACAAGAGTATGGAGGAGAGTGAAGATGATGAGCAGGCAAAGGAGGATGAGGAAGCGGGGAGGTTGGCGGGAATCTGTATATAGGTGCATGTCGATGTAAACACATGTAGGAGTGATTTAGCGGGCCGGTGTCCATGTACGTATCATTTTCTTGCATGGGCCGATATTTTGGTGGATTCGTTTTCATGACTAGCGTTGCATTGGCTTGTTCCCCAGGATGGTCTACACGCGTACTCCTGACTTGGGCGCGCCTATGATGATGCTGATGATGATGATGATGATGATGATGATGATGATGATGATGGTGGTGCTGGTGATGGATGGTGATGGTGATGATGTTGGTGGTGCTGGTGATGATCATGATGATGATCATGATGATGCTGCTAATGCTGTTGATGATGATGATGATGGTGACGATCATTATGATGATAATGGTGATGATGAGCATGGGCATCGTAATGATCGTGCTGTTGAGAATGATGGTGATGATGATCATGTTATGATGATGGTGATGATGATGATGATGATGGTGATGGTGATGGTGAGGATGATGGTATGATGATGCTGTTGTTGCTGATGGGGGTGGGAGTGATATTGGTAGTGGTGAGCGATGCAGTTAATGATGATGATGATGATGATGATGCTGATGATGGTAACGATGATGATGCTGATGATGCTGCTGAGGATGCTGCTGCTGATGATGATGATGATGATGGTGATGGTGATGGTGATGGTGATGGTGATGATGATGATGATGATGATGATGATGATGATGATGATGATGATGATGATGATGATGATGATGATGTCCGTCCCTGGCTGATTCGCAGAGCGACTCCTTTGCCTCGCGGGCTGCTTGGACCAGCGCGACTTGCCCCCCCTCCCCCCTGGGGGGGCGCCCGCGCAGGTGGCCAGCATAGCCCCACATAACGTAGTGGGGCAGGCGGTGGAACATCGGAGCGCGCACAGTGGAAAACAGTGCAGGTCGGGCGGGTGGTAAAGGGGGTGACCCAAATCGCTAAATCGGCGGCGAGTGGAGATGACATCTTGCTCTCCTACATACACTTCGCCGTGCCTATTTCGCTCGATGCATTCGCGCAGTTCAAATGTAGGAAACTGTGTTTGTTGTTCTTGATGTCCCGCATTATGTTCTGGGCGATTTCGGTGGCGCAGCAATCACATTCCCAACTCGGCGGCAAGCGAGGGGGGAAATGAGAAGGAGAAGGCCTTCTCAGAAGGCGGCGGGGCCTTCCCAGAAGGCCTTTTGCCTCCTCAGAGGTCTTCAGAGTCTTCGGGAAGGCTCAGACAACTTTCCAGAAGGCTGGGGGACTTCCGAGCCTTCTGTGAAGGCCCGCTCCTTCTCACTTCCCCCTCGGGCTCGCCGCCGACTAAATCAGGTGTGAAGAAAAGGGCCTCTGCGGGGTTCTTTCCCCACCCCATGTTCAGGTCACCCCCCATTACCCCCCGCCCGAGCAGGGCCGGCGAAGACAATCCAAATCACCCGCAGGGGGGGCGATGATTGTCGGGCTGTGTGCGTCACAGCCAGGGCCCGAGGGTCGCTCTCCAGGGGGCCGCGAGAGCGCGCAGGTAATCGCGCGTCGAACCTCGAAGGGCGCGAACTGCAAAATAGTGGCCCAGACAAAAAAAACGCGGCGCTGCTCAAGGCCTCTTTTCTTCATCAGTTGCCCCCTCGGTTGGACTTGCTGGTTGCCGCTCGTGGAGTGGGGACTCCCATCGAGAAACCGGATCCTTCCTGCGAGGGTGAATCAGGTTTCTTCGTTTCGCGCGCTGCGCGGTGACGTTCCGCGGGCGTTAAGACACTTCCGCAGTCAGGAAGCTCCTGTTTTCCCCCCAGCTGCTACACCTCTCGCGCGGACCCTCAGAGATGGGCTTCTTGCGAGGGGTGCTTGCAGCCGCGGCCGCACTGCATCAAAGTAGGAAAAAACACCCAGACCTCCATAATTGGCCGTTGCTAGACGGCCCTGTCCTGTTAGAACCCTCCCTTGGGCGCGTTTGCCAAACGGTATCGCGTGTTGGGGGGCTTATTGTGAGTTGCTAGCTTACGCCAATCTTAAGGATCCCCTCGGTCTTTGAGGGCGCACCCCTAGGATTGTCACCGCCCCTTGGAGGTCGGCCTTAGTGATAAGGACAGGTTCGAGACTGGTTCGTGAGGGTGTTCTTTTTGCCCCCTACTGCCTGGCCCCGCCCGCGGCGCGCGCCCGCGGATTTGGCCTCCGTGGCGCGGGCGCGGTCCGCCCCCAGCCCGCTCCGCCCCCTCTCGAGCGCGCGTCTTGGCGGCGCCCCCGCGGGCTTCCCCGGCGGGCCTCCGAGGCCGCCCCCCGGCTTGGGGGGAGCCGCGGCGCTGCTTCTAGCTGAAGACATGTCGCTACCCCTACCATTGGCATCGCCTCATCTCGATGCCGACCTTCAGGAGTCCCTCAGCTCCCGAGGGCGCGTCCCTAAGGTTGGCCTCGCCTGCTGACTCGTCCACCTTCTGGGGCAGGGACACGTTCGAGGCTGGTTACACTGGGCCCCGTCTTCAAAGACAGCAAAGACTGGGCCCCTCCCCTCCTCGCCCCTCCCCCTCTGCTTCAGGCGCGCGTGCACGGAGCGGGGTCCGTAGCTGTTCTCGCCCTACCCACGGCAGGAAGGAAGCCGTCGAGCTCGGACAAGCCCGCCGGCGCCTCGAAGGCAGTGGCGGCATCGACGAGCGCTCGGACCCTCTGGCTCTCCCTTGTGTGCCGTCTGGGCTCCAGCCTGCCCGAGGTCGCCCCCTCGCTTTCCGCGCGACGATGACCGTGCTGCTTCCTTCGTGGGCAGCGAAACAGGGGGATAGGCTCAGGGTCCTAGCTGCCCCGATACGCTCGTATTGAAACGCAACACGTACCGTGGTAAGAACGTCCGTCCTAACACGTCGCGTGTTGGCTCGGCACGTGTTGGGCCGCGTTTAAATCGCCCGTTCATCGCCGATGGGGGCCCGGTAGGCTGCCCTGCCCAGGAAGGTGCGGATTCGCGGTCGGGGGCCTATCGCCGACTGATCGGCGACGTACAGTCGGGCCGCTGACGAAGAAACCTTTTTGTTGAGGAGGGGCTCGGTGCTCCTCAATTGTTTTACAGTTTGTCTTCGGTTGTCCTAAGGTTTTCTATGGGAAGTCGAAGTTTAACGTATGGGCAAAAGGGGCCTCGTTCCTTATCCGCAAGGGCTTCGCCCCCATGCCGCCGGCCCCCTCTCTTAGAATGGGACTTGCCAGAGCTGTGTTGGGATGTCTTGACGCTGACGTGAAGCAATGTCGGGACATCACGCGAGGGCCAATATTAATTTACTCGGGATCATGGCTTCGGTGGCGCGATGGCTTCGGGGACGCAGTTATTATGTAATTTACAAGGGTTTATGGCTTCGGGGGCGCAACTGTTGTGTAATTTATAAAGGTTTATGGCCTCGGGGGGGGCAATTATTGTCTAATTTACCAGGGTCCTTGGGGACGCGAATACGGTGTAATTTGCGAGAGATTGTGGCCTCGAGGACGCAAGTGTAATTTACGAAGGTTTATGGCCCTGGGAGCGCGAATCTTATGTAATTGTTTGGGGGGTGATTGTATGGCTCCGGGGCGCGAATCCATTCAATAAGGCTGCAAGGATTTTTTCGGGTTTGCGAAGGCCCATGGCTCCCCGAGCCCCCCCGAGAGCCCGAAACGGCACCGGAGGGCGCCTGGAGGGCTCCGAAACGGCACTGGAGCTCCCCAGAAGAGCTCCGAGACGGCCCAAGGAGGCCCCGAGGCGACCAGAGACAGCCCCGAGATGGCCCAATACCGCGCTCAGACAGCCTAAGATGCTCCCAAGACAGCGTCACGGGCCACCAAAACGCCCCAGGACGGCTCCGATGGGGACACCCTAGAAGGCCGCAAGGGGCCGAAATCGTAGATTTGCCATGGGTTTCCTACGGATTCTGAGATTCTTTCGCTCTCAACCGTCTGGACCCCCAAGATGGCCAAAGAGGCCTCCAGGATCGTCCCGAGACGGCCCAAGAGGAGCCCAAGAAAGCCCCAAGACAGCCCCGGAGGGGCCCTAGGAGGGCAAAACCGCCCCTGAAAGCGAAGTCATCTCTGATCCGAGTCTGCCAGAACCGTGCTGGGATATTGCCGGGGGTTCCGGGGAGTGCTCTTCGTCCGGGGACCCCCCGTGGCGGCCCCGCGCGCGCACACACTAGAATTTGCATATCCAGTGACCAGAGATCTCAGCACGGCTCTGGCCCGTTGGGCCGGCGAATTTCCCCTCCTGAGCTGGCGCCCCTCCTTCCTGGTCCCGGGCCCTCCCCCTTGGGGCCTCCAACCCCGGCCCGCTGCCCGAGCGGCATCCAGCGACCGCCCGAGGTGCCGCGCGTCTGAGCGACACGTGCGCGCGCGTTGCGCGGGCGAAGGCCTCGCTGCGGGCGCGTCCCTTCCATGCCCGGGGTCCCAGAAGGGGTCCAGGTAGACGGAGTCGGAGGATCGTACCGCATCGTCGATGCTTCAGCGATGCGGATCGATGTGGAGCCCGATTTTCTCCACGCTGCAGTCGCCGATGCATCGCCGATGTCGCCGATGCATCGCCGATGCATCGGTAACGTATGCCGATCGAAGTATCGGCGATGAGGCGTGATCCTCGGACCCCATCTACTCCGACCCCATCTCGGAGGCCTCTGCACGCCCGGGCTCCAAGGAGGGTGCGAGGACAAAGTCGGACGGGGCTAGGACGAGGACAAATCCCTTCCAGAGCGTTCCGGAACGCTCTTCCGGAGCGTTCCGAAACGCTCCGAGAAGGCCGCGGCGCCCGAGACATGTTCCAGAGCCGCCGGATCTCAGAGCTTCTCGTTGTATCTTCGCCCGAATTTATCCTCGCCCTGGCTTCGCCTGAACTGGGGTTCTCCTCCTCAATTCCTCCTCCTCCTCCTCCGTAACCTCATGCCCGTGAGAATAAACACTAGGGGATAATAAAGTTCGGGGTTCAGGGAGAGATAATAAAAGTAGCCCAGCAGACCTCAGCATAATCTCGAAGTAAGAGATGATCAAGAGGAGACCAAGCCGAGCACGTTTTGAGACATCCTTGGCGTTTAGTTTTCATAGAAATATCCTCAACAATGGCTTATCTCGCTGGAATGGAGGAAGCTATATATAAAAAAGAAAAATAAAAATAATAAATAATAACATAAAAGAAATGGTAGGAGGAGGAGAAGGACGAAGAGAAGAACAAATCTCGAGTTTCAAATCTATTAGATTTTATTTACAAGCGCTTTATGAAACATTGTTTGTTGTAAGTGCTCGTGTAGGGTAGCTCATGTGCCTCAATTTCCATGGATAATCAACCCCAGAGATAAAAAAGTTCAGGCGAGCGTGGGGACAGAGAGAAATATAAAAGAAGAAGAATACAGTATAATAATAATAAGAAAGAAGAAGAAGAGGATAATAATAAGAGGACGAAGAAAGGAAAAATCCAAAGTTCCAAATCTATCAATTTTAATTTACAAACGCTTTATGTACATTGATTTTTTAAGTGCTCGTGTAGGGTAGCTCATGTGCTTCATTTTCCATGGATAATCAACCCCAGGGATAAACAAGTTCAGGCGAGCGTGAGGACATATAGAAATATAAAAGAAGAAGAGGAAAGTAGAAAAATAATAAGAAGAGAAGAAGAAGAGAAGAATAATAAGAGAAGAAGAACGGAAAAATGGAAAGTTCCAAATCTATCAATTTTAATGTACAAGCGTTTTCTGAAAATTGATTTTTTAAAGTGCTCATGTAGGGTAGCTCATGTGCTCCCCTTTCCATGGATAATCAACCCCAGAGATAAAAAAAGTTCAGGCGCGCGCGGGGATAGCAACATCGCTTGATGTTGCTATCTCAACATAGCGTTTCGAGGTGATAATGAAGTTCGGCCTCAGCGCTCGCCGCCCAATTTGAATTTTGTATAGGGCGACGATAATCAACTCTAAACACTGAAGGGGGGGGGGGGTCCCTTTATTATCATCGGCATGCGGTTCGCCATTTTGGCTCAATTAATCCATTTCCCAAGGCAGCTGGCCGTTCAGCTGCAGTTCCATTTCCCAAGCCCGCCACGGCTGCCCTGCCTGCGGTGCCGCTTCATATCCTCAGAACGAAGCACACGTTCAGAAAACAATTGGTTCACATCCTGCACCTCCATATCGTTGGCGTGGCTCTGCTCTCTCTTGGCGTCGGACAGGCGATTCGTGGATTCACACACCTCCATGTTACCGCATGGACACCGACACCGACCGCTGCGACTAAAAAAGCAGAAGCCAAGCCAGCCATCGAGATCGACGTGACCGCCGCCGAGAACGTGATCGCCGAGACCGAGACCGAGACCGAGACTGGGACCGCGATAGAGGACGCCGCCGCGACTGTGATCGACGTCCACCCGTTTCTTCATCTTCAGACCAGCGGGCTCCGCTTGAAGCTTACAGCGGACGCTCGCGAGGACCAACTCAACATCAACAGGGCTCAGCACAATTTCGCACAGCAGAGGAGCAGGAAGCTTGGCAGCGGCCACTATTGGAAGAGCGGGAGAACGCCCCCACATTCCCACATCAGGAACAGCGCGCTTGCAAGGCAGCCCAGCGAACGTCGGAATCACCCGCGCTCCTACCTCAGCAAGAATGGCTCGCCGCTCAAGCAGCTCAAGCAGTTCGACTACCCTCTCGTATCACAGCAGCCAGTTCTCATACCACTGCCTCTCAGCCTGCAGCCATGGAAGAGCCTGCAGCTGCGCCTCCGCCTGTTGGGGGAACAGCGACACCCATGGGTGGCCCCCCGCATGCTTTTGGGCCAGACTCCAAGCTTGGACGCGACGTGCAGCAAGAACTACGTACTCTCATGGCAGCGCAGATCACAGACATCACCAACGCCGTCGGCAACACCACTGGCGCCTCGCAAGCTCAATTTCTCGCCGCACTTCAGCGACATGAAACTGCCACTACCAGGAGACTTGACGGACAAGAGCAAGACCTCATGGCCATCAAAACCGCCCAAGCTCGACAAGAAGTTCAACACGAGGAAGTTTGGGGCGCCATCAATCGCATCAACCAGCAGCTCAGCCTCTCCGACGCCGACGCCCTCATCTTGGACATGGCTAAGTTATCCGATCGGGATCGGGAACCTGATCCCGCCATCTTCATCCTCTCCTGCGCTCAACCAGTCTCCTGTGAAGCAGTTCACACAGCCATCATGGAGTGGATTGCCGCAGCCGAAGTCGCCGCACAGCAATATTAACTCCACGGTGAAGGTCCTAACCGTCGCTTCGTGCTACAAATGTTGGGAGGACGCAAGGCGCGCCATGACATTGGCAAAGGCACTTCAGCTGCCAGGACGAGGAGGCTACAGAAGATTCACCGTCCAGACCCCGCCAGACTGCGTCATCAATCAAGGTCAGTACGTCCCGCGTTATGTCAACCCAGACAAGAACCTCCGTCGCATCCGTTTGGAGACTCAATCTAAGAAGCTACTTGCCTTATGCCAGCAGCACTACCCCACGCGCAACTGGCGCGCGCGTCGCGATCAAGGGCGCATGTTTTGTCACACCATCCCCGCCGCCAAACTGGAGCTCACTCGCATGGGCGCAGCAACGGTCATTCGTTGGAATCAAGATGCGCTGGCCAAGGTTCCCATCAAGAAGGCCACCATTGCTGCCGAGTTCGCCGCCCTCTGCAAGGCCGGGGACACCGCGCAATGGATTTAACAAGCGGTAGTCGCCGCGGCGCACGACCACCTCTGACGCAGACCACGCTCGCCCACCTGGACATCGCCAGCGTCTGGGCCAACGGTCACATCCTCTACGCCATGTGCGACCTCCACCTGCGCATAGACAAGATCCACGCGCAGCTGGACAAGACCTACCGCATGTCAGACACGATCCTCAGCATCGCTGACAAGATCCACAGCCTCGCAGACAAGATCCACAGCTTCACAGACAAGAACCACAGCTTCACCGACAAGATCCACAGCATCACAGACAATATCCGCAGCGTCACAGACATGATCCACAGCTTCACAGGCAATCTCCACAGCTTGACAGACAATATCCACAGCATCACAGACAATATCCACGGGATGTTAGACGCGTTCCTCTGCCTCGCGAATCACATCATGAACATGCCGCGCCAGATATTCCTTCTCACGGGGGCTGGAGCCCCCCTGTTGCTACCGAGGGACTGGAGAGCCCTCCAGAGTTTACCTCGTCGCTGCAGGACGTATATATGCTTCCTGAACAAGACTGTCTCCTGCATGATGTCGCGCAGAGCCCCACTTCCTCTCCCTCGGACAGCTCTTCGACCTCGACTTCGACATCCTCGTCAGCATCCACGACCCCATCCTCTGCTGAGACACCCAGCGCCACAACAAGCCGTTCATCGCCATCTACCCCAGCCCCACATGTTGCCTCTATTACAACTCGCACAACCTCATTCGACCCGAAAGGCCACTAGATATGCTGGAACACGCGCGGTTTGCTATGCCACGACGATAGAAAAAGGTTTGCCAAAATACGTCAACTCGCCCCATTCATACGCAAGCAGGCCATCATTGTGCTTCAGGAAGTTCATGGCTCACTGCTGGATGTACAATCCCACCTCGCGAAGTTGCCGTGCGCTCACCAGATGCATTACAGCGGTTGCAAGAATGACGCAGGCGAACACTGCAGAGGAAAAGGTGGGCTGGCCTTTCTTGTCCCGACACCTACGCGCTCCACCACGTCTATTTCCCTACAGCCGATTATACATGGACGCGTAGCCGCCTTGCATATCGCCAACCACGCGATGGGCTTCGAAACGGTGCTCCTGAATGCACACAACTTTGACTTCAATGCGACGACCATGGACAAAGCCAAGGAAGCGCGGCAAGCCTCCAGAGCATGGGCTGCGACTCTACCGCAACAACGTCTGTTTCTTGCAATGGGCGGCTTCAACACGAGCGCCACCCCGTCCTTCAACTTCCGCGACCCTGCGGCTCGCTGGCGCCCCATGGCCCCAGATGGTCAATACCAACGCGAGCAGGCACGATGGTGGAAGCTCTTCACGACGCTCACTGAGATCACGCACGACTTGCCCACCCACTTTTCGGCCAACACGCAGGCTGCGACCGCCATCGACCGCATCTTCGCCTCGCTCACAGGCATCGACCCCCTCAATGTAGACGCCCACCTGCAGATGCACAAGGACGGTGCGGCTCTGTCAGATCAAGGACTCAGTGATCATGCCATTCTCCACCTCTCTCGCAGCAACATCTCGGCATCGCGCATCGACGAGCAGGCAGTCGATCCCATCATCTTCTACGACCTCTCCTACCAGCTCCACTTCGACATGCTGAAGAGCTACGCCGCCAAGGCCAACCTCACGCCGACAGCGGCGCGGCAGCAGCGCGAGCTCATCATCAAGGAAGCAGCCAGACTCACCCGCAACCTCCAGCAGCGCGCCTCGCTTCAAGACCCCAGCCGCTGGGCCACGCATGGGGGGCCCGCAACATTACGATCAATAGCCAGGACGATCTGGAGGAAGGACAAGGATACAGCCGCATTACTCATGGCCACGACGGAGTTAGGCAGCTACCACTTACACATCACCGAAGACGGACCCGAGCTCACGAACAGAGACGAGTTCATCAAGACCATGGACATAGCAGCCACCGCGGACTACGAGAGGCGCGTCGCCATTGCCACCAAGCGCCAGCAGGACGGGGCCGAAGGACTCCCCGACCAGGGAGCCAGCAGACGTGTCGCCATGCAGCTCAACCGGCGCGCCCAGGCATGGATACCTTTCCGTCGTCGACTCGTACTATCAGGACTCAGGATTCCAAGAGAGGCCCCAGGCACCACCTCTCACTCCCCAGTCAAAACACCAGAGGGGATTCTTGAAGGTCTTCAGAAGTTCTGGCAGCCCATCTTCTCGCCCAAGATCGCGGGCCCCAACGCGGTCCAGCAGTGCCTCGACAAGCGCCTCCCCGGCTTCGGCTGCGCAGACCTCAGGGCCCCTGCTCTGAAGGACAACAAGCGAGCTCTCCGCAAGGTTCGTCGCGCAGCACCATGACCCGATCATGTGCCCTATGCAGCATGGGCCACTAGTCCAGGCTCCTCCCAGATCCCGCATGAGCTGATGATGCAGATGTTCGAAACAGGCCTCGTCCCGCATCGTTTCAACGACTTCATCTTCGCGTTTCTCCCCGAAGGCGATGACCCCCAGGATCAATTTGCAGTGGTTCGCTCTCCAGGGGCCACGCGCCCACTCCCCCTAAAGAACTGCGATGCCAAGCTGATCGCGCACGTCGTCAACATGGGTATGGTTGATATGGTTCGCGAGCGCACAGAGGACACGCAGCAAGGCTCCGTGAAATGCAGAAATTTCGGACAGCACATACTGACGCTAGACTCTGAAGCACGTAGTGTGGGTCACTCTCCAGAGGCCTCTGATGACCTCCCAATCCTAATCAGCTTTGACATCAAAGCTGCATTCCCATCCTTAGGATGGGGATTTCTATTTGCAGCCCTCGTAGCTCATGGAGTTCCCCCAGGCTACCTCAATGTAATTCTGGCCCTTTACGACGCTCCTGGTGCATGGGCCCGAATCGGCGGCCACTTGCAGTGCTTGTCTGAAGTCGGTTCTGGCGTTCTCCGGGGATGTCCCCTGCCAGGCTCGACATGGGCACTCGCATTTGACGCCCCTATCCGTCATTTACTCGGCATTTTAAGGACCCTCCCGGGATCCAACAAGCTCGGGGCCTGCGCAGATGATCTGGGGCTTGTCCTCGCTCGCCTGGGGACCCCCCCCCCCTTTCGGGCCATCGGTGACCCCGCAGGACTCGAGCTTCACATCCAGAAGACAGTGGTTGTGCCCCTATGGGCGCCTCTGACGCCCGATGTTGAGAAGCTCACGCAGAGGCTTCTCGAGTTTCTCACTCCCGAGTGGCAGCGTGTACAGATAGCAGGATACGCACGCTACCTAGGGACCCTCATAGGCCCCGACGCCACACTAGATCTCCAATGGAAAGCAGCATTCGACAAGTACTGGCTGCGCGCTGCACAGCTTGCCGCCAGCGCTCCAGGCCCAGCAGTCGCAATCAAACAATATAACACATGTGCTGTAACCGTTCTTTCTTATCTCACCCAGTATCTTCCGCCCCCCGCCGCGTTCCTCCGCCACGAACGTGGCGCATTGCGCGAGATCCTGAGGGCGCCCCCCAACTCCTGGCGCCTCGTCGACCTCCTCGGCACTCGCTCGTGGCCGCGCTCGCCCCCCCCCCCCCCCCCCCCCCCCCCCCCCCCCCCCCTCAGCTCTAATCGCACTGTCGCTAGCCTCAGCCTGGCGGGCGGCAGCAGTAGCGCCCCCGCTAAGGCCGCCTCTCTTTCATGCCCTTCAGCGTGTGCACGACCAGCTGAATCCAGAACTTTCCCTCGCGGACCTGGCCCGGGCCCGCATTCGGGCCGCTGTCTCTCCTGTCGTTTGGAAGAGCTACGGAATTGTAGAATAATGGCACGCACTCGGGGAAGCGACGCCACCATGTAAAGTCCCGCTGCCCATTTGGCAGCAAGCCAAGCGAGCAGCAGAAGCCGAGCTGGCGTCTGCCGCTCAGGAGCAGCGGAGGGCCAGGGTTCAGCGGACGCTCACCTCGGTCCTCCACGCCCCCTCTCGCCTGACAAGTTGGCCGAAACCCTGGCCCGCCGCTTGCACGCAGCGATTCCCGCAGTGCAGATTTTAGCGAATCTCGACGAGCGCCGGCAGACACTCGCCACAGTACTATCCAAGAACGCCCCCGCGATCCGCTGGGCAGTTTACAAAACGCTGGCAGGAGCACGGTGGACAAGCCACCGCATCCCATTCGGCCCGCGCAGGAGTTGTTTGCTAGGATGCGACGGCTGCCCAGACCGCCTCGGCCATTGCTTCTCCTGCCCCCGCTTCCCGCACTCCCCTGCCCTGCCCCGCGCCTTCCTCTCGCCCGACCCCCTCGCCCGCATCGGCCTGGGGGCAGCTGGGCAGCGCGACGCCCCTGGGCACTCGCTCGCCGAGGCCGCGCGGCGGACCGCCCTTTCATTTCACTTTTACAACGAGCTACGAGCTTGCAATCACGCCGCGCCTGGCGCCGCGCCCAAGCACACCGCAGGCGCGGAGTGCCTGGCCACTGCGCTGCGCGCCTTGAGGCCGTAGACGCCTGAGGGACTGAGGGGAGGTGCGGTTGCTCCTCCTCCTCCTCCTCCTCCTCCTCCTCCTCCCCCTCCCCCCCCCCCTCCTCCTCCAGGTGGTTCCTCGGCGGGGCGGCGCAGCCATTTCCCCCTGCCCGCGGCTCGGGGCGCGGCCGCCCGCGATCGAGGGCCCCCCAGCCCCAGAGACGGGGCGAGAGCGGATGGGGCCGCTCACCTGCCTGGCACCGCCGCCTGCGGCGGCAGAGGACAGCAGCCAGGCGCTACCTGCGACGCGTCAAGGCCGAGCGCAGCCTAAAGATGCGCCAGGACTACTTGCAAGCAGTGTAAGACATGGTGGAGGTGGCGCACGCACTTCGAGGAGATGGACTACTGGTGCACATGCGGATCCAGAGATGCAGTGCCCAAACGACAAGCAGGCGGTGCCAGTCGCAGCTGGCACGACGACCCAGTGGGCAAAGCGGGCAAGGGCAGCAGCAGGGACAAAGGCAACGGCAAGGACAAGGACAACGGCAAGGTCCATGGTGGTGACACTGGAATGGACAAGCCAGCCAGCGCGCTGCAGACTGTCACGAGCTCCATAGGGTCGCTGCAGCTGGCCAATGGGGGCGCCATCGCAAAGCAGCTGGCAAGCGCGGCAGGCGCGCTGAAGGGGGCGCCGGGCACACCAGTCAGATCGCGCGCGGCCGGACTTACCGAAGCCGCCAGAGAGTTCGAGGGCGCCAACAAAAAGTACAAGTGGGCCTTCGAGCAGAAGGACCCACGCAGAAGAAGGCGGAGCGAGCACGAGAAACATTGCGCGAGCGAGCAGACGCAGTCCTGGCGGCGGAGAACAAGATTGAGGCGATCCAGCAGGAGGGCGAGCCGAAGGAGCATGGCCAGAAGAGCATCTTCGAGCAGCTGCTGGACGCGGACACGGACCTGCTGTCGCCCAGTGACGTGCAGATCGCTGGGGGTTCGCTTACTACGAGGACATGGGCGCAGACGGCCGCAAGGCGGTCGAGGAGGCCAAGAAGCAGTTGCTCGCCCAGCTGCAGCTGGACGCCAGGACGTTCGCATGCCAGCTCAAAGAGCACCTCATCGCGGCAAAGAAGCTTGCGGAAGCACAGCACTCGCAGATCAGCCAGGCGCACAAGAAAAGGAAAGCAGAGCAGGCGACGCAGGATTGACCATGTCGGGCTCGACGATGTCCCCCCAGGAGGCGACGCCTGCGAACGGCGACGGGGTAGAGCCCCACAGTCAGGATGAGGCGAAGGCGGCAGGGGCGTACTTTCAGCAGCGACGAGCAGCGGCAGCCTCGACCTCAGAGGCACCCTCGGCCCGCTGAAGGTCAAGGTGGGGTGGGGGACGGCAGTTTGGCGACGACTCCCACCGCGGCCGCCGCACCTTCAGCGCCAGCGTCACGACCTGGGGGCCAGCGGCCTTGAGCTGGTTACGGCGCGACGAACTGCGACGACCGCGGGATGTCCACGCGCCGCAGGAGACCCACCTCGGCCACCGCCTCCTCGAAGCCACTGAGCACGCGCTGCCGGGGGTGGGCTTCTCGGCAGTGCCCGCGGCGGCGGGGGCGAGCGAGCGCAGCGAGAGTGGCAACTGCGGTGGCGCGGCGGCACTGACAAAGGGCCATCTCAAAGCTGCTTCATTCCGCCACAGGGGAAGTCAGAGAGTAGTCTCGAACGCAACAGCATCAGGCGCTCGACGAGTACATGATGACATCGACATGTGCGACTGGACATCGCGGCATTTCGCTACTGTCATTGCACATGCGTGGCACCTCGCCCCTCATCGCCTCTCTCTACCTCGACCCGAGCCGCGCCGCCGCGAGCGGAATCAACGCCAGGAAGTCGACTGCGCTCGCGGCTTTCCTCCACACCGCCAAGGCGCCCTGGGCCATCTGAACACTTCTCATAGCGAGTTCGAGAAGACAGGATGGCCCGAAGCCCTCGGCGCTGCCAGCGCCGCGGCCCTGCCCGGGGACCAGCGCGCGCGGTTCCTGGGGGGCATCCGACCAACCAACGTCGACTTCGCGCTGGTCAACGAAGTTGGACGGGCCACGGTGCGAGGCACGCAACTGGTCCACGATGTACCCTGGAAGCCACGCGTTGGATAAGCTAGCGCGGTCGCAGCAGACCTCGACACCAACGAGTGCAGGAACCTGAACATGCCGAAAACGTTCCCTCGGCCATTACCTCAGCGACAGGAGGCGAACCCCAACAGCAAGCGCAGCAAAAAGAACAAGCCCAAGCCCATGCCCGACCCAGACGCGCACATCGAAGCCTACGACCTCGACAGAGCTGATGCGGGAAGATGGGAAGCACCAGGTATAAGTGGATGGAACTACTATCCCACTAGCGACACAACGAGCTCAGGCAGCCAGGTCGAGACCCCTCCACCTCAGCAACACAAGAGGTCGGAGGAGAGTAGAGATCTGACCAGCCTAACCACACTAGCGGTCTGCAGGCACAGCGCGGTGGACATCGCAGACGCGGACCCCTTCGACGACGAAGACATGGACTACCTGCGCGACCGCGCGCCCACCCGCGACCCGACGCATTGCGCGCGCGACCTGGACTAGAGATTCAGCGCGGTCCCCGACGCTCGGAGGGCGGAGGCTGACCGCAATGACTTCGACTCCACTCCCAACGACCAGGGTCCAGAGACCGACGCCTTGGGCTGGGCGGCCTCTCAGAGGGATGGAAGACAACAACCGATGGCAGATCGGATCTCGGCGCTTGCCGAGGGGATATTCATCGCAATCATGGGCGACGCTCGGGATGCGGCGACGCAGCTGCCCCGCGGCGCCCTTCGGCAAGCGCCGGCGTGCATCGGGAAGTGCGCTGCATACCGTGCTGACCCTGCAAAAGCAGAACAAATGGGCGAGCGCCGCCACCACTTCACCGGCATGCCGGAGACCTGCCTCTGCATCGCGTACAAGATGCCCATTGGAAACCGTGGACACTACAGAGGGCGAGGGGAAGGCTGCGAGTTTCAGACAACATCGCCACAGGAGAAATCTGAACGACGAATACGTTTCGCGACACATCGAGTGGATTGGTGGAGAAGGACAGAGAATGCATTGTCAACGTTTGTCAAGCCCCAGCAAAGAGGGCGCGGACATCGACATCAACAGGGCCTACGCGCAGCATGAAGACGACTGGCGCGAGCAGGGCGATCTCCGCATTGGGAAGCAGGCAAGTGACGCAGCCCGCTTCCACCGCGACCTATGGCGACAAAGGCTTACGCAGCTGGACCGATTTCCGCTGGAAGTTTCAAGAGGCATGGGAGCTCAAGCGGAGGAGGAGAGGGGGGACGCACTGCGACGAGACCTGCGCCACAGCAACCGCGAGCACTGCGCGTGGCTCGCCGCGGCCATCAAGACGACGGGCACGCTGCGCAAGACCACGGTGCCAACGCCACGACGAGAGCAAGAGGTGGCCAGTGGCGGCCAAGTGCTACGCAGCCCAAAGGACACCATAGACGCCAAAGCTGTCGACGTCAGCAGCAATTGGTCTTGCGCACCACGGGCGGGCCTACGCCCTGGCCAAGCTTATGGCGAGCGCGGAGGACGGGCCGCCGCACCTGCCATGGGCAGTGGAAGACCTCGACAGATGCCTGAAGGGAGAACCTGACAAAGGCAACGGAGTAGACATACTACGGTGCAGCGACTTACGGCTACCGCGGTCTGGGCGACTTACGGCTCGCAGCGCCCCATGTGGCCCTGGCAATTACTGCTATCAGCTGTTCTGGTCACTCCCAAGCCCTCGAAGGGATATAGAGCCCAGCCCCTTACTACCTCAACTATTTCGCTGCTGGGAGCTATTGCACCGAGATTATGCACGCCGCTGGGCAAAGACACACGAGAGGGACTGGGGCGCGGCCATCGCGAGCAACAGTCGTTTGAGGGAAGCGCTCTGGCGCCTCATCACAGACGAATGCACCGTAGCGTTCGACATGGTCGAGACTATCTTGCTGGCAGACACCGAGACTTGCTACGACAGACCCTGGACCGACAAGACTGCCCGCAGCCCTGTTCATGCAGTTCCCTGCGCGGCAACTTTACCTGGTTATGCTGTAACACATCTCCACAATAGTATTTCGCCGACAAGGTGCATACTCACTCCCCATGTATGCTGATCGCTCCATCCTAGCTGGGTCAGGACATTCAATTAACATAGCACGTACTGTGGCGTACACAGCCATTGCCAGACTCACGAGCACAAGCCAACTAACGCGACCCATACTTCGAGCATGGTTTGACGACATCAGCATGCGCATCGTCGGCAGCAGGGGGCAAATCGTGCCAGCCACAGTCAGCACCACCCAACAGGTCTTCCTCGCCTTGGAAGAGCAAGGACTCAAGCTGGCGGGCAAGACCACCTTCATGCCGACCCACTACAGCGACACCAAGCATATCCAAAATCAACTACAGCTCCGAGGCATCACCCTCGAAGCGGACAGAGCAGCACGTGGCGCAACCAGGCGACCGACGCACGCCAACATACTCAAAGCGGCACGACGCAGACTCGGAGCAGTGGGCAGGAAGCTGACGAGATTCAGACCAGGACGAAAGCCAACATCACCCAGCAAGGCTCCATGGCCTCGCTCAAGTACGGCACGGAGTTTCACGGCTTAGCTCCCACCGCGCTGCTACATGCGAGACGCAAATACGCACGGGCTCTACGACGCCCATGGCTTGGAAGATGCCTGACCACGCACCAGGACTTTGAAGGCGCCGACCCGGCCTACACCGTAGCCAAAGCACAGTTCGCCAACTGGTCCAACTGCTGGGGACTCAACTGCTGGGGACGAGCATGGCTTAAGATCAACTGCGGAATTCTCAGAGTACCAGCCAACAGAAGATGGACGCAAACAAGATGTCCTATAGCATCCATCATCCTTGCGCTCTGGGAGCTGGGCTGGGACTCCAGAAGGCCAGAGCATTGGATCGGCCGCGACAAGAACGACTGGAATTTCCCGCGGGACGGAGAACGTGGCGACCACGCAGACATCCTGGACGCCATCGCAGCAGACGCACGACTCAGGCTGTGGCAGCCCGCCGCAGAGTATTACAATGGGAAAGGCCTGGAGTACCACGGAGCGGATGCGACGGACATGAAAAGACACCTAGAATGGCTCCGCGAACGAGGCAACCAAACGTGGTCTTCTTACAGCGGCTTGCGCAGGAACATGAACAATAACGCAGAAGAAGGACACATGTGGACTCGGATGCGATGTCTGCGAATGAGGATCCACGGGCACCGACTACCACATAATATGGGAACGATGCCACTGCAGGAGCGACGGCCCAGCGTTCAAGAAAACGGAAAGGCTACGCGCCCCAGCGGCGGTGGGCCACAGCGACGCGTTTGCATTATGGTTTCGAGGTCTCCTTCCAGCCCCCAGGCGACAATCCTGTCGTTGTATGAGGCGATGTCTCAGGTGGCAAGCGCAGCGCGGACTGGCGACGCTGACGACGCGGCTGGGCCTGGGCACGGCTCGCTTCAGCTTGCGTCGACGACAGCTTCCAGATCGCTGCAGCACGCTACGGCCAATTATCACGCGGACGGCAGACCTGCAATAGAGCAGAATTGTGGGCGCTACTGGACTGCTGGCGACACGCAGCGGGGCCGCTACGATATTGGACAGACAGCGAGCTGGCATTCAAAGGATGGCGCAACCAAAAGATACATGCGAGCCGGCGAGGTAGGCACCAACGGCGACCTCTGGGTGCCTACCAGCACGGAGCTCAGCACACGAAGCCCCAGTGGTGACGAAGTTGTCGAAGTCCACCGCATCAACGGCCACCTCGCGTTGTAGGAGGTTCAGGCGCTAGGGTTTACATGCACGGTGCGGCAACGGACAAGTGGATGAGCGATCAGAGACATCAGCGCGAGAGCATCATACCGACGACACACAGATGCCGCGCTACGACTGGGCCAACGCTACAGCTGCACCTGCCCGTCGCAGAATAGCAGCAGCAACAGTCGACGCCATCGATAGACGACCATCCAAATAATAAGGGGCGCGCGAAGCCAGACTCGACATGAACGACAACGGACGGCACAAAAACGACGTCGACGGGACTACTTCGCCGAAGGGCCCGACCAGTCGGAGGGGGGGGGCGACCACCAACCGCGCACAACCGCGCACAACCTGACGAGGACAAGACGTGGCAGAGGGTGGCAACGCAAGTGCTGCCTGCGAAGAGTGGGCAAAGACACCAACTTTGAAGCCGTAAAGGAATGGTTCAAAGAGGGGCGCAAAGGACAGCCACCAAGACACGGCGCAGAAGTCATGCAGCACGACGCAGCAGGTCACCCAAGCCACCCTCTGGTACTGCTCAGGGATGAAGCCACATGATTCTGCAGGCTATGTGGAGCCACAACGATGGAGTACATCTCGGGCAACATGAAGAACTAATGCAACAACGACCTGGCTACAGCAGCACCAAGTACAAACTACTCCACGGGCTCAACGAGGCGAAGCAGGAATAATGATAACAAGGACACAGCGGCTCGGAAAACAGCCAGCTGACGCGCGCCACACCCCTTCAGCAGAGAGGGCAGTTGTGAGCTCCGACCTGCTTGGCGATCCGTCGCCCACGTTTTGCCGACGGCAGTCGCCCAGCCGCGGCCAGCTCGGCGTCGACGACAGCGGCTTGCAGGAGGGCCAACAGGCACGCGCCACACCGCCTCGCCAGAGGCAGGATGCGAGGACCGACCTGTTTGGCGAGTCGCCAGCGTTTTGCCGGGGTGCCCCGTCAAAAGTCCTCGCGCAGCGAGGTTCAAAGTCGCCAGAGTTTTTCGGACATGACAGGGGCTGCGATATCCACCCCAGGAGTCGAACCGTTGCGAGCAACGGGGCTGATTGGGAAGGGCGCCCACTACCTGCGTCGGCCAGGGGGGGGGGGGGGGGCGGTGGGCGGAGGTCAGCGTTCAGACCCGCGCCCGCCGAGGCTGACCGCCCCCATCGAGGACATCAAGCAGGCTCAGTACCACGACGACACCAGCGAGCTGAGGAGAGACAACACTACGTCTGGCACTGCCGCCCTCCTTGGAAGGTATGCCGCTTCGGGCGCCTGCGGCAGCCGCCGTGGGAGCCCGTCGTCGCGGGGCGCCGGGGATCTCGGAGGCGGGTCGTCTACGCGCCGGGGTGCGAGCCCGACCCCGCAGCTCCCCGCGCCCCCGCCAGACGCGCGGGGAGAAGGGGCGGGCCCTAGGGGCGCGGCCCCTGCAACTGCTGCGAGAAGGAGGATGACGACGAAGCAGAGACCGCAGCAGAGTATTGCCACCATCCTTGAAAGGCATGTCGCGTCGGGCGCCCATGGCTCGCGCCGCGGGGGCCCGACGCGCCGTGCTGGGGATCTCGGGGGCGGGTCGTCCACGCGCCAGAGCGAGAGCCCGACCCCGCAGCTCCCCGCGCCCTCGCCAGACGCGCGGGGAGAAGGGGCGGGCGGCCCCCAGGGGCGCGGCTTCTACAACTGCTGCGGGAAGGAGGATGACGACGAAACAGAGACCGCAGCAGAGCACTGCCGCGATCCTTGGAAGGCATGTCGCGTCGGGCGCCCATGGCTCGCGCCGTGGGGGTCCGACGCGCTGGGGATCTCGGAGGTGGGTCGCGATCGCCAGCGAGGGCCTCAGCACTGCCCTCCGCGCCTCAGCCAGACGCGCGGGGAGGGAGGGCGGTCCGCAGGGACGCGGCCCTCTGAGCGACCGCGGCCCGCGGCCGCGCCGCCGCGACTCCCGGCGCCTCCGCGAGACGCGCAGGGAGAGGGGGCGGTCCTCAGGGGCGCGGCCCTCGGAGCGGGGGCGGCCGCGGGGCCGCGGATTGCCTTTGCCGACAGCCATTGCGGCTGGGAGGTAGCTCTAGTAACTCCTTTTCCTCCTCTTCCTCGCTGCTCCTCCTCCTCTTCCTCGCTGCTCCTCCTCCTCCTCCTCCTCCTCCTCCTCCTCCTCCTCCTCCTCCTCCTCCTCCGCCTCCGCCTCCGCCTCCTCCTCCTCCTCTTCCTTCTCCTCCTCCTCCTCCTCCCCTCCTCCTCCTCCTCCGCCTCCCCCTCCTCCTCCTCCTCCTCCTCCTCCTCCTCCTCCTCCTCCTCCTCCTCCTCTTCCTCCTCCTCCTCCTCCTCCTCCTTCTTCTCCTCCCCCGTCTCCTCCTCCTCCTCCTCCTCCTCCTTCTCCTCCACCGCCTCCTCCTCCTCCTCCTCCTCCTCCTCCTCCTCCTCCTCCTCCTCCTCCTCTTCCTCCTCCTCCTCCCCCTCCTCCCTCTGCCCCTCCTCGCCCCATCGCCCGATCCTCACCCGCCGTGGCTTCGTCTTACGCGAGGACTTGAGGCCAGAGCAGGGCGAGAGGGGGGGCGGAGGGCGAGGGGGGGGCGGAGGCTCCGGAAGAGCACCGGGAAGCGGCGGCCGAGGGGCGGCCGCGCGAGCTCGGAGAGGCTCCCCCCGAACATCGCGTCTGCTGCGGCGAGTGCCGCGGTGCTGGCGCGTCGCCTGGCGCGAGGACCTCTTCGTCTGGTCTTCAGAGGAGGGAAAGGTACTGCCGCTACCCTTTCCCCGTTTTCCCCATTTTGAGCCTCTGGGGAGGCCTTCGCCACCACCCCTGCATTCGTTTCGGAATCCTGGCCAGGCCGCGCCCCCCGGGAGAGATCCGGGGAGCACCTGTATCGGTACCTTTTCGCCTCCCAGGTCCCGGTTTCCCGTCGCTTGGTGCGAGGGCCTCGCCTGGTCCCGGGTCCCCCCCGTCTGGTGCGTAGGCCTCGTTGCGGGCGCATCCTTCCTTCTCTCCACGCCGGCAGGCGGACCCCATCAACAGTTCCTCCGTTTGCCCTTAATCCACAGGTTTGGGTGCAGTTCATTCTGCTTGATCTCGACGATGGCGCTGCCACCGTGCCCGAGGAGGAACAAGTGGGCGAGGTCCTTCCCTCCGCGGCAGCTTCTTCTCCGGAGCCACCGCAGGCGTTCCAAAAAGCGCCTCTTCTTCGAAAAGTTGATACCTGTTCTCCGGCGGAAGGCGACGGAATGCTGGCGGAACCCAAACGGGGGTTGTTCCGCCGGCGGCAAGCTCGCGGAACCATAAGGTGCGCCCCCCCCAAGAGATGACAATTTGTTTGGATTCAAGGTTTCATGAACCCGCCTCTTGCGTAGGTGCAATTTGCTATCGCATAGCCCGCCGTAGCTCTGTCCGTAGCGAGCCTTCCGTCGCTGCGGGCCAACAGGTGTGTCATCTTGTCATCTGCTACCCTACACGCGTCCATCCATGCCCGAGCGGCAGCTCCGCTGCAAAGGCGGTCGTGGCTGATGGTGCGAACCTGGAGTCGGCGCAGTCGCGGTTTTCGGCTGACGCCGAGGAAGCGATGGCCAAAGTGGCTGCATTGGAGGATCCGCTTTTCCTTTTCTCCCACGTTTCGCCTTGCCTGGCAGAGACAGTGGTTGAGGGGTACCAGTCAACGAGGGGCAGTGGGGCCGACGAGGGGATGCGGACGTGGATGCGGAAATGAATCAGAGAGGTGGAGCATGAGGATGACTAGGAGAACTTGGACAAGAAGCGTTTGAAGGACTATCGGAAGCAAAACGACGCTATGGAGGAGAGTGGCATGACGATCCACAAGCTTTAGCACTGACACATCTGCGTTATGAGTTATGATGCGCTCCCGTCGCGTCTTACCTGCCAGGGGCAAGTGGCGAGGTTCCGGGGCGAGTCCGAGACTGCGAGGGGCCGCGTCGCCGAGATCGAGGATGAGTTAGCCAAGCGGGAGGACTTGAGTGTTTCTTTTGGGTGGGTGGTCGGGCACGGCATCGAGTTGCATCTTATATTCGGTTCAGTGGCATAGTAGGGGGAGATTGTGACCCACCACTTGATGACCACCGTGCGAAATCGCGTTCCGCATTTGAAAGAGATGCCGCGCGCGCGTCGGACAGCCTGCACGCATATAAAGCAGTACTGCTTGTCAGGAATGCCTGCCCGCTGTTTGTACACAGTGCATTGCGAAATGGTAAGCAGCATATGGTGGTATATCTTCATCGTTTCGATCCTTGACTGTTCCCTACAAGTGAGGCACTTCTACGTGTTTGACTGTCCCCCTGGCTGCCTTTGAGGATATCTCGGGTTTGTCTGGTGTTATCTCCCTTTCAATCGTTGTTCATGTTATAAGCGATGCCGTCAATGTCTCATCTACCTTTACGGCTTCTGCAGAGTGGGACGTGCCGTCTGAAAGTCCAATAGGCAGTGTTGCGAACAGCACGGCTTGCGTTGCCATTATGTCCATACTCATTCCCTTGCGCACTGCAGCCCCGCCGCAAAAAAGGTCGAGGCAGAGGGTGCCAAGTTGAAATTGTTGTTGCCGTATGTTTCGGAAGATGGTGACGAATCAACATCGATGGCTGCTGCATTGGAGGACCAGCTTTCCTCGCACGCTTCTCACATAGATGCGTGGAGGGAGGCCAATCAACACTTGGCGGTGGAGACGGGGAGGAGAGGATGATGAAGAGGAGGGGAGCGGAAAAGGGATGAGGACGATGAGGGCTTGAATCCGAAATTATGTGAGGAGCCGTCGGGAATAGAAGGACAACGGCAACGTTGATACTGGCTTGGCGATCGAGCAGCCTCGGCGCTGGCATACATGTGTTGTGGTGTGTTGTCTGTCGCCTGCGCCTGCGAGGAGCTACTGGCGAGGTTACGGGGCGAATCCGAGACTGCGAGGGGCCGTGTCGCCGAGCTCGAGGATGAGCTAGTCAAGACTCGCGAGGACGGGAGTGCTTCTTTTGGGTGGGTGCGGCAGAGCGTCGCACGCATTGGTGTGCCCTTGGTTGGCCTGGGGGTGATCGGTTCTGGCATTTTGTTCGGCACGCGCAGGCTTGCAACAACCGTGCGAGCTAGTATGCTGCACTTGTGCAAACGTTGTGTGCGCGACGAGGAGTTGCTCGTGGAAGCGGAGTTTACTTGCAAGCAGTTTTGGGTATAATTGTTGTCCGCCCGATGATTGCTTTAGAGCGTGCAGTCCAATTTCGCTGATGGCTTCTGTCAGTCTGATCGATTGTTCCCCATTACTATCGAATGGCCGTGTTGGTACAACGCCTATTGGATGTTCGTTGGGATCTCGTGGGGGGGCCCCTCGGAGGCCTCTTGGAGGCAGTTGTGATGCCTCTTGGGGGCCGTTTGGGGGCCTCTTGGGGCCTATTGGGTGCCGTTTGGGGGCCTCTTGGGGCCTCTTGGGCGCCTCTTGGGGCCTCTTGGGCGCCTCTTGGGGCCTCCTGGGCGCCTCCGTTCTCCGGATTTCCGGTTCGTGATCCCTCTCTTGGGCATTGTTTGGGGACGTCTTGGGGCCCTCTTGGGCCGTTTTGGGCGCCTCTTGGGCCGTCGTGTGGCTCTCTTAGGCCGTTTTTGGGCCTTCATTGAGGCCTTCTGGGCCGTATTGGAGTGGTCTTGGGGGCCTCTTTGGCTGTCTTCGAGCGTCGGAAAAACAAAAAGGCGAGAATGCCAAACTTCTTCAACATCCGAAGGACAATCAATAATTAGTCAAGTAGTCCCTCTTGGGGCCCTCTCGGGAGGCTTCTTGGATGCCGCTTGTGGCGTCTTGAACGCCTCTTGGGCCATCTTGAGGCCATCTTGGGCGTCTTTGAGGGATCGTTCGGCGACTCGGGGCCCTCTTGGACTCATTGGAGGGTTCGGGACGTCGCTTTGGGGGGGGCACAGCGTCCACAGGAGGCGCAGGAAACACTTCAGAACGCACGGGAACCAGCCCGAGAAAACCCGGGAAGGTTTGGGACACGATTGGCCCGGGCCCTTCAAGACTTACAGTTCTTGATGTAGAAGCAGTACAGCGTCTACCTCTCCGTTTTGCATGAGCCTTGGGGCACTCCACTTCGTGCCAGAGGCACCGTGGCGGATCTCCTCTGACGCCATACCATGTATCTCGAATGCCTGTTTCCCCCTGTGGTTCCCTCTCTCTCTCTATCGTTGTTTCCCTTCTCTCTCTCTCTCTCTTTCTCGCTCTCCCTCTGTCTGTATCTAGGCCGCCTGTGTATACCCCTGAATCAATGTGTATTGTTTTGGGATTTGTCTGTTTGGCTCTCCCAGTTTGTTGCCATTTCTCGTTGAGTCGTTGCCGACTCTGCAATAACCGCTGGTGCTACACGGGACGCGTCGTCTGAAAGTGCGCCAGGTAGCCCTGGTAGCCTAGCCAACGAAACTCAGCGTTGTCGTGTTTCCAACGCCATCGCCCTCAGCATTGCACCACCGCCGCAAAGGCAGACGAGGCTGCGGTCGCGAAGCTGAGATCGGCGCAATCGCTGTGTTCGGCAAGTGCCGAAGAAGCCAGGACCAAGGCTGCCACATCTGAGGATCCGCTTTTCTCGTGTCTATCTTGCATGCGACCGTGGAGACAGACCAATATAGAAGAGGCAGTGGAGATGGGGGTGGCATGGGAGAGGCGGGGGAGGAGGGGCGGAGGAAGAGGAGGAAGAGGACGAGGAGGTGCAGAAGGGAGAGAAGGGGGCTGCGGCTGACGAGGAGGGCCTGGACCAGTGAACTGCACGTGGAGGGCGATCTGCAGTATGACGACGACGATTCTGATGCGGGCTTGGCGATCGAGGCTTGTGCTCTCCTACCGTGCTGCTCTTGACTATCAGGAGCAAGTGGCGAGGTACAGAGGCGAGTCCGAGACCGCATGGGCCCGCATCGCCGAGCTCGAGGATGCTTTAGCCAAGGGTCGGGAGGGTGCGAGTGTTGTTTTTTTGAGTCGGCGGCGCACGGCAGTGAGTCGCATATCGAAGACGCCTGCAGAAACTCACCGCCGCCCCCCTGCCCCTAAGGCACGCAAGGCACCTGTGGCCGTTCGTCAATGAGCGTCTCGCTCGACTGTGAGTGATTGAGGATTTCCATAAGTCTTGTCGGGATGGCTGCCAGGACACACGGAGACGCATGTGAAGCGCTGTCTTTTGGGCTCTTCTGGAGCTTTTGGACGCCCTCCTGGGCGTTCTCGGAGAGCTCCATCTGGGGCTGCCTCTGGGCCCTTTTGTACAGTCTTGGGGCGTTCTTGGGCCGTTTGGGCCGTCAGAGGCCCCTGAAGGCTGTCTGGGGGAGGGCTCTTGGTGCCATCTTGGGGGCCACTTGGGGCGCTCTTGAGGAGTCGTGGGGCTCTCTAGTGCCGTATTGGGACCCTGGCGGGGCCTTGTTGAGACGATTTGGGGCTGCCTTGGGCCGACTTGGGGCTCTCTTGAAGCCCTCTTGGGGCAAGTTTCGCCCTTATTGGTGCGTGGTCTATCTTGAGTCGTCTTGGGCATTCTGAAGCAAGACAGCGGAAGCAGGGTAAAATCATTGCAGTTGGGTCCAGCGAGTGCTTGAGATAAGCGTGCAGCGATAGCAGGCCCTTGTCGCTGCTCAGCGCGATGTTGGGGCTCGAATGGGCTGCGGACTGACATGCCAAGAGGGGGAGGCAAAGGGGACAGACTACCCCAACAACAAACGCAGCTGGAATGTGTTGAGTGAGCGACTCGTAGGAGAGCTGGGGCTTCTTTAGGGACTTCTCGTGCCGTCTTGGGTCCATCTTGAGCCTTCTTGGGCTTGGCGAGCAGCGCAATGGGCCGAAAGAGCTCGCGGGAAGCTTGGCTCGCTCTGCAAGGCATGGCTCGGAGAGAACCCGTCGTTCTGCAAGGCATGGCTCGCCAGGCCCCTCTTCGATGAACCAGAAGACAGCGGATCGAGGACGCCTATGGCGAATCACCGCCGCCCCCTGTCGTCGTGGAAGTGCGCAAGGCACTTGTTGCCCATCGTCCATGTGAAGCTCGCGCGTCTGTGGTGGAATGCTGGGTTCCCGAAGTGCTGGCAGGACGAATGATGAAGCGCGTGGTGTCCACAGTGAAGGGTTATCTCTGCGAGGCCGAATGGGGTATTCGCTGGGCCGTTCTTTGTGTGTTTGTCTGAGGCCACCCAGGGTCTTTGGTCGTCTTGGGGTGTCCTTTGGGCCGAAGGGGCTCCTCGAGGCTACCTTGTGAATATCTTGTGGCCGTTCCGCCTAGAGGCTTGCTTGGCCTTCGTGGGGCTATCGTGGGCCGTCTGGAGCACCTCAAAGAGTCCTCGTGGGACGGCTTGGCGCCCTCTTGGGGCGTCTTGGGGCTGTCTTGGCTCTCTGGGTGGTGTATTGGGGCTCGTTTGGCCCTTTTTGGGGCGATCTTGGAGGTTGTTGGGGCAGTCTTGGGCACTCTGAAGCCCAAATCGGCGAGTGCGCGAACAATTCATGACACCGAATCGTGTTCAAACATATTTGACTTTCGGAGGTCTCTTCGGGGTACAGTACTATTGGGACCCTCTTGGGGCGCCTTGGCAGCCTCTCGAGCCGTCTTGGGGCCAACTTGGGTTGTTCTGGGGCCGTATTGGGTCGTATTGGTGGCCGTCCGGGACCATCTTGCCTGTCTCGGAGCCCGTCCGAGACCGTCTTGGAGGCCACTGTTGGGCCACCTTGGCAGTCGTGAGGGCCGCCTTGGCGTCCTGAGTGCGGTTTTTTGTCATGCAATGGGGGCAGGGTCCTATTGTTTTGCATGGGCCCAAGGGCTGGTGGCAAGCTTTGGGCGGCCGGGCTCCCGAGCAGGGGGCGAGGGCGGCCACCGCGAGGCGGCAGGGGCCACCGCGGCGCGGGAGGGCGCGGGCGGTGCTCGGAGGAGGGGCAGTCGAGACAGCTAGATAACCAGAACCCCAGGAGGTCTTCAGTTCTGCCCCATCCCCCCCCTCCCCCGGGAACCTGCCACGCCACGAGCCCCTGCGACGAAACGAGAGGTGGTGGCGGATCGGCCCAGCCCACCACCGCGCCCGGCTTGCAGGTCTCTGGGGGGCGCGGTGGGGACGGTGGGCGCCAACAGCGCATTCCCAACCATGTCCCCGAGAGGGTCGTGCTGGGAGGAGAAGGAGGAGGAGGAGGAGGAGGAGGAGGAGGAGGAGGAGGAGGAGGAGGAAAAACAGGAGGAGGAGGGAAAGGGCGCTCAGAGGCATGTTGCAGATTTCCGCGCCACTGGTGGAGAAGTCACGCTGTAGCGCTGCTTCGCGGAAACGTCACAGGGCCGATGCGCTCCTTCAACATTTCTTACAGGGGGGGTCCTGGAAGTCTGCTGAGGGTATTCGCGCCATGTTATGGAGAAATGGCGGACTCCAAATTTGTGTCCCTGGGGTCCGCTTGCGGTCCCCAGTGTGGGCCCCCTCTTGGGACAGTCTGAGCGGCTTCTCGGTGAACGTGCCGGGGCCATCTCGGGTGCCCCTTGGGCTGTGCGGGAAGCTCTTGAGGCCGAAACAGTTGCACTAAGCTTGCGCGCATACTTCAGGCTTCCAGTCTTGAGACATCTTGGGAAGTCCCAAAGGCCCCTGCGAGCGCCTGTGTCCTCCATGGGCTCCAGGATCGGGTTTGGTAGCGACCTCAGCAAGCATCTCGAGAACTGGCACGAGAGCTAGAGCCATCAACCTTCAACATGTTTTTACAGTAACAGTGCGGACCATTAGGGAACTGAGAGTGTCCACTACGTGCCAAGGGGCAACATGACGGATAGGTAGTCAGGGGAATGATCGCGTTTACCACGTTGGTTGGGTACACGCTTGGTTGCAACTGCGCAGGCCCGTGTCTACCATTAGAACACGTGTTGTTTGCGCGTCGGGGCATGTGCTTGGAAAAGTTTGGGATGCCCGAGGGGCCGACGTGTCATGGTTGTGTTGTGCTCCTTGTTTGTTTCGGAGTGGACTGTCAATTGCCATTGCCATCCGCCGCCCATCCCAAACGTAATGGTGACAATGGACGGTTCCATGCTTCACTTCGGCCTCTGGCGATCTGTCGCGCTGTTCATATCCCTCTCTCTCTCTCTTGTTCTCGATGTATATTTATGCATACGTATCTATGTGTATATATACATATACTGTAATGGCCTCCGGCCAGTGCCGCCGATCCGGGGGGCTCCGGCTTCGGTGATCTTCGCGGCTCTGTGGCCTCCTCCCTCCTCGATTCTTCCGGTCCTCTTTCTTCTCCTCTGGGGGGGTGCCTGGAGCGGTCCCGGGGGGGGGTCCGGGGAGGGTTCCGAGGGGAGGGTCCTGGGGGCGGTAGCGGCTAGATCTGAAGGGCGCCCTTGGGACCCCCGAAACATCTTGGGGATGTGCAAGCCATTAAGAAAACGCCAGATGGGGGACCGCCTCTCCCCCCCTTCCCGGGGGGGATCCGGATGCGCAAATCATGGAAAAAACAAATGGGGGGCCGCCCCCCCTCCCCCCCCTTTCCCGGCAGAGCCACCCTGGCGACCCCCCCAAAGCAGAGCTGAAGCTCTTGCTTAGGCTCAGAGCTGAAGCTCTTGCCGAGGATCCTTGTAACTCACACGCCAGATCGGCGGATATATACAGACATAGAATGGTTGGCTCATCCTGTCACCGTGCATGGGTTGTGGGTGTGAAACCTATTGGATGTTCGTTGGGATCTCGTGGGGGGCCTCTTGGAGGCAGTTTGGGCGCCTCCCTGGGGCCGTTTGATGGCCTCTTGGGGCCTCTATTGGGCCTCTTGAAAATATGTTGCGGCCTCTTCGGGTGCCTCGTGGAGCCTCCTGGCCGCCTCTTGGGGCCTCCTGGGGGCCTCTTGGGGCGGAAGGCTCGGATGTTCGGTTCGGGTTCCCTCTCTTGCGCCTCTTTTTGGGCCGTCTTGGGGCCCTCCTGGGCCGTCTTGGGGCTACCTTAGGCCGTCTTTGGGCCCTCTTGGAGGCCTCTTGTGCTGTCTTGGGGCGATCTTGGGGGCCTCCTAGGTCCTAGGAGCGTCGAGATGCCGAAAAGGCGAGAACGCTCAAATCCTTGTAAACTTTGGGGCCTTTGGGGGCCCTCTTGGAAGGCCTCTTGAGGGCCTCATTGGGCGTCTTGGAAGCCTCTTGGGCCGCCTGGGGGTCATCTTGAGCGTCTTGGAGCGATCGTTCGGCGACTCGGCGCCCTCTTGGACAGTGTTGGAGGATTCTTGCGGCCATCTTGGCCCGTCTTGGGGCTTTTTCGGGCCCGGAAAAATCATGCGGGAACATTTCCTGGAGCCCAGGGGGCACGCGGGAAGCCCCGGTAGATTTGAGAATTTGAGGTCTGGGCCCTTTAAAGACGCCCCAGGAGTGAGGATTGAGGCTCAGAGGATCAGGCAAGGGACCTGAGGGCACGCCCCCTCCGTGCCCAAAGCCACGGTGGCGGATGTACCAGAGTGAAGGGGCCGAACGGTCTTACACTGTCCCCGGGCGTATGGTCGAAGTGGGTTCCCGCGGTGTGGGTTCTTGTTGTCTTGTTTTGCTGTCGTCGTCCCACCCTCGACCCATCCGCGACCCACCCCGCGACGCACCCGCGACCCACCCGCGACCCACCCGCGACCCACCCGCGACGCACCCGCGACCCACCCGCGACCCACCCCGCGACCCGCCCGCCCACGACCCACCCCGCGACCCACCCCGCGACCCCACTCGCGACCCACCCCGCGATACACACCGCGACGCACCCGCGACCCACCCCGCGACCCACCCGCGACCCACCCGACGACCCACCCGCAACCCACCCGCGATCAACCCGCGACCCACCCCAGACAGGAGGAGGAGTAGGACCAAGAGGAGGAGGAAGAGGAGTATAAGGCGAGGGCCAGGAAGTCCGCCGCCTCGACGGCCGCGTCGGCCGCGCCCGCCCCCTCACTCTTATCCGCACTTCCGGGGTGCCAGGTATGTATGTATTGTTCTGTGGATCCTCCCCATATGCAACATGTGTATTGTGGCCGCTCTCCCCTATAGTGTGAATGTCGAGGCTGCCCTTGCGAGCGCCGCTAAAGGTTCGTGTTCCGTGGAAGCGTCTGGCATTGGTGAACGTAATTTTGGTCGGCCCAGTCTATGAATTGTCATCGGCCCCAAACGTCGTTGTTCCGCCGCAAAGACGCGCGAGGCCGAGGGTGCGTAGCTGGAATCGTCGCAGTCGCGGCTGTCAGCAGATGCCGAGGGGCAAGGGCCAAGGTTATTGCATTGGATGACCCGCTTTGGTGTCCCCCATTGCAACATGGGCCGAAGGTGCGTGTCGTATAATTGTCCCATGGACGGGCACCCAGTATACCACAGGGATCTCAATCAGCTGATCGTGCGTACCATGTCAAGGCAGCCCGATGTACTGGGCTAGAGCACATGATGACGGGTGTGGTTCTCTCTGTTCGGTCTTCTATTGTTTTTGTTTTCTGAAGTATTATCTACTCTGTGCTCTCCTTCTCTACATTGGATCTCTGCCCTCAACCGGCTACTCTCCACTCTATGCGGTCTCCCCCTCTACTCTATTCTCGCCTCCGCGTTCTCGCCTGTGTACTCCTCTGCAGTCTGCTTCATGTTCTCTGTTCTCTATTCACCAAATCGTCGATACCATTTTCCCTCTACTCTATGTTCCCTCTCGTCTCCTTCCTGCTTATAATGGCTCTACTTCTTGTGATCCGCCAAGTTTCTATTAGTAGTTCCATTCTATATGATCCAAGAATGACCCCCCATTGCATATGGGGCCGAAGCCCCACCCCGCTGGAGGGGTACGTGAGCCTCGCGAATGCCTCGCGAATGGGATCGCTCCGACCCCCCGCACCTGTGGTCGTGGCACTGTGGGCGTGGCGTGGTGGAGGGTGCCGGTGATTCCCTCCCCCCTCCTTGTGGGAGTGGGGTAGATCTTCATCGTCGTCTTCCGTCGTCATCGTTGTCGTCTTCCGTCGTCGTCGGCGTCGGCGTCGGCGTCTGCGTCGTCGTCGTCGTCGTCGTCGTCGTCGTCGTGGTCGTCGTCGTCGTGCCCCCCATATCCCATCGGGGGCGTGGTCTGTGGAACCCTGGGACCCATCCCATCTGGGGCGGGGGGGACTATGATCCTTCGGCCCAGGCTGACGTGTGTTCTCTGTGTGTTCTGCTTCGAGAACCTCGGACCCCTTTCCGCCCACAGGAACCGATGAGAATTTGTTCACCAACTCCTAGAATCAGTAACGTGGCAACCCGGCCGCCAACCGAATTCTGTGGCACACTTTCGGTAAATCCTTAGATTGCCCAGAGCCCAAGACCTGGGATTAGCACACTCGGAATTTTGGAATTAGGAACTCGCACCAAGGAGACAACTCGCACATTGGAGACTACACACTTCCACCAATCCTTACAACCTCTGCGAGGACCTCTTCAGTGCAAGCACCGATAGGGGAGTGAACTATTGGCAGAGGAGGCGAGGATGGGAGGAGGAGGAGGTGGAGAAGGCGGTGGTGAGGATAACGAGGACTTTGATCAGGAACGTGTGAAGGGCGATATGACGTCGTCGACATTGGCACATCTGTAAGGATGAGCAGACATTTTCACTGACGGGCCTGTCCTGTCATATGCTCGTTCAGTATGACATGATCTTTCAGGAGCAAACGTCGAAGTTTCGGGACGAGTCCGAAACTGCAATGGGACGCGTCGCCGAGCTCGAGGATGAGTTAGCCAAGAGCCGAGAGGACTTAAGTTTTTTGTTTGGGCGGGTGAGGGGCACGGCAGTGAGTCTCATGTAGGGTTTTGCCCTTGGATGTCCTGGGGATGGTCGAATGCGTTTTTTTGGAATGGGCACGCGCATGGTAGGACATGTGCGCGTCAGTGCGTCGCACTCATGCAGAAGTTGTTTGTGCGTCGAGTTGGTCGTTTGGGGAAGGACAGGCTGCTTGCACAACGTGCGCATGCACTCCTCCTTGTGTAAATTTGCTGTTGCCTTCCTACAGCTCTCTTTCTTTATCTTTTCCACGTTCAAGCCGCAGGACAAGCGTGGGGCGACCCTCTCCCGCTATCGGTCGGCGCCGGAAGCGGAAGCATGCATCTCAACCCCAGGTACGATTGGTTACCAACCACGCTTGCCCGCTCGCACAGATTTGCTTCGCAAGTACGCCCTGCACGACACGGACCGAAACCGAAGTTCATGTACTGCTTTGGTGCCCCCCGTTCCACCCCCACACAGATTCCAGGGAGCTGCTTGACAGAACCCTAGCGAAACGGTCGCTTGCGTGACAGCCCGCTCGCCTCGTTGCAAGACGTGGGCAGGCGGCCAGCTTGGAGCCTCCAGGGTGGGGGGCTCGTCACGGCATCCATCACTCTTCCGTTGATTTTATGTCGAGCGGATGCCGAAGCTATCCTCAGAGCCGTTGCTGAGCCTGAGTGGGACCCATGTTGTGGAAGAACGACCGCGAGGTTCTGATAGCTGGTTTGGAATGTTGGTTGTTATTGCGAAGGCCTACGGCCACTGCCGCCGACCCTGCATGGCGGCGACAACCACGACCACAACGACGAAGCTCTCGAGGGCCTCCTGGGGGTAGTTTGGGGGCCTCTTGGGAAGCTCTTGGGGGCCGCTTGGGAGCCTCGATGGGGCCTCTTGGGGCTTCCTGGGGGTCTCATGGGGGCCTCTTGGGGCTTCTTGGGGGGCTTTTTAGGGGCCTCTCGGGGTCTTCTGAGAGCGTCTCAAGCCGAGGGCTCGAAATGTCCGTTCGGGTACCCCGTCTGGGCTCCCTCTTACAACCGTCTTGGGAGCCTCTTCGATTGTCTTGGAGGCCTCTTGGACGGTCTTGGGGCCCTCTTGGGTCGTTTTGGGGCTATCTTGGACCCCTCTTGGGCCACATTGGGGCAGTCTTGGGGGCCTCTTGGCCTGACTTGGAGCGTCGGGAAGTTGACAAGGCGAGAATGCCGAAATCTTTCAAACAACTAAGGGAAATCGATGAGTTGTGTTCCTTGGTGCCCTCTTCGAAGTCCTCTTGGAGGCCTCCTGGGACGTTTTGGAAACCTTTTGAGCCGTCTGGAGGCTACTTTGGCGACTTGGACCGATACTTCGGCGATTCGGGGCCCTCGAGGACCGTCTTAGGGGCATCTTGGAGTATTGTTGCTGCGTCTTGGGCTTTTCTGGGCCCCCGAACCGCCAGGGGGGAGTCGTATCTGACCCGGGACTTCCCCAGGACTTCCCCGCCTCCCCCCCCCCCTGGCGGGGACGGGATCAAAGGGAAGGGGCTTCCTTTCGATTCCACTACAGCGTTGCTCAATTTCGCTTTGGCTGGCGCGTTCGACGACGACAACGACCACGACGACGACGACGAGTCGAACGGAACAGCCTCTTCCACACGCCGACAGGGACGGCGGACTTGTTCCCCCATTACTCCTAACGATGTAACTCCGCTGCGCAGGCGGTCAAGGACATGGCTGCGAAGCTGGAGTCGTTGCAGACGCAGCTCTCGGCAGATGCCGAGGACGCAAGGGCCAAGGCTGCTGCACTGCAGGACCAGCTTGCGTTGCTTCCTTCACCTTGTTGGTCTACTTCATAAGAAGTGGTAGGCAAACTAGTAGTCGCGCCAGGAGAGGAAGACTGAGCAGGCGAAGGAGCAGGATGGGGCAGGCGGATCAAAAGGTGGAGCAGGAAGAGAGGAGAGGGCTTGCTTGATCAAGAAGCCTCAGCTCTGACAAACACGTGTCAGGAGTTGCTCCTCCGTTATGCCTCCCTCATTCGCCAGGAGCAGGTGACGAGTCTTCGTGATGAGGCCGTGGCAGCGAGGAGCTGCGCCACGGAGTTGGAGGACGAGCTGGCTAAGAATCGGGAGGACGCCATTGGGGCTGGCATCGGAGCAAGTTCGCCGAGTGCAGGGCTCCATGGAGAATTGTTGAGTGACGGTATGCTTGTGACACACTGGCACAGCTCGGAGCCCGGCCATCCAATAATGTTGCATCTTGTGTGCGACACTGTGCCATCTAGGAAGTATCGGTTTTGCCTATGCAGTCGATGCAGCCATTGTTGCTTCGGCTGATGGCGCAGGCATGCTTAAGCAAGTGCGACTGGCTGTCTCATTCATGCGATCAGCGGTGCTGTCCCTCGTGTGTTGTCGCTCGCAGGCAGTATCATGCTCTCTCTCTCTCTATCCCTCTCTCTATCTGCCCCCCTCCATCTCCCAGTTGCCCTGCCATCCCTGTCGATGTTGACGCTAAGGTCACCGTCTCAAGTATGACCAGATGTATTGTAGGCTGGCATCGTACCTGATCGTACGGTAGCGTCGGTCTGTTCACAGGTTCAGTTGCCATCCATAACGTTTGCATCCATGCTCGCACTGCAGCATCTCCACTGAGGAGGCCGTGGTGAAGGGCGCCAAGTTGGACTCTATGCAGTCCCGACTCTTAGCAGATGCCGAGAAGGCACAGTCGACGATTGCTGCGCTGGAGGATCCGCTCGCTCTGCTCTCCCTCTCTCTCTCTCTCTCCCTCCTAGTCGCACTCGTTGCCACTGTGCAGATGGGTGAAACGGTGGCTTGTTTTGAGCGTGGGTCGCGCACACAGTCACGCCAACAGCTGGAACTGGAGGCGCGCGGGCACGGCCCGGGGATCGGAGGAGCAGGAGCCACGGAGTTGCCCCATCATATCAAGCACACAGGCGTGCTCAAGTTTGACTGTGGTTGTGGGCATGCTGGCCCTTCGCGCGCGGTCGATGCACCAGGGATCCAGAAGAGCACTCTCTCGCAGGTCGGCTCGTGCGGTGCTCCCAGTGTGCGTTGCGGCGCTTTGAATCGCGGGAAGAATAACAAGATTCCAGAACCATACTCGGACGGGGCTAGGACGAGGACGAATCCGTTCCAGAGCGTTCCGGAACGCTCTCAGAGCGTTCCGGAACGCTCTGAGAAGGCCGCGGCGCCCGAGACGTCTTCCAGAGCCGCCGGATCTCAGAAATGTTCGATTTATCCTCACCCGATTTCAACCTCGGGCCTGGCTTCGTCTTACCTTGGCCGCGTCTGCCCGCAGCGGGGCTCCCTCCCACGGATGGCGGCCGAGGCGGGCGGCGCCCAGAGTGGCCTCAGTGGGGCACGCCACCCCGTGGGAGCCCGACCCGAGCGCCCAGGTCCTCCAGGAGGCGCACGGCCAGGGCTCGAGGGTCTGGTCGTCGTCTGCTTATTCATTATTTTGCCGATCTGCGCCTGCCCTCGCACCCCTTCCCTCCCCCCCCCCAAGGAGTAGATCTTGGCTGTTTTCGGCGCCTGTTTCAAGCAGGTGGAGTCTCCCCCATAGGACGCACTGTTGCAAACAGTCGCATCAAGCAGAGGTCAGGAGCCAGGCCCCCTCCCTCCCCCCCCCACTGCACGTTCGGTAGTAAATCGTAGGAGCCTGGTGTACCATCTGAATGCCGTCTTTAGCGTCGATTAGCGTCTGGGAGTCGATGAGATAGCGCCGATTTAGCGTCGGCTAGCGTCGATGTAGCGTCGGTCTAGCGTCGACGAGCGTCGATTCGCAAGAGAGGGCCTGCGGACATCCATGTCATTGTCAGGGGCGCGGAAATGATCGCGCTTCGTGCGCCGCGGCCTCGGCCAGCAAGCTGCCCTTCTCCAAAGTGGCCTCGCGAGGGCGCGAAGATAGCCGCGTATCGCGGGGCGCGATGCGCGAAGTCAGGCGACCTACAGCCGACGCATCAGACAAGAAATCGGCCTGCAAGCGAGTGCCCCACGTAGATCTCTCATCCCCTTGGTGGCCCCCAGGGACCCACGGAAGCTCTGGGCCACCATACGACCCTCAGAGATTGACGAAGAATGCACCCCAGACTCGGATGCAACTCCTGGGAGGTTAAATTCTGAGTCGGCGCTGGTATACCCCTGGTCGAAATCTTGCCCGATCTGGCCTAATCCCGCTTCGTCTGGCTCTATCTCGCGCAATCCGACTCAATCCCACGCAGCCTGGCTGAATCCCGGGTTTCATCCAGCCCGATCCAGCCCAATGGCCCTTCAAGCGGTCGCAGGAATCCTTATGTAATCGTTCTGACGCAGGCCTCCCAGGAGTTACCTCCGAACCACGGAATCATGATCAATATTAACGCTCCCCTCCCAAACTTTTGCGGCGCCGCCCAAACCCTCCGAGGGTTGGCGGCGCCCATGTAGAATGCTAATATTGATATTTGCGTTACGTTTCGCAGCTGTTTGCACTCAAAGATAAACAGCGCGCGCCCTTCCCTCGCCCCGGGTCGGGCGCTCATACACATCTACGTACCTACCACTATATTCGCGTCAGGGACATCCTAGAATGTCTGCAAGTCCCACGTATGCAAGGTACACTTTGGGACCAGTGCCGAACAATATTACAATACTGGACGAACAACATGAACATCACAAACCATCGCCTTGGAATGCCATGATTGCCATTTTTCGCCGCTCCGCGCACGCATGCGGGGTGAGCGCCTCCTGCGGAGGACGGCGGTGGTTCGCGCGTGAGCTGTTCGCGTAAGGTCACGCGTAAGCGCCCTCGTCTCCACTTGTGGCTTGCCGCGCTGGCGGCCCACGCAAGCCACCGCGCAGGGTTGCTGCGCCATCTCGCGCAAGGCCCCTTGTTGATCGTCGCCCACATGTGAAATCTCGTCGGGGAGGGCGTCGCTTTGCAGTGGTCTCGGATAGAGAGAGAGAGAGAGAGAGAGAGAGAAAAAAAAAAAAAAAAAAAAAAAAAAACAAAAAAAAAAAAAAAGAGAGAGAGAGAGAGGGCACTTCCTACGTCAGTGTGTGCGAACCGCCGGCGGGGAGGAGAGGGTGGAGAGGGACTGGGGGACGGGGCGGCCGTTTCCGGACGGGGCCTCGCCTTCGGCGAACCTCGCAGGAGGAGTGTCGAGAGTTCAAGGAGCTGGACGAGGAGGAGGAAGAGGGAGAGGGGAGGGGTGCAGCTCTTGCACGAGTGTCGGGAGCCCTCCCTCTCCTTTGAGGGTACCCTCGTGTGTTCTTCGGTGTGGGCTCTCCGCCCTGGGGTGCTTTTCGGTTTGAGGCATCTCCACGGGACCCTGGGCCTCTGGCGACGGGGCCCATGCTCTTGGCCCACGTTCTGGTGGCCGTGTGCGACTACATCGGCACCAAGGCGCAGCGGCAGGAGGGCGAGACGTGCACCAGTCCAAGCCGTTGAAATGTAATGTTCCTTGCCGCCCTGCGAGGAGCAGGCGTTGCATCTTCGAGAAGAGTCCGAGGCTGCGAGAGACCGCGCCGCCGAGCTCGAGCTCGAGTTGGCCAAGAGCCTGGAGGCCGCGAAGGCTGCGCGGGGGAGGGCCTTCGTGAGAGGCTTGCTCACAGGGGGTGGCATGTGATCCGAGTCGCCATGTCTCCGCCGCTGATGTGCGTATCGCCCACCACTGCAAGAGTGTGTTGCAGCCCGCTGGAGTGGCACGTTTGAGTTCGTTGGGCTGCTCGCTCACATACTATGCGTGGCTCTCTGCTGCTGCGGAGTGGACCAGAGATTATAGCGTTCACGATTTACTTACATAATGATATTGCTGGTGTTCCGTCACGCGCTCGTCTTGTGAACAGGCTTGCCAGTAGTGTTGTGACTTCGTGTCAATATCGTACGCGTTTGGCTTGGGCGAAATGGCTTCGCTCACGGCGACGTCGTTCCAATATCGCACGCACTTGGACGAAATAGTTTCGCGCACATGAGTAAATGTTGGCTGGTTGGGGGGGCGCTTTCAGCGGCACGCCAGACTACCCTTAGTCTCTGTCTTTTTCCAGGATGGACTGGTCAGGCGGGGCCCGGCCAAGGGGCCCGTGGCGTCATGGGGAACCTTGGGAGAGGGGCCCAATGCGTCGGGAAGCCGAGCCGTCCCTGGAGGCTGGTGGGGGAGGGGCCTGGGGTCCAGCTTGGTGCCCGCCTGGGACCCAGTGGAGGTGACCGACTCAGGGGTTCACAGGACATTGATGCAAATCGGCGCCAACCTTGGATTTCTGTCTTTACTTGCCGGGGTACCCAGAGCAGACCCAGGGTCGTGGTATTGTGTAGGGGCGTCGTCATTTTCTTGTTCATCGTTTCGACTGTTGTTTCTGCTGCCGTCCGCATTGATCGCGAGGCTGAATTTGAATCAGTTACATGTTGCATCAGAAGGTCAGAGGACAAGGGCCAAGTCCGTCGCGTTACAGGATCAGGTTTCAGTTGTTTCAACTGTTGCGCAGCGGGAATCAGGGCAAATACGTTCAAAGACAGTGGGAGGAAGGTAGAGGGAGGAAGAGAGGGATTGAGGGATGTGGCGGTGGAGGAGTAATTTGAAGAAGGTCGAAACAATCGAGAGGATACAGTGCAGGCATGTCGATTTGACGATGCGCTGTTCTGTTTTTGTGAGGAGCAAGTGTTGCAGCTCAAGGACGAGTCCCACACTGCGAGGAGTCGCATCGCCGAGCTCGAAAATGAGCTAGTCAAGAGCCACGGCGAAGCGGAACAGGCCAGACGCCGCCCTTGGCGCGCGTGGGGAGCACACGACTCCTCAGACATCAAACCTGCCCAGGGCTCACTTTCTTTCTGTAGTATGCCTTCTCCTGTTCACAGCTGGGTCTCCCCTGAGAGTCGCGAAAAAGTTGCAAAATCGTGAAAATCGGGACCACAGTCCTGGACCCCATCTTCCTGCGTCGTTTTTCGAGCTGGATCGATCTGTGAGGGTCTCAGGGGCCGAAACCCGGAGAAAACGCCATTTGTGGAAGGATTGCAGCTCCCGGATTTGAGGGTCATTCTGTATTTCTGATGGGCAGCGGACCCCGCCGCGTGAGCGCTCTAGCTCTTCCCCCCCCCCCCCCTCCCGCGGCCGCTCCTCCCCCTTTTTCCATTCTTGCATCCGGGTAATTCGCAATGCCGTCACCTGGCTTGCCCGAGCGCGCGTGCGGACTGCCTCTGCCGCGCTGCGACGTAGAAAGTGTCGCTCCACCGGTTCTGCCCCACTACGCATCGGCGCGACGCGCTGACCACTTCGCGGTCAATGGGCGTCAACGTCCCCAGCTTTTTTCCGCGTTTCCCGCCCCGCGGAGCGGAGCGATACTCTATCCGGTCGCGGGGCATAGTCGCTGGGGCCGCCACGGTGACACGCTAAGCAAAAGTTCCCGACCGCAGTCATGCAGAAGCTGCATGAGGTACGGAGGAAAGTTGCAATCACAGGGGCTGGAGAAACGGGTGATGTTGATTCTGAGCGAGGCGGAAAACAGTGGGGAGGCGCTGAGGGCCTGGCCATGCGGCATGCTATAACCGAGTGCGCGCTGGAACCCGTCGTGGCCAAATGTAGCGTGCACGGTCGGAACTCCTTCTGTTCCTCTACCACTTGATCCAGTTCCGCTTGCTCAGACTTAACCGTGCAGGTGAAGATGAGCCTGCAAGCAGTGGCGTACCTCTTCAGCGCGAACAGCTCTAGCAGCACCAGAGACGTCAACAACACTGCCTGATCGGGTATGCTATTCCAGAGGGCACAGTTGAACTCGCGTTCGTCGGACCTACATTATGTGGGTTCATGCCCCACTATTTTGGAAGTCTGCTGTAGGTCGTTTTCCTACATCGACGGCCTGCAAGCCACGCAAAGCAATCAAAATAACGATTTGTCAAACCATCGGAGTGTTACAAGGACAGGTATAGCAATGGTCTTGCTTGGAGCTAGTTCCTTCCATGTCGCCATTGTTTGTATGACATAGCAAGCGAGGGGATTGTCGCATCGTGCCATAAGTACGAGGAGGGCGTCGATGGGGGAGACTAGAAGGTGCTCTGTAACAGATATGGTTGCAATGCGAATATGGTTCTGTACGTGTTCCTGCTGGTTACGATTGCAAGCCGCAGACGCCATCGTGCAAGCAGACTCCGCGAGGCGCTCAGATGTTCATTCAAAGGAGTAGGCAACACTAAGAGTGATATTTATCGACGATCCGAGCAACCCCACCAACCAATCTTGACACGGTGCCCAGACGAGTTGCCCTGATCAGGGACGGATGAGCAGGTAGTGGAATAAAGGGCTGGGCAAGACGTCATACCCCAGAGGGGGGGAGGATGGAGCAGGATGATGCTGAGGAGGAGGATGAGGAGGAGGAGGAGCAGGGCGAAGGGGGAGGACGGCGGAGGAAGGAGGACGGCTAGGCGGATGAGGAAGAGGAGGAGGAGGAGGAGGAAGAGGAGAGGCAGGAGGAGGTCGAGCAGAAAGGCCGCAGGCCTCTTGGATGCCTCTTGTGGCGTCTTCGGGGATTATTGGCAGTCCGGGGGGCCTCTTGGGTCGTCTTGGGTGCCTCTGAGGGGCCTCTTGGGGGTCTCTTGGGAGCGTCAGCGGTGCCTCTTGGGGGCCTCTTGGGGCCTCTTGCCTTTTGGAGCTTTCAGGGCTATCTTGGAAGATATCGATCAAAGGAGGGAGCTCCTCAGGGTCCCCCGCCAGGAGCCTCAAATGGTGCCAAATATGTCATCCAATCCATGATTTCTGCCTTTGACCGAGGCCTCCTGGGGCGTCTTGGGTGCCTCTGGGGGGGCTCTTGGGGCCTTCTGGGGGACCCTTGTGAGCCTCTTGGGTCGTCCTGGGCACCTCTCGGGGCTCTCTTGAGGCATTGGGAGCTTCGGGGGCAAGCTTGGCGTCTTCTTGGAGGAGATCGATCAAAAGAGAGGGGGCTCCTTAGGACCCCCACCCCACAGGATGCCAACATGTGGCCAACATCTTATGAGATTGGTCTTCTCGCCGAGGTCTTTTGAGGAGTCTTGGGTACCTCTGGGATGCCTCTCGACCTCGTGGGGATCTTTTGGGAGCCTCTTTTCTACATTTTGGGGGCCTCTTGGGGCGTCCTGGGCACCTCCGTCTTGGGGCGTCCTGGGGAGTCTCGGGGGCCATCTTTGGCCCATCTTGGAGGACATCAACGGAGAGGAGCTCCCTAATAGGCCGTCCCTCCCAGGAGGCCAACATGCTGCCAACATTAAAATCAATGATTTCGGCATTCTCGCCGAGGCCATCTGGGACACTCTGACCCTCGCGATCCCCTCCCTCCAGGTCTAGGGGGAGGGGGTAGGGGGGGGTCAAGGCACCCTCCTAGATAGCAAGCCGTCTAGCTCACTCCAACCCGCCCTCCCAACACATAAGTGACACCCGAGCCTGAGCATGTTCAGCGGTCGTCTTTGGATGGAGAGCTACTGGGAACCAACACCGGCCCCATGTGCGCGACGCTGGGGCGAGGTGCGCCACGCGTGCCAGGCGCGCCACGCGCGCCATGCACCCCTGGGGCACGAGCGTGCCAGGCACGCCTGGTGCGCCAGATGCGCCACCGTCGCTGCGTGCGCCAGGTGTGCCGCATATTCCAGACGCGTCAGCTACGCCACGTTCGGGGCACGTGCAGAGTGCGTCAGGTGCGCCTGCGAACGTGACAGCACACATCGGAAAACACGTCGGCCCCCACCATCCTCGTCGAAAACCAATGCCCATCATTGTGTCTGGTGGGCCTGCGCACAGCAGGCCACACGCCACCACCCCCGCAGGCCCTGTCAAAAACCATTCGGCAGTGATTGCGGGTTGGCTGCGCATGATCCAGATCTAGCCGCGAGGTGCATGTTGTTTTGTTTTAGTCAGGGATGGCAGCCCTGCGCACAGCAGATAATATGCTGACACCTCCGCCGTCCCTGTCAAAAATAATTCAAAGTGCTCACGGACCTCACGAGCATGACTCAAGACTTTGCCCCAAAGTATACTCTGTCTTGTTTTTTGGCATGGACAGTGGGGGGGAGCACATCGGGCTGGCCGCGCATGCTCCAAATGTGGAGGCAAAGTGCGCTTTGCTTTGTTTTTGACAGGGGTGGTGGGTAGGGGGTGATCATGGTGTGCTGCTTGTTCCTGGTTTGCTGCCGGTCGCCTGGGGAGGGGGTGTATATTAATATGGAACGATGATAAGCCCTTCCCCGAAGGCGAAGAAGGGGTCTGAAGAGGAAGCTCTCTAAACCACTCACGCCCTAAAGGGCTGGTTGGATTAACTGGGTTCCTGGCATTCCAGGGCAGTTGTGGAAGTGGAGGAAGTTGCATCCGGGCCAGCAAGACTTATTTATGACCGTTATCATCCATAGCAGGGTTCCCTTCTGTCCCCTGCCCTTGCAACAATTGCCCTCGTGTTCGCAGCTCGCTCGATCTTGCCGTGCTCACTGCATCCTCATCATACGCAACCGCTTTCCAGGCAGCTGCCCTCGAGAAGGCAAATGTTCGAGCCGCCGCCCTGGAGCGTGAGCTCGAGCTGGCCCGACATGAGGCGGACAGGGCCCTGCTGGCATGGGGACGCAGTGTTGCGTCGGGTCGTCTTGGTTGGCAGCGACGATTGAGATGATGAGTGATTGCGGGCGGCGGGCGACAAAGAGCCTTCGGGGGGACCCCTGGCAGAAGATTGGAGAACCGCCCGGAGAACCCTCCGGGGAACCCCATGGTACAGAGCACCAGGGAGAGCCATGTGGAGAATCAGGACCGCAGGGGAAACACTCGCACAAGGCGGAAACCAACGGTGAGTGCGTCTTAGTTGTTGAAGATAGGAGGTTCCGGTGGCGTGCTTCCGACAACCAGTTTGTTCTTGGGGGTCCTGGATTCCAGGTCTTGCAGTAGTGCGTGTGGCATGTGTATCGCGCAGTCGGGGACGCAATTAGTTCATCTCTGCAACGTCTCTGCAATTGTCCGTTGATTCCCAATTCGAATGTGGTCATTGCAGAAGTGCGTTTGGCGCGCGTGCGTTTACATTCAAGCCGGTGGTTAGTAGGGAGCGCTATCTGATGATGCGAACTTGTCGTTGCACACTCCGCAAGATTTCGCCCGCGTCAAACTGGAGACATATTGCGATTTCCGACAGGAAGGGAATCTCGTTTCAAAAATTAGGCGGATGCTATTCTTAGTGTTTGCCAGACTATTTCGATCATGCATTGCTCTCTCGATTCAAGCGCGGTTTCAACGAGTTCCCATTCAGTGTTTGCTCTGAGGGGTCGCGGGAGACAGATTGCTCGCTGCCAGCCCCGAGCCATGGCTCTCCCTATGCGCTGGGAGTTCGGCCAGCCGCGACTGGCCCCGACTAGTCCCGCGTGCCTGATTGCCTTGGTAGATGAACCTCTGGATTCTGAAAGATCACTGGAGGGACTCGCGATCATCACCCGATTCTGGGCGTCCCAAAAGGGGGTCGAAGTAGACGGGGTCGGAGGATCGCGCCGCATCGCCTGAATCGGCGAAGCGGCTCGATGTGGAGCCCGAATTTCTCCGCGCCGACGGTGCTGATGCATCGCCGAAGTCGCCGATGTATCGCCGACGCATTGGCGATTCATCCCCGACGTATCGGCGATGCAGCGCGATCCGCCGAACACATCACCCCATCTAGGAGGCCTCTGCCGACGCTGGCCGGATCCAGGTGTTGTCAAAGAATTGTCAGGTAGAAGCGGCCCCAGTCATCGTAAGACCAGCCTCAGACGTGGTACGCGCAAGCTTATGTCAAGGAAGTTCGTTCCCTTGATCCAGCTTCGGGGCGTTTCGGGATCAAGGCCGGATGTCTTCTGCGCGTTGATGTGTGTAAAGAGTGTGGGTTGGGGTGTTCTGGGGGCTGGACTCAGAAGCCATTCCATATTTTTGCACATGTCGTCAGTGGACAGGGGGAGTTGACGGCGATCGCTCCCACCAAGTCATAGTCACAAACCACCGCTGCCAGTAGTATGCCACTTTCACGATGGAAAGTAGCACGTTCTTCCATTGGAATCTGAGTTATTGACCTGGTTTCTGAATCCGCTCGGACGACATGAGAGTTCGCACTGTAGCGGCGGCTTATTTCCCTGGGCCGTGTACATGTCGCGTACCCGCAGCATTTGAATATTATTTGTTCGCAAAGCCGTGATGTCAAGCCTCGCGGAAAAGAACCAGTAACATTAGGGAGCAGTACATTGAGAAGTTCGGAGGAAGAGTTTCGGAGGAAGGAGGAAGGAGGAAGGCGGAAGGAGAAAACATGGAGGACTGATGGAGCGGGGGGGGGCAGGGGACAGGAGGGCAGAGGAGGAATGATGGCGACGATGGATGAGGTGTTGGAGCTCGAGGAGGAAGATGGAGGAGACTCCTTCCTTCTCATCCTCCAACTCCAACTCCTCCGAGAAGAGGGAGGTTGCTCTAACTCCATCCCCCGACTCCGACTCTCACTCCTCTTACTGCTCATGCTCCTCCTCCTCCTCCTCCTCCTCCTCCTCATCGTCGTCATCATCATCATCATCATCATCATCATCATCATCATCATCATCATCATCATCATCATCCCTCCTTTCCCTATATTCATCCACCCCCTCGCCTCCTCCGCGTTTCTTCCTTGCCGCCGCTGCTCTCTCCTCTGCCTTCCTCCCTCCAATCCCTCTGCCCCCCTCCTCATTCTCCTCCTCCTCCTCCTCTTTCTCCTCCTCCTCCTTCCCTCCTCCTCCTCCTCCTCATCCTCCTCCTCCTCCTCGTGTATCCTGTATCCTGTCAGCAATGGTGTTCTTAGAACGCTGCCGCTTTCCCCCGGAGGCCCGGTCGGCCCCCCCCCTGCTGAGGGCAGACGAAAAGACAAAGTTAGGGACCGAGGCCCCGCAGACAGGAAGAAGGGAGAACAGGGAGTAGCAGCAAATAATCATATCACCACGTCGTAGCGAAGAGGTGGGAAAGGTTGTAGATGCTGAACGTGTGGCGGCGGCAGCTGCAGACGTGCGCCCTGGGGACGGTGTATAGGCCCCCCTCTTTCGTGACGCGTGGCCCTCTTGGGCCACCGCCCTAGAGGGTGCCTGGGGTCTCCCTCCGTAGAGGTGCCTTGGTTGGTCAGAGGTGAGGGGCGAGGGAGGGCGAACGCAGGCAGAAGGAGGTCGGGGTGGAAAGGCCAGCGAGGGTGAAAAGGCGGTCGGCGAGGGCGCTGTGTAGGAGGGCTGGGAGGTTTAAAAGGCGGTAGAGGTAGCGGTGGCTCTTTAAAGAGGGTTGCGGAGACTATTCCGCGGGGCCCTTTTTGGGGTGACGCTCGCAGCGGGGAGGGGCCCAAGGCCCTCTCCCTCTGCTTCTAGGACTCCTCCACAGTCGTCTAAGAGGCCGACGGCGGAATCCCCCACCTGCAAGCAGGCGCAGGGTTCCCAGCACGTCGGCCTCTTGGTCGCCTTGGGGGTTTCCGCCGAGCGTGAGGGGGGTTTTGGGCACTACCCAGTGGTGGCGCGAGGCAGCACCAGCCACACTCGCCAATGTAGATGGCAGAAAGGCCTCACCCCCTGCACATAGCACCCCCCCCCCTAAGCCGCCACCATCCCCATAACTGGTACCCTCCCCCTCCGAGGCAGGAGTAGGGTACCCAGATCATGGGAGTGGTGGCTGCTTGGGGCGTTTCCACCGTGCGTGGGGGTGGTTTCTGCCATCTGTGGCGGCGGCGCGGGTGTGTGGCGCCCTGGTGGCGGCTGAGGGTGGGTTGAGGGGTGAGGAGGTGCCCTGGTGGCTCGCTGGCCTTAACCTGGGCAGCCCTGGACCCCATACCACCAGCAGCTGGCGGTCCTGTCTGCTGTGAAGCAAGAAGTAATTATATGAAGATGTAGCATGCTGATCGGTCGCCGTCAGGCCGGTCCGATCGCGAGGGTTGCCTCGTGTTTTTCGAGCAGTGGCGAAGCGTCTTGGCTTGTCAATACGTTGCGGTTCTGGTTCCAGGACATGTCCGAGTGGTTGTTGGCCCTCTGGTCCATCCAGTTGTGTCTCTTCCAACGCTCGAGTCCTGCACCGATGGCTGATGCAGTGGGCCTCGGTGTTGTAGCTTTGGACCGCGGGCGGCTCGGTGCTGATCTCCACGGTGGTGGCACAGTTCCCGTTCCGCTCGCAGTCGCCTTCCATGACGTCGCCATGGTTGGAGCAGGAGGTGGGTGTCGAGGTGGCTGCTGGGGGCTGAGGTGCGCTTGAAGTAAATGTCGTGCTTTGTGAGCCGAAGCAGTACACGGGCGTCAGCATGATGTCGGCGTAGCCGTCTGTGCCAGGCGGGAATGCAGGGCGTGGCCCCTCGCAGGGGTGCAAGAGGAAAGGATGTCCGGGTAGGCGTTCTGGATATCGCGGGCCTGATGGGCCTGCGAGGGCCGCGCTGGCCCCGCCTCGGCCCCCCTGCGAGGCAAATGGGGGCGGGATCGGGTGATCGCGGCACCTCCTCCTCCTCTTCCTCTTCCTCCTCCTCCTCCTCCTTCTTCTCCTCCTCCTCCTCATCCTCCTACTCCTACTCTTCCTCCTCACCCTCCAGGTTCGACGATCGAGAATCTGTGCTCGGTAGCGTTCCTGATCTTGCTTGATCCTCGGGGGCCCACTGCGATACCTCTGGGACGCCCCCCTCCCTCTGGCTCCCCCCTTTCCCTCCCCTCTCTCCTCTGACTTCCCCCTCCCCCTTGACCCTCCCGCCCTCCCTCCTTTCGCCCCCCCCCCCCGCCCCGCTCCACAAGTACAGATACTACTCTCCTCTCTCCCCCGATGACGTCCGGAAGATGTTCGGCCCCCGGCTGCGTATTGTTTTTCAGGATTCCCGGGAGTTGGGTTTTCGTTTAGTTTTTTGTTCGGGATGTTGGTCCCGCTGAAGCGCTGGCCTCATGTTCGGGCTTCCGCTCGTTCCGAATAGTGCTCTCGCTGCAGCGTTGGCCTCATTTCCGCGCTTCCGCTCGTTCTGATTCGTGCTCCCGCTGCAGCGCGTGCGTCATTATTTCCAGTGCCATGCCACGGCATGAAATGCAATGCTATTTGGTGTTCCGCTGTGCGATGACATGCCGTCAGCTGCAATGCTAGGATATGCAGTTCTTGACTACGCAGTGCCACGCCATGCTATGCCATGCTAGGCTTTGATCTTCAACGCCATGGTATGCCATGTTCTGTTATGGGCCGCTGTGCGATGCCGCTATTGCGTTGCAATGCGTTGTGATGCAATTCTTCACTACGTAACGCAACGCCATGCTATGACATACTGAGCCCTGCCGTGCTCTTCTACGCCCCTCTATACCGTGCTCTACGATGCATCGCGCACCCTCTCGGGATCATTGCCCTGCTCGACATCCGACTGTGCGAACAGAGAGGACATCGACGCCATGGTAAGGGACGGCAGGGAGGGGTAGGACGTCAGATATGACGCGAGCGCACCTAGCTTGTGCGCCCCCCTCCCTTGCCGCCCCCCGCCTCTCGTTCTTCCCCCTCCGCTTCGCTCCCACGCGCGTCTTCCTTCCCCCCCACTCCTCCCCCCCGCGAGTCCGCAGGCCGCCAGGGCCGCGGACAGGTGCGCTGAGGACGTGGTCGACCTGCGGCGAGAGGCGATTCTGCCTCGCGCCTCCTCATTCTGCTCGTCCTCCTCCTCCTCCTCCTCCTCCTCCTCCTGCTCCCCATTCCTTCCCCCTCCTCCTCTTCCTCCTCCTCCTCCCCCTCCTCCTCCTCCTCCTCCTCCTCCTGGCGGAAAGGGTGGCACCGCAAACGAGACCCTGGAGCAGCGTCTCTCACGGGTCATCGGCGCCCAGTTCAACAGCATCCAGCACGACATGCAGCAACACATCACGGCCTCGATGTCCGCCGCGATGGCCCACGTGCAGCAGGAGCTCGCCTCGACCATGCAGATTCAGCTGGTTCCGAGGGTTGCGCGACTCACGGCCGTGGAGGCCGACGCCAGGCGCCAGCAGGACCGTACCGAAGCCCTCGAAGCACAACATCAACAATTACGGCGCCAGGTCCAGCAGATGCAGCAGTCCTTGCCCATCGCCGAGGCAGCTCGGAAGCCATTGACGTGGCCAGGCTCGCGACTTGGGGCAGGCCGACCAACCCGCAGCTCTTCAGCGTCAATACAGCATCAGAAGTACACAAACAGGCTCTCATGGAAGGTCTCTCAGAATGGTTCGATCTTGCCCACGTTCGCAAGGATACTGTTCAGATCATGAGCCCTGACGCCCCAGGCAAGAAGTTTGCCCTACACTGCCCAGGTGCTGAAGCAGGAGTCCTTCGTGCTCAGGCTCTCACTCGCGCTCTTCGTGATTCCACCGGTCAGTACCGCAAGTTCTCGGCCAAGGGAGTGGACGGATACGAAATTCACGTATACATCGGTGCTGATCGAAATCCGAAGCAGATCCGGGAAGAAGTACAAACCAAAAAGCTCCAGGATATTTTGCAGCGCGTGGCCCCGAATGGCGAATGGTGGACTAAACGACAGATGGGCTTGGTCTATTGTGCAAGTGCCGCCGTGGTGGAGGTCATTCATGGAGCTGCTCCGAACGATCCCACAAAGCTCGCTTGGAATTCGCAGCCCACCGCCACCTACAACATCGACAAAGACGCCGCATCGCAAGCATTCCGCAACATGTTCCGGGAGGTGGGCACCTCCACGTGGTCATGTTCCTGATGACCGTTGGTGTACATGGGAACTTGAGCCTGGGGGGCAGCAGGTTCAAATCGTATCATGGAACGCCTCAACCTAACTCTGCCGTGATGCTACCCGTCGAAGAAAGAAGGTATCCAAACTGATCGCCCACACGAAGCATCGTGCCATCATTTGTCCCCAAGAGATGCATGGGACGCACGAGGCGCTCACCAACTACATCCACCAGTACCCGCACGAGTGCCAGATCTTCACCACCGTGGGCGAGACGCCTGGAGTCGGCGGCGCGGCGATTCTAGTGCCCGGGCATTCTCCTCGACAGCTGGCTCTCCACCCGGTTGAACACCACCCTGTGTTCGACCACCAGGTTCTGGTTCAGGGCCGTACCCATTGCGTCTCGATATTCAATTCAAAGTGGCAGAGCAGCGCGCGCATTATGAACACCCACAACCACGAGCCCGACCACAACCAGCGCAGTCGAATCCGTACCTGTTGGAATGGCAACGCAGCGTGGGCCCGGGGCGATGAGCTCAAGCGACTGGCAGTCGCGGTTGGGGACTTCAACGTTTCCGACCAGCCGAACGACTCGCTCCTCTTCCCTGAGGCGCGGCAGGCCCGTCTTTCACAGGCCGGGCGTGGCGAACACCACGAGGCGTTTTGGCGAGCTTTGTTTGCATGGCAAATGACGGATATCGCGACCGATCTCCCCGCCCACTTCTCCAGCCCCTCCTCCTCGCTTTCTACGATTGACCGCGCCTTCGTCTTCCTCTCCCCTCATTTGCTCCTCGAGGCCGAGGCGGCCCTTCACCTGCTGCAGGAAGCCCCGCAGCTTTCCGACTGGCATCTTAGTGATCACGCGATCCTCTCGCTCATTTTGAGGCCGCGCGGCGGCGCCCCGAAAGACCGGCAGGCCATCCCGCCGATCATATTTAAGGATCCCAGGTTTCGCGAGGTGCTTAACAATTGCTTGGCTGGCTGCGATCTTGACCCCCTCTCCCCCCCCCGCTGCCTGGCCCCCCCTCAAGGATAACATGATCGCGGCCGCCGCAGTTGCCCGTCGCGAGGTCCAGCGCTTCCCAGACGGGGCAAGGGGGGGATCGCACCATCGAGGCTAGGTGCATGGCGCTCCGTTCGATCGCGCGTGCTATTCGGCGACAGGACCTCCAAGCCGCTACCAGGATCCAGGCAGACTCTGAGTATGGCAGGCGGTTTCTCCTCTCGGTAGGCCCTCGAGTTCTGCTCCGGGACAAGGATGGTTGTAGGAATGAGGTCGTCGCCCAGAATTCTGCTCGCCACCGCCGGCTCCAGGAACAGGCCGCGGCTAGGGCCCGGGCCAATCCTGGAGAAATGCAGCATTGGGGGGAAGTCCGAGAGATTTCCAGTAGGAGAGCGTTGCTGTGGCGGACTCGTCAGCGACGCGTTGTTCTTCGAGGCATTCGGATCTCTCAGACAGGCCACCAAGGCGACGTAGTCAGGGAGCCAGGTCCGATAGCGGACGCTCTCAAGGAGCATTGGCAGCCTTTTTTTCGGAGCAGCCCAGACCGGCGCGAGAGATCTAGTATGTTCTTGACGAGCGTATGCCCGACATTCCTGCCTATGAGTTTCACGTTCCCACCTCTGATGAGATGGCCAAGTGCTTAAATCGTTCACGTGACTCTGCGCCTGGCCCGGACCGATTCACATTTGCAGCGTGGAAGAGCCATCCCACATGTCTCGCTGTACTCTTACCGCCTCCTCCTCCACCTCATGGGCGGCAACCCCGCCCCCCCCCGGCCTCGACCACAGTCTCTTTGCATTTATCCCGAAAGGGGAGGACCCCAGGGATGTCGCAGACTGCGTCCGAGCTCCAGGTGCCCTCAGACGTCTGACCCTCAAGAATTCGGACAGCAAGCTCCTCGCGTCTGCGCTGAATCACCAGTTGCAGTACTGCGTAGCCGGCCGGACCCGCGTGGTCCAACAGGGATTTGTCAAAGGACGCAATCGAGCCGATAATGTGATTCGCATGGGCACGGCTGCTCGCCGTGCTAGCGTAGTCAACGCCGACACCGATCCGCTCGTTTTAAGCTTCGATATCAAGGCGGCTTTTCCCAGCATGAGCCAGACCTGGCTCCGACTTGTGCTGGGGAGGCGCCGCCTACCCCGGAGCTTATCGCTGGCGATCGCTGCTCTGGCAGCCGACACGCTGGCGCATATGTTGGTCGGATCTGTGGTCGTGCCCATGTTTTTGATCGTTGCAGGCGTTCCCCAGGGGCGCCCCCTCTCTGGCTCCCTCTGGGCCCTCGGGTTTGATCCCTTCCTCCGTCACCTCATCCCCCCCTTCCCCTCCAGAGAGCAGGCCGCCCTGGGGGCGCGCGCCGACGATGTAGGAGTTGTGCTCCATCAGATATCGACGTTGCCACTGTTGCACGCGACGCTTCAGTTCGCTCAACGTCTCGCAGGGCTAGCCCTTCAGCCGGCGAAGTGCGTTGCCGCGCCGCTTGCCGTCGCCTGCGCAGCAGTTGAATGCGCCCGCATCGCCAGTCAGATAGCTCAAGCGGCGCCGGAGTGGGCGGGCTTCCACATCGCGAGTTGGGCCAAATATTGCGGGGTCTTCATCGGCCCTGGGGCCGATCTCCGAGAGCAGCGGAAGGAGGCCGGCCAAAAGTGGTGGGCGCGGTCACGAGCGACTGCCTTGATTCGAGCCCCGAGCGAGGCTGCCACGCGCCTGCATGAGCGCACGTGCTTATCAGTCTTGTGGCATCGTTTGCAGTTTTCCCGCTTTGCCAGGAAATCGCACGCAAGGAATATTTTGCCCTCCGCAAGCTCCTCCGTCTCCCACCCAGCTCTCTCTCTCTCTCTCTCTCTCTCTCTCTCTCTCTCTCTCTCTCTCTCTCTCTGCGCGATTTCTTTGAGTTGAGAATCTGGCTCCGCTCCCCGACCCCTGCCAGCGTGCAAGTGTGCGCATTGGGATGCGCATGGCGCGCGTCCGCGCGCGCATTGGCGCATTGGGCGGGGGATTTGAGCGGTGGTGGGACGGGTCGGACGCGCGCGGCTTTCACGTGAGAGCACGGCGAGGTCTCCTCTCAGCGGACTGCTGGGCCGAAGGTTCACAGGAATCCTGCAGCACTATAGAAAGTTCGCCCGCGGCTGCCGCGGCCTCCCTTTTCCTGCGAGTCGCATTCAAGAGGCGATCGCTGCAGCCAGCCCCAGAGCTGAAGGCGCCCGGATGGAAGAAGGGGCGGGGCGTCCTCGTCAGCGTCGCGGGAGCGGGGGGAAACGGCCCCAGGGCGCCTTCATCGCTAAACTAATTATATTAATGTACCCGGATCGTTTCCACGAGCTTTTGTCCAGAAGACTCCGCACGCGGCCCCCAAATTTGGACCCCCTGCCAGAGGGCGAGATCAAAGCCAGGTGGCGATGTCTCCGGCAGGTTTTGGCAAGATCGCAACCCAGTAGAGTTTGGTCTCGTCTTAAGACTCTGGCTGGAGGGTGGGTCACCAGCCACAGAGTCAGGATCCTCGCCCCTTTACAGTGCCGATTTGGCTGCCCCGACTGCCCTGACTCGTTCCTCCACTACCTCTCTTGCCCCCGCCTGCTACATCTCATCGCGCTGCCCCGTCTGCATATCCCCACCGCTGATCCGTTCCTTTGGCTTGGCCCGGGATCCGAGGAGGAATGCCAAGACACCGATCTCACGGTGGCCCTTGCACATGACTTAGTGAGTCTCGCTTGCAGTATATTCCATAAACTTCGTGCCGAGCTAGCCGACGCCCCGCAGCCGCTCGGCAGCTATGTGCAACGCCTTTCAATCCGCCGCGCGGCGCTCACGAGGCAGTAACCCAGGGCGCGCCTATGGGCGGGCGCTCCCCCCCTTCCCCCCCCCTCCTCCTCGCCCCCCTCCTCCTGGGCGCAGCAGAGGGGGGCGGGCGCGAGGTGATCCGACGCCCCGCGGGGCCGCTGCCTCGAGGGGGTGGTTTATCTGGTGCCCACTCGAAACCGCGGCGTCTTCGAAGCCGCTCAGCGGCGCCTGCGCCAGACGCTAAGGGGGGGGGGTCGATGCACGTAACATACAACGCATGCAGCAAGGATGCAACGCGAAGAAATGCGCGCGGCGCGCGATGTGCCGTGCGGAAAATGAGCAGCCATGCGAACGAGCACCTCAAAGTGACCGAAGCTCAGTAACGACATCGGCATTGCTTCCAATATTGAATCTCCCCTTCCGCGAGCCGATCCACAAGAGCATTGCCCAACTTCGTCGCCTGGGCTGCGCAAGGGGAGACGAGGCCTCTGGCGAGCCTCTGGGAGGAACCCGCTCCACATACCTTGCAGCGCGCGTGCCTGACTGGGCGCGCTGCGTGGGCGCAAGAAGCGCCGCGAGCCGCACGGCCTCTGACGGCGCGCAGCTGATCTGCGGCAACGGTTCGCCATAGCAATGCGGGCGGTTGGGCTTTGACGAGATCTAGAGGGGGTGGGGGGGGGGGGAGGGGGGCAGAAACTCGAGCACGATGTTCACGATGCTTGCAACCGTGATCTGAGAGCACGGCCCCCACTTGGGCGACCCAGGCGACGAGGCTCTTGACGAACTTCTGGCACTGGGCAACGAGCCTCGCGAGGGCCAGATGGGGTCCACTTCCCTGGAACAATCCTTTTGCAGCATGATCCGCAAAATTGTTACCATGCGCGTGCCTAGAAGGTTGTACTCTATCAAGCACCTGCTGCGCAGTGACATTTTTTCCGATAGTGAAGCCATCCCCCAGTCATGGATGTCATGCCAAACGAGCCCTCCAAAATGCCCCCACGCTGTGCCAGCACACACCGCACGGTCTTCCCCGAGCAAACTGAAAGCTGGGGTCCGAGAAGACAGAAATGGCGGGGCACAGCATGGAGCGACGTCACGCATAGCGAATACAATTCAGCCCCGTGGGTATCCTGATGTGACCCCGGCAGGAAACCCGTCGCAGCGCACGCAGGTGCGTCAGCCGGAGGACGCGCGGCAACCGCAGCGAAGCCAGCCACGGGATACATGGGATGATTCTTGAAGCAGGACCCTTCGAGGTACATGTCAAATTGCGAAGCTCATCGGGCTGCCTTCCCACTGCAAGCAGGGCTGCGTAGGATGCGGAGGCAGATCTGGCAGCGCAGACGGCGTGGCAAGGACGCGCCGCTCGAACAATAACTTCAAACAGCGCGTTGGCGCCTGCTCTATCCGCGGAACATGCGTCAGCCGGGGCACGGGCTTGCAGAGCAGACAATTGGGGTCCTGGGTCCAGCATTGCTCATGCTGTCCTGTCGGACCTGGGGCCACTGGGTTCCGACAACAACGGATCTCAAATGCGCGGCCTCTTGGGCCGCGAGGACGCGGGCGAGTGCATGGAGCAGCGCACGGACTTGATCCACATACCCACCTGGAAGCCGGGGGCCTCGAAATGCTCGGATGCCTTCGCCATCTGCTGTGAGACGATGGCCCTCTCAACCAGCACATGGACGGACCTGGGGCACAGCTGGGCGGGGTCGATCACCTGGCCGCTAGAAAACTGCCAGGCATGCATACCGCCGGCGTCGGCACCAACCCTGAACAGAGAAGCCCAGAGCGCCTGGAAGGGCCCCTCGATGGCTTGCCAGGGAGAGCTGCGAGCCCCAGAACGAGCAGCGGCAGCGGCAAGCCCCATCTGCGTGGTCTCGCGGGGCACGAGGGTCATCCAGAGCACGTGCATGAAGGCCGCGACGGCCTCCAAGGTGGCTCTATAAATGGGGTCGACAATGGGGTCGGGCGTGGTGGGGGGGGCGCGAGCGCGCGAGATTTTCCTGCGTCCTTAGCCCCAATATATGCGAGTCATCGTGCGAAGTGACTCAAGTTCCCCAACGCTGGCGCCCTGAACGGCCGTGCCGAACGAAACCGCCATCTCGATGGACGCGCGTGCCATGTGCTACAGCGACGTTCTGCTTGTGTGCGCACCCTGTCAATGCTTCGGCATCTTGAGCGTGGCCTTGGCGACTGGGGCGCGAGCCGCGCGCGCGCCCCTCCGGGTCGCCCGACCCGCCGAGTTGCCCACTCCGAGTTTTTTCTCCGAGTGCACTCCGCGGGCCTTGACAGAAATGGGCCTGCGCGGGAGCGTCTCCTGAATAACTGGGGCGCCAGCTAGCGCGCGAGACGTACATAATGCAATGGCGAGGTCAACATTTTCCAGCTCGCACATAAGTGCAGCACCCGCCCCAGACGCCTCCTCGGCGGCACGTCTAGCACCGCCGCGCCTCCGCAGCCCGATATCACCCCCGCGCGCGCACCCATGGGAACCGCGGGGCACTCGCGACGAACGACATCCAAAGGCTCAATCAACACCAGCTGATGGAGGCATGCGGCGAACAAGCGGCTCGGCACGATGGCCCGATCGACCTGCACGGGCTCGCTGCACAGGCCCTGCGCCCCAATGGCGCGCGGGGCGCGATATGCCAGAACAAGCAACTTCAACTGCCGCGACGGGAAACGAGTCTCGGCAGCCGCGTCGACCAAGTGCGATTGCCACACGAGCTCGGACGCCTTCTCAAGGTCGACGAGGAGCGCGGCCGCGCGGCCGCCCGCGTCGGCGCGATACTCAGCCCAGCCAGCCTGAAGCCAAACCGGTAGCTCCGACGATTTCCCCCGAACGGCCCGTCTGAAATAACGATGGCTGCCGTTCTGCCATCGCCGGGGGAGACGCGCGCAATGGGGCAGGCCAAGTGATCCTCCGAGTCGCTTTAACATGAACACCACCCTAGTGGTCATGGGCGCCCGCTCGACCCGGCACTCAATCACGCGGATGAGCTGACAGAAAGAAGATGTCGAGCGCGTCGTCGGGGGCCCGCGAAAGCTGCCGCGGCGGCAGCTGGTCAAGCCCGCGCCTCGCCCCCACAGGGAACGCTGTCACACCCGTTTCGAGATGCTCTTGCGCGGCGCGCGCGCGCTCGCGCGGGGGGCGGGGGTCTTTTGCCGGGGTCCGCGGGCCAGATGAGTGGAAGGTCAGCGGTTCCAACTGGCCACAACTTGTCCAATGTAGCTTCGAGAATAGATACCTCGCGCATGCAATTGGCCGGCGCATGCGCCAGGCGCCAGGAAGGTGAGCGCAACGAAGACGAGCGGCAGCGCCGTCCACAGAGTGACTATTGATCCATGGCCCCCAACCAATCCACTCGCGGCCGGTGCCCTCGCGACGCAGCGCCGCAGCGTGGCCGCGCGCAAGCTTAGACAGGCAAGCAGCGAGGGAGTGGGGCATGTCGGGGTGGGTGAGCAAGTCGAGCATGTAGCAGAAGCAGATGGCATAGTCACTCATCGCGCGCCTGGGCCCCTGAAGCCTACGCGCTGCGCGACCGAGCTGTCGGGCCCCGAAGGAACTGCGCGTTTTCGCCAACTCGGAAGATGGCGCCCCAACGCAGCACCGCCAAGTGGCAGCTGGGCTAACATTCGGAGAAGCTGGCGGCCCATGTCGCCCTAAGGCACCCCGGCAAAACTCAGCGGGCCCTCTGCGTCCCAAGTGGCCTTTAACAGCGTCGCCATCGATCTGATATGCGTCGAGCAAGTGCAGTTTCGCAGCCTGGACGGAGGACTGCGCGCACTCCAACGCCTGACCCCATTGGCCCTCAGGTGTTTGTACCTTGGCCCCGCGGGAGCCTCCGTGGGAAATTGCGTCGGCGCTTCGGCGACCTTGACACTGTGCGAGTCCGCTGCGCACGCAAGCCTCAATAGAACACAGGGCAGTGCGGCACCGTGGCCGCGCCGTAGCGCGCAGGGGCTCGCGCTGCAACTGCAATTTCACGGCTGACCACGAAGTGGTTAAGCGCGCGATCAGCGGGGCGGCACGCCCCTTCTTCAGTAGCAACAGTAACAGCGTCACGGGCAGAGACCCAACCCCTGGACTCGGGCATGCTGGGCTCCAGATCACAATCTCCCGTCGATACGAACGACATGCCAATGGCCTTGAGCTGGGTCCCGAGATCACAGAGCGTTGCTCCATTTTTGTGTTGCTTCTTTGTGCGTGGGGGGAATCAACATTATGATGGCGATGGGCGCGGGCAACCAAAGTTAGCGCGCCTCCAAGATGCAACGCCCCGACGCGCCCTGACCTCAAAGCGTCAGAGCATCCCTCATTTCCAGACACGCCAATGCGTTTAGACATCGCTCTCAACAGGCCTCCTGAGGACCCCCCACATTGGCGCGTGGGCTCCGCAGGATATAGATGAGCACACCAACCCTGAACACGGAGGGCTCCGTCTTGCGCTTCAATATCGTCAGTGTACGTTTCCTGAACAGCGAGCCCATCAGCACACTGAGAGCGGGTGGAGGAGAGGAAAATGTCGAGCTCAGCACGATCTGCAACCTCGCAGGTTAAGTCATCCTGGCGAAGGACCCACCGATTCGTAATCGTAAAAACCCGTCGCCATGTCGGCTCAAGTTCCCAGCGTTGCCCCCTGCGCTGGGAGCTTGTTTGCAGCCGGGGGGCGCGGCCCGAGCCCCCACACTTGCGCGCCACATGGGTGCGGCATTATGGCCATCATTCCTGTGAGCTCCTGGCGGAGCAGTCCTATCATCACAGCCCCAGGGGCATGGCCGATGGCGATGGGCCAATCCTCCCTGGGCCTCGCACCCAATTTTGGGCGCGCGGAGACTGCGGCCTCAATACCACTTGGGCGTCGCGAGTTTCATGCAGGCGCGGCAAGTCAGCAGCCCAGAAGGTCATCGCGGCGGCGCGCAGCAACGCCAAGAGCACGCAGAGCCATAATGGTAATCAAACTCGTCCTGCTGCTGGCGGGCGCACTGGCAGGCGCGCTCCAGGCGCAGTTGGACGACGCGATCCGCTGCAGGAGAAGCTCGACGCCCTGACCAAGTGCTTTGACAAGTCCATCGGCGGAGGTGGTAGGAACTACGGCAACACTGGCATGGGTTTGCAGCCTCCTCCAGCTTGGGCGGGTTCTCCTCCAGCACAAGAGACGGACAAGCAGCAGCAACTTCGTGATCAGATCAAAGACCTTGAGATCACCATCCGCATGGTCGAGAAGTGTGGCCCCAATGGTTCCCAAGCTAAGGCACAACTCGATAAGCAGCTCACAGAAGCACGTCAGTCCCTCGCTGAGTGCATGCCAGTTCTGTCTCAACACACAGCCGTCGGCCACAAGATTAGCAAGGCCGAGGCTACTCAGCGCAGGTTGGCTCAGGATGTTCAGCACCAGCAACTCGTCATTGAGCAGGTGCACGAGAAGCTCGACAGTCTCAAGGCACAGCAGGCAGCAGTGGCAAAGGAGCTTGTTTGGCTTAGTGAAAAACTGGTGGAGACTATGCCGGCGGCGGTCGAGCCCTCTTCGACGTGCCATATTGATCTGGATAATCGAAGGTGGCGACAAAAAAGGAGATGGAAGAGTTCATGCCATCTCCAGGATTCGCTAAGTTCAAGAAGTTCATGGATCAGCAGAAGGCCGCGGCGACGAAGCCCGTTAATTGCCCCCGCACCACCGTTCGTCGTCGACGGTGGTGGAGACATCAAGATGGGGACGAGCGACGACCCCGTGGCATCACCTTTCATATTTCCTCCGCGCGACCCTGGTCGGCAGGCGGTGCACCAGAGTGCACCTGATCTCGACCTCGATCTTGGATGATGATGAGCTCGAGCGAGTTTTTTTAGTGCACAGCGCACCAACAAGAGAGAATTCGGGGAGCAGCTGCGCGCACTTCTCAAGAAACAGCGCCTGGGGTAGCAGCACCCCACCCCCACGGTGCAGCGGATTTCCTCTGTCGCAGTTTGGCGCTCCGATCCCCCCGCCTGCTCCTCCGCCCCCTACCCTCCCCGGGGTGCTTGGCGGAGGCGAGTGCGTTGAGTGTTACAATGGAAATGCCTGGAGTACGTTGCGAGACCGTCTGAAGACCGCCCCTGCCCTCATCGTCTTCGCTCAGGAGAGCGGCGTGTTGGAGGACAGCTTGGGTGAAAAATGTGATGCGGTCTCCATGTTAGGTTGGGCGATGCTTCCCCCCCCCTCGGCCCCTGGGCAGGCGGGTCAACCTAAGTGGGGTGGGGTGGTGGGGGGGAGGGGGGGGGGGGGGCATATAGGTCAGAAAATCCTTAGGGTTGAGATGGCCTACGGATGGCTCAGGCACCACCGTTCCCAGCATAATCATCAAAGCTGTGGTCGAGATTCCCTCATGGCCCCCTCTGACTGTGGTTTGTGCTTGCCTGAAGTCTGGCACTGGGCTCTGTGAGTCCAACCTCGGATCTCACTTTGAGAAGGAGCACCTTTCCTTGTAGGAGCTGACTGGAACATGGAACCCAGTCTTGTGGACAGCACAGGATTGCCGAGACGACTTGACGCAGCGCTCTCCGTTCCCGAGCAGCGCGCCGGCGTCTCGCCTAGCGCGCTCACGACCATCGATTTTTCCATGGCCAGCACGAGCATGGCCAGAGCGGTGGAGCAGATAGGGGCTGATATGTCGTGGACTGGTAGACCCCGCAGGCCTGTGCAAATTAAGTTAAGGGACGAAGCGGTGCAATTATACCAGCTTAATTACCATGCCCACCAGAAGTTACCTGTTGAACTCCCTGTTGGCCCCACCCCCTGCCCCCAGGATTGGGCGCTCGCCCGAAGTCTGGCGGAGGACGCCGCCGATGCTGCGATCCACCTTCCTCTCGGGAGGGCCCGGGCCCAGTTAGCGTGTGCGTGGAAAGTGTTCGCCAACACGTTAGAGTTGGAACTCGAAGGTTTCCTTGGAGTCGACATTGTCAGCAAGGGCCACAAAGGGGCCTTCTTGAAGCCTCGGTGGGCCCCCATCTTCGAGAGGCCTAAGAAGGCCACCAGGGATGGAGTTTCCTTGGGATGGGTCTGGCTGGACCAGCATATGAAGGAGACGGTTGGAGTTGCCCAGCGCCTGGCCGATGCCCAGGACAACTCCAGAGCCGAACCCGACAGTTTGGATCAGCTGCAGCAGGATGCGGAGTCTCAGATCAAGCAGTTACAGTTACAGCCCGTGCCAGGCGAAGGACCGAGTGTCAGTTTGGACGCGACGATCAGGCAGGCGCGGGATCTACTTCCCAGATGGTCTGTTACATCGCCTGTGTGGCTCCAGGGCGCTCAGGAGTTCATGGACTCTTGGAACGACGACCTGGAGCTCGCCCAAGCCACCCTGAACAGGAACAAAAAGGAGTCTTGGGACGAATGGCAGAAGAAAGCGTTATCGGGAGGGGCCAGGGCTATGCATCGGTTAACTAAGTTAAAGGAGAAATGGAACCCCACGGTCGTCCAGACCACTGCTGGACAGTTCACGAGTAACCCGCAAGGTGTTCTCGATGCTGAAAGTAGACTCTGGCTAAGTTCTGGCATGCCAGCACCTCCCCCGCCCGAGCTGAAGTCCTGGGCAGGGGCCATCTCCCCCGGGCCACGGCGGCTGAGATTCGCGCTGCCAGTAACTCTTTTCCTAGAATGACGTCACAGTCCTTGGACGGTCTGCACCCTCGCCAGGTGTCGTTGGTCTCTGACTCTGCCCTGGACACGCCCGGAGCCATCTTCCAGGCCATCGAGTCCCTGGGCCTTTTCCTTAAACAGCTGTTCTGGACGTTGTTCCCCCTTCTCGAGAAGCCCAAAGGGGGAGTTAGACCGATCCTGTTGCGTGCGGGCCCCGTCCGAGTCTGGGAGCGATCGAGAAGACCCCACCTGCTCGAGTTTAACTCCAACTTCCCCCGCCGTTTTTGGGCCTTCGGGCCAGGACGCAGCGCCGAGGATGCCGTGCGGCACCAGGCGGTGCAGGCCGAAGTGGCCGAGGCTAAGGGCAAGGTTACTGTGGGGGTTACTTGGGACGGGACGAAGTATTACGAAAGTTTTGATTTGGAGCTGCTTAAGAATAGGGCGATTGAGTACGGTTTCAGTAAGGTTATTGTTACGACCGCGTGCAACTTTTGGAGGGGCCCCCGTATCCTCAGGCCCGGGTGCATGTACAATGCGAACCCTTACTTTGCCTTGAGTGGCCTCCCAGCGGGGGACATGTTCCACGACCTGTTCGCGCGGGTCTACAGCATTGGCGCCTTAGCGTTTTTGCAGCAGCCGCCCGCAGGTTGCCCTTTCGTCGTACGTTGACGACGATGCCCTTGCGACTGAGGGCAGCGCGGAGGCCGAGGCTCTCGAGAAAATGGTTCAGGCCTGTGCTAGCATGTTTGTTGTTTTTAGAGATGAGCTGAAAGCCGGTTTACAAGGGGGCAATCTCACCACCTTCGGCAGTTCCTTAGGCATTGCCAAGAGACTTGGAAGGTTGTTAGGTCAGGTGGCGGGCACCGTCACTAATAGCACGCCTTGGAACGGATCTGGCACCAGGGCAGAGACGATAGACCAAGAATGCTCTCCACAAACGCAAGGTCAGGTTTAGGTGCATGCATAAAAGGCACAAGGTGTTACAGAGATATCGTCGAAGCTGACCCAGACAGAAGGGGCGCATCGGTGAGATATTTGTGGCGGGCCCCCAGCCTGCAGCCACGTTCGGATCGGCGATTGTTGGCATGAGTGACCACGAGTTACAACAAGCTCGTCGTGTCATGCTGTTGCATCGTGCCCCGCGACATCGAGGGTGCTCGCTCACTGCTAAACTTTGTTTCGGAGGAGACCCTGTCTGGAGGGCGGGTGTTGCGCCAGCCCTGCACTGGGCTCGCATTGTGTAGCTTGCGGCCACGGACCCCGTCACGCCTCATTATAGCGTCAAGCAGATGTGCCAGATGTGGCGCGCGGTGCCGTTTAATAACCAGGTTAGCTGGAGGAACTCCCGCTGGCCGATTCAACGCATACACCTGTCGTTATTCAGAGTTGGATGGTGCGCCACATCTGCCCTCACGTGGGAAGACGACCATGGCAGAGAAATTTATTTGGCCTGCGCGTCTCCGTCCATGGTCGGCCACTTGCTGATGTTAGCCACCCAGCGAGGTCATGAACGTAAGCTGGCCGCGCTTTCCCCGTCTTTCCCTGGGACCAGAGTTGTTGTTGAACCGCTCCAAAAGCTCCTTGGCCCCAGGTCCAAAAAGCTCTCCCGGCAGGAAAATACACGGCCATTACTTGTTTCTGTGAATGCGCATGGACCCGTGCACGAGCACGAACATCAGGATACGCCAGCGACGGACGTTGTCCACTTTGCGGACAACCTGACTCGGTCAGGCACAGAGCCTGGCACTGTCAGCACCCTGAAGTAGTAGCTGTGCGCCTAGAAGTTGCTGGTGGTAATGCAGGATGGCTGCAAGAGGCAGCCGAAAGTGATTGCAGGAATTTTTGGGATGAGCTGAAGATGGAACACCCCGAAAACAGCTACCCTTCCCTTCCCCCCCCCCCCCCACCCCCCACCCACCCCCCACCTCCCACCACCACACTGGCCCCAACCCTCGCATCTTCAACCCACAGAGGGAGGAAGTGCCTTGGGGGAGTATCGACTCAAGGGGATGCGATGCCTGCATGGGCGGACCGCGCGCGCGGCACACAACCCGAGAACTTTCAAGGGCCGCGTACGCCTGCATCCTTTTAGGCCCTGAAGAGGACATTGTTGCCTATGCCATAAGAACCGCCTGGGACGTCCTGCCCCAGACACCGCAGGCGGCGGAGCACCGGGCAATGTCGCTGATCCCGTTCTTTGTTCCCTACTCTGGTGTGAGATACAGCGACTGCATGACGGTAGTGAAGTTATGCGCGGCTGATCCTTCAGATCAAGTGGATCGGCGCCATCGGCATGCAAGAATGAGGAGAGGGGCTCTGTGACACGAGGAACGGGGGCATGTGCCCGAAGTGCGTCACACACCTGCCTATCGAGCGAGAAGTGTCATCGACTCCCTCCCCGACGGAAAGAGAGAATAATCGCTGTCGGGAATTGGAACGCAGACGCCCTCGCCAAGCATTCCTTCTCCTTCCACCCTTCGCCTTCTCCCCAGTTTTCGGAGGTGCTGAATATTTCCTTGGGCAAGTTAGCTTTTGCGGCCCGTGTGCTGGCCAAAGTTCCCTGTGTGTTTCCGCTGGAAAAATTCGAGCTGCCGCCCCCAGGACCGCGGGCAAGGTTCCTCAAGTCCAGGGGGTGGCACTGCTGGGAGAAGCAGGATGACGGCAGAGCCAGATGTATAATATGTTTCTTGTTCAGCATAGATGCTGAGACTCGCCCTTTGCCTGGGTGCCCAGGGCCGAGCAAAACTTGGAAGGCCGTTTTCAGTTTGGACATGGGCCGCACTTTTGCCCACACTGTTGTCACCAGATCTGCCAATAATGCCAGATCGAGCGAAGCCGTCTTGTATTTCTGCACGACATGTGGTGTATACACCACACGGCGACGTTTTTGTTTGTTGGGTCGCGAATGCCAGCAGCGCAAGATTGCTGGGGCGACCCTTGCATTGAAGCGAATTGATTCTGGCCCCCACCCTCACTCGCGCGAGACCTCCGCGCGAGTGACTCGGTCGTCGAGGCGGGGAGTGGGGCGCACGCAGCATGCAGTTAATTCACCCCCTCCTCAAGAGGTAGGTCTTTCGAGTGCGAGGCTAGACAGCCTCCCACAGACCCCTCGCATGAAGGCCCTCCTGGAACGTGTGCGGGAGAGAGAAGAGGCAGCCTCTGGAGCTGTCCCAGCCAGATAAATAGGTAACCTTGGCCCTGCCCCCTGGGGGAAACATCGGAATCGTAAGCGCCGCAGATGTGAGCCCCACCATCGGTGGAGCTCCCCGTGGGGCCACGACGCGCGCGAGGGGCTCGCCGAAATGGGCGCGGTGGCGCCGCGCAAAGCCTGCCGCGGAGGCTTTCGGTGGAGCTCCCTGTGGGGCCACGAAACGCGCGGAGGGGTGCGCCGACATGAGCGCGGCGGCGCCATGCGAACCGCGCCACTGGAGCCGCCGGTGGAGCCCCCCATAGGGCCACGAAGCGCGCAAGGGGCATGCCAACATGGGCGCGGGGGTGCCATGCGAACCCTGCCATTGGGGCCCCCGTTGGAACTCCCCATGCGGCCGCGGAGCGCGCGGGGTGTGTGCCGAAATGGGCGCCGCGGCGAACGTGTGAAGTGCGCGTCGAAGTGGATGCGGCGGCGCCGCGCGAACCGTGCCGCGGGGACTTCGGTGGAGCTCCCATGCGGGGCCACGAAGCGTGCGAGGGGTGCCGACATGTGCGCGGTGGCGCCATGCGAACCGAGCCATTGCGGCCTTCGGTGGAGCTACACATGGGGCCACGAAGCATCTGAGGGGCGTGCCAACACGGGCGCGGTGGCGCCATGCGAACGCTGCCACTGCGGCCTTCGGCGGAGCCTCCTACGTGGCCACGGAACGCGCGAGGTGCGCGCCGACATGAGCGCGGTGGTGCCATGCGAACCTTGCCGCTGGAGCCTTCGGTAGGGTCCCCTATGGGGCAGCGAAGCGTGTGAAATGGTGTGCCGACATGGGATGCAAACCCTGCCGCGGGGGCTTTCGGTGGAGCTCCATGCGGGGCCGCGACGCGTTCAGGGGGCGCGCCGAAATGGGCGCGGCGGCGCCTTGCGAACCCTGCCGCTGGAGCCTTCGGCGGGCCCCCCCCCCCTATGGAGCCGCGACGCGTTTGAGGGGTCTGCCAAAATGGGCGCGGTGGCGCCATGCGAACCCTGCCACTGGGCCCCCCGCTGGAGCTCCCCACTGGGCCACGCAGCGCTGCGCTGGGCGTTCCGAAACAGAGACATGCGGAGGGCAGAGGCAAGGGGGGGGAGGAGGGAGGGGCGCGGGAGGCGAGGCGAGGTGAGGAACGCCGGGCGCTGTCTCTCCAAAACGAGGGCCCAACACCATGCGATGTTTGGCAACGAATCCAGAAGCGGCGGGCTCGTGCCCGGGACTGCTTACCCAGCCCCCCCCCCCCCCCCCCCCCCCCCCCCCCCCCCCCCCCGATCTTTTACTCGCCTCAAGTCGCGCCATCTTGGCCCTCTCGAGGGCGCCCTCATGCGCGGCCCGCAAGGCCAGCGAGACGCGCGCGCTGCCGACCAGGCACGAGAGCAACCAGAGCAGCAATCTGCGCGTCATCGAGGGCAAGGACAGCAGCGATCTGCCCGTCATCGAGCCCGCCGCCCGTGGCTCCACCTGGGAAATTGCTGGCGCCAACGCTCTTGGGCAGGCCCGCGGCTTCTCACTGGGGCGTCCTTGGGCCGCAGCCATAATTGGTGCGTCTCGAGTCGACATTGTTCGCGAACTTGCACGTCTTGACCGCGCGCGCCCAGACGCGGCCGCCCCGGCGGCGAGGGCCGCTGCCGCCGCGGGCCCCAGCTGGAGGCGCGTTGCGGAAGCGTCAGAGGGGGCCACTTGCTGGCCAACAAGCTCGAGAGATGGTCGCGGGCGGGCCAGAGCTAATCGCCAGTTCTCGGGCGTCAGTACTTTTTCTCGACGCAAAGCCTCGCGCCAGAAATTGCCGCGAACCTCTTCCCCCCATGGAAAAGCGGCTCGCAGAGGCGAATGCGGAGCTCGCTGCTCAGAGCCGCCCACCAGCCCCCGACGCCGAGGCAGCGAGACGGCAGCGGCGACGGATGCCCAGGAGCGCGCCCGCATCGGAGAAATTGACCTCGCGCCGCGGGCAATCCAGGGGCTCGCGGAGCCCGAGATCGCCGATGCCCGCGCCAGGCTCGAGGCTGAGCGCGCGCGCATCAAAGGCGCGTTGGATAGCGCGAGACCAGCGCCTACGCAGCTTCGGACGCTGTCGTTCCAGATGCCGAAACTGCAGCAGAAGCAGGCACGGCAAAAAAGGTGCTGCGTGATGGCGCGCTGGAGAAGCTCGAAAAGGCCAAGCGCGAGGTGGCAGAGCATGAGAGGCCACTCGCGGATAACGAGAGGGCTACCTCTGAGGTCGCGGGCGAACAGACTCGGCGGGCGGCCGCGTTGCCGCGACCACCCGGTGGCGCCGCGAGTGGCAGCGATATCTTGGCTGGCGCCCTCGAGATTCTCAACCGTGACTTGATCGCGGTTGGCAAGATGGGGCCTGTGCTCGTGGCCTTGAGGGGCGACGGCGCGGGCGACGCGAAGCCCCCCGCCGCGCTGCGCGAGGTTAATGCGCTGGAGCAGGGCCGGGCCGAACGTCGCGCAGAAGAAGAGCGCGCCAGCCAGTGGCGACAGTGGCAGGGGCAGGAGCAAAGGCAGCCGTCAAACTCCGCTCAGCCTGGCCCAGATTTGTTCGACCCCGATGATGCTTATGCCGAGGAGATGCGCGACTTCGCACGGGCTGCAGGGGTCGCGGCCGGCGAGGGCAGAGGCCTCGCGAGGCCAGGTGCGGAAGCCCAACGAGACGCTCAGTTCATGGAGGGCAGGCAAGAAGCCCATGCTGGAGTCGCAATTGCTTCGCCCTGTGTCTGCCGATGATGCCGGGCCAGGACGCATGGCCACGTCGAGTCCCCTGGGAACATCGGCAGGCAGTCTGGACGCCAACCCCCTCTTCGGCAACGCAGCATGGAGGGCGCGTCGATCGGGGCGGCCGTCGGCCAGCGATGTCACGCGTCTGAAGGCGCTCGCTGCGTCGGGTTGGAGTCGGGCGCTGCACATAGCGGCAGGGCGAACGTCGCGCGGTTCAAGGCACGCTTCCTATGCAGAATTCATCGGCTTCGGCGCGGCTGCTCTCGGCAGCGACCCATCGGGGCTCAACGGGCCAGCGGTGGAAGGGTTGCGGGCAGGATTCCGAGTGCCACGAGGACTTCATCATCGGCTTCAGGCACTTCGTCTTTTTCCCCCTTCTGACCAGACCTTGCGGGGGCCGAGACAGTGGAGCGGGCGCTGCCCTTAACGCAGCCCCAGGACGTCGATGGGCCCGAGGGCCCCGCCCGGGGTGGGCGAAGAGCGGGATGCCGCTCCGTGGAGTCGCTGGAAGTAAGGCCGCGTCGAGGGGCGGCTTCGCGTTCGGAGGCATCATTTTTTCAGCGGCGGCGTTTCGCGGGCTCGGCGGGCCAGCGGCGGGGCAGCGGCGAGCAGGACTCCGAGCGCGACGGGGGCATCATCATCGGCGCCGGGCGCCTCACCTGCCCCCCTCTCCAGGCAGGGCCCCGAGAAGGCGGGGGCTGTGGAGTGGGCGCCGCCCCCGACGCAGCGCCAGGACGCGGATGGGTTTCAGGGCCCCGCCTGGGGTGGGTGAGGAGTGGGCCCCCGCCCCATGGGTTCGCTGGACCCCCGGCCGGGGGCGCGAGCCCATGCCCGGACGCGGGATCTGCCTCCGCGGCCCAGGGTCTTCCTGGAGGGCGTCGCCGGGCATTGCGAGGTTCGCGCGGAGCTGGCGCTGCTCGCGCGCTTGCCCCCGCGGGCTCCGCGGGGGCCCCCGACAGAAAACTATCTGCCGCCCCGGGTGCCGAACACGCGCGGGCCGGGATCTCTCGGGAAAGGGCAGGGGCACCATGCGCGACCTGAAAGGTTGCTAGATGCCCAACACCGCGGCGCAGACAGAGAATGGCGCGGCATCTGGGCGCCAGCCCGCAAGGCTGGCAACCAGGAGGGCGGAGGCAGGGCTCGCCATAGCGAAGCAGGGCTCGATCCTCTGTCCCGCCCCTTCCGCTCGAGCGTCGCCGCCCGCGGCGGAGGACAGAGCGATGGCAGAGCGCGCTCGCTGAAGTGCCCCAGGCGGGCTTATCATGACCCCGCTGCACCTGTGCGTCAGCGAAGGCATGCCCGACCGCAACGTGGAGGTGCTGCGCGAGGTGGGCGCGCGCGCGCGAAGGCGGTCAACAGCCTCGGCGCCGAATGGATCATCGCTGGGGACTTCAACGTGGAGAGGTCCAAGCTCGGCGACCTGCAGTGGCTGGCAGGCCCTGGCGGCATCGTCGCATTGCAGGCAAGCGATCCCATGCCGTGCGATCGATCACTACATGTTGGCGCCCAATCTTAGGCCGAGGATCCAGGCCCCGCACATGCAGGAAGAGGCGCAGGCGCATCCGCGCGCGCCAGTGATCCCACGTGTCATGGGCTCCGATGTTGAGGCGCAGTCTCGCGCGCTCCAAGGGCCGAGAGCACCGCCCCGCCAGCGTGAGCCAGGTTGCTCAAGGTCTCCGCTTCGTTGGGGTCGCGCGTTCGAAGTAGTGGACCGCGCGCGGGGCGACGCTTCCCTCGGGGAGGTCTGGGGCGCTGCATTGGGCCAGTTGGAGTTGGAGCTGCTTCGGCGCCGCGACATTGTCGGAGTTGGCGCAGCGGAGTACGTCGGCAGAGGCGGGCATGTGGCAGTCAGCTTCGCCAGTGTGCAGTGGAAGCCCTGAGAAGTTCGCGCAGCTGTCGCAGTTGGCGCAGCGTGGTCCACGGCGGGGCGACGGGCGCGACGCTGCAGGCGAGTCAAGGCAGCAGTGCTCGACATACTCGGACAGCTCCTGCAGCTGCGTAGAGAAGGGCGGCACAACGCCAGGCTGATTCAGAAGCTCGCCAAGCTGATGCTCGAATCTGTTCGTTTCGCCAGTCGCGCGGGGGCCCCCGCCGAGTGGCGCGCGCTGGGCGCGCGTGCCCATGCTTTTTCGAGCTCGACGCCGATTTCCCCTAGCAAGAGTCGGCGGGCGGCGACGTGGGCTACGTGGGGGAACAGGCGCAGGGCCATCAGCTCCAGCACTCGCAGGAGGCTGACACTGCATGGCGTTCAAAGGGGGAGGTCGGTTTGCCAATCGGCGCACGCGAGGCTGCGCACTGCAGGAGATGATGCCCTCTTAGTCACAGGCTCAGGGTCGCAGCCCTACACGATGGCGGGCAGAACTGTTCGAGAGTGGGAGCAGATATGGACCAGCCACGATGAGCCCATCACCTCCAGGAGCTACCGATTGGGGCGCCCGGCCGCCCGCCAGCGTTGCGGAGTTTCATAAAGATGACGATTCCGCAGTTCTCCTGGGGCACGGGCGTCGGTCAGTTCGTCTTCGCTCCGAGGTCCCGCGTACTCGTTGGCGACAGGGGCATAGAAGTGGTCTCGCTCTTGGGCTCTGCATGTGGGCAGCTCCTGGTTCGGCCCTCCCCCAGGATCCCCCCCCCCCCCAGCTTGTGAGACCCCCCAGGGCCCCAGGCAGTTGTAGGCCCATAGCTCTTCTCGGCCCCCTAGTGCGGATCTGGGCAGAGCTAGACGCCCGCTCGCAATGTTGTTGCATGACTCCCATCGGTTGGGATGTTCTTGGGGCGCGGGGACATGCAGGTCCCCCAGTGACAGCGCTTTCTCGTCGGACCTTGCCGCGGAAGCCGCTCCCGAACTCAAGGGGGGTAGCTTCAATGTTTTGACGGATGTGCGGGAATTCTTTGAGCTTGTCATCAAGTCGCGATGCCTCCTTACGGGGGCGCAGGCCACGGGGGCCCCTGCCCGCCTCGCTTGGATGGTTATCAAGAGTTATGTTCAGCCCTGTCCGTTGCGCGCTCCAAGTCCCGCGTCAATCCCAGTCGCCTCCCCCCAGGGTGTTCTCGCGGGGTGCTCGCTGGCCACTTCTATGCTCGTGGCCCTCTCTGCGCCGCGGCCTGGCCGGATCGCTTGAGTTGTTCCCAGGCGCTTGGCCCGCGCGATCTGATCGGCGATGTTATTATTCAATGGTCGGGGCGGGGCAGGGCGGAGTTGGGTCATCGGCAGGGGCCTGGAGTGCTCGCGAAGGCCGTCCAACGTTTCCGCGAGGGCGTCGGGCCGCTAGCTCTTGAGGCGCAGGTGTCCAGGAGTGGTCTCCTTGCTAGCACTGCTGCCGCAAGGCGTCGCTCCGTCGAGGCCCTGGGCCCATCGGGTCTCAGAGGGCGACGCTTCGCGAGGAACCTTGGGCGCGAGATGCACGGCCCGCGCGTCGCGAGTGCCCGGGGGAATCCAGATTGCGGGCGCCGCAGGCCAAGAGACGCAAGTCCTGGGGCCTCTGCCACGTCGCCGCGGAGCCCGCGAAGCCCATCTGGCGAGCGGGGCCCCCTCCTGCCGCGGTCCCCGGGTCGTGGGCGAGTGGCCTGTCAGACGCGGCTCTACGAGAGCTTCGTGTTTTCGATGCGCGGCATGGGCGAGGTCTAAGACGCTTTCTACTCTGTATTTTGCGATTCAGAATGCCGACCGGCACGACCCTACTTTCGATGCGTGGGTTCCGCCGTTGTTTCGGCATGCCTCGCTCGCGTGGGAGCGCAGGGCCGCGACGAATCGCCTCTTTCACGCGCGGACATGTATCAAGCAGCGTTTTGATGACAAGATTGAGTGGGCAGGCGCCCGTGGGCCCAAAGCTTCAGCGTGGCTAGACCTCCCCCGCGCTGGCTGGACCTTGGAGAGTGCCGCTGTCATTGTCAGTGACCAGGGCAGTGGGTTTGATTGAATCTGAACGTGCCCCGCTGACATCCGCGCGCTCGTTGAGGACGGGGTCAGACGATGGCAGCTCTCTCGGATGTTAGCTCGCCTGCCAGGCGGAGCTGGTCAAACGATCTGGAGACGCGCCACGCGCGAGAGCGCTGTCTAGTAAAGACCCGGGTAGGCGAGGGGTCCGCAGGTCTTCGTGGGCCGCTGGTGTTTGGACACCCGCCAGATTCCACAGCGTCCAACTTCGGCCCGGTGCGCTTTGCTTCGGATGTAAATCCTCCGAGGGAAACGAGTCTCATCAGCGGTTCGCTTGCGGTGCCATGCTCGATGCTAGTGCGCGAGCCAATGGATGCCCCGCCCGACGATGCGCTCGATTGTCGCGCCCAGATATGGAAGCGCTACGCAAATTTCATGAGCATGATGATCTCCCGGTGGAACCGAGTGAAATTCCGTGCCCGCCGGTGCATGATTGGCTGATTGACTGACTGATTGACTGTTTGATAGACTGACTGATTGACTGACTGAACGTCAGGAGGGCGCATAGAGCAACATATTTCAAATCGCCCGCGGGCGCGCAAACGCAACTGGGCGACGCATTTCGACCCGCCCGCGTGCGCGCAACCGCAACCGCACCTGGGCGACGCACTCCAACCCGCCCGCGGGCGCGCAACCGCAACTGGGCGACACATTTCGACCCGCTCGCGGGCGCGCAACCGCACCTGGGCGACACATTTCAACCCGCCCGCGGGCGCGCGACCGCAACCGCGATTGGGCGACACATTTCAACCCGCCCGCGGGCGCACAACCGCAACTGCAACTGGGCGACGCAGTTCAAACCGCCCGCGGGCGCGCGACCGCAACCGCACCTGGGCGACACATTTCGACCCGCCCGCGGGCGCGCAACCGCAACTGGGCGACGCATTTCAACCCGCCCGCGGGCGCGCAACCGCAACCGCACCTGAGTGACACATTTCGACCCGCCCGCGGGCGCGCGTTCGCAACCGCGATTGGGCGACACATTTCAACCCGCCCGCGGGCGCGCAAAGGCAACCGCAACTGGACGACGCATTTCAAACCGCCCGCGGGCAGCAACCGCAACTGGGCGACACATGTCAACCCGCCCGCGGGCGCGCAACCGGAACCGCACCTGGGCGACACATTTCGACCCGCCCGCGGGCGCGCAACCGCAACTGGGCGACGCATGTCAACCTGCCCGCAGGCGCGCAACCGCAACCGCACCTGAGTGACACATTTCAACCCGCCCGCGGGCGCGCGTTCGCAACCGCGATTGGGCGACACATTTCAACCCGCCCGCGGGCGCGCAACCGCAACCGCAACTGGGCGACGCATTTCAAACCGCCCGCGGGCGCGCAACCGCAACTGCAACTGGGCGATGCATTTCGACCCGCCCGCGGGCGCGCAACTGCAACCGCTGCTGGGCGACACATTTCACCCGCCCGCGGGCGCGGAACCGCAACCGCACATGGGCGACGCATTTCGACCCGCCCGCGGGCGCGCAACCCCACCTGGGCGACACATTTCAACCCGCCTGCGGGCGCGCAACCGCAACCGCAACTGGGCGACGCACTTCAACCCGCCCGCGGGCGCGCAGCCGCAACCGCAACTAGGCGACACAGTTCACACCGCCCGCGGGCGCGCGACCGCACCTGGGCGACGCATTTCAACCTGCCCGCGGGCGCGCAACCGCAACTGCAACTGGGCGACACATTCCAACCCGCCCGCGGGCGCGCAACCGCAACCGCACCGCTCACCTGCCGCCCCCCCCCCCCCCTCATCCCAGGGGATCTGAGGCGGAGGAACGGCGGGGGGGATGAGGGGGGGGAGGGGGGGGGAGACAGGAGGAGGAGGATGTAGGGGGGAGGAGAGGAAACGGAGGGAGGGTAGAGAGCTCACAATGATTGGGGGCGGACACCTTCTGCCCCCCCCCCCCCGTTCCACGCAAGTGGATCTCCGCAAGGCTCCAGGCGCTGGATTCCTTATCCAAGGCCTCCACGGTCTGCTAGCGGGATGGGCGGGTTATCCGCCCCCGAGAGGGGGGGGGGCGAGGCTTTGACAGAAGCGGTCCGTGGCACCGCCTAGTTTGAAGTCGGGGGGGCGATGGCCCGTGGATGTAGGTGCATCGGCGCCGTCTTATTCATGCAGCCTGCCGCGTCTTATCCATGATCTGGCGCAGGAGCAGGTGGAGGAGGGGGGGTGGGAGGACATGGGGGAGGTAAAGGAGGGGGAGGGAGGAGGAGGGAGGAGGAGGAGGAGGAAGGAGGAGGAGGAGGAGGAGGAAGAGGAGGATGAGGAGGATGAGGAGCACCAGGGCGAGGAGGAGGAGGAGGAGGAGGAGGAGGAGGGAGGAGGAGGACCAGCATGGCCAGGATGAGGAGGACGATGGGGAGGGGGATGCCAGGGTGGCGCTGCTTGAGAAGGTGCATGAGCAGGTGCTCGTTGCGGAGGACTGAGGAGGATGAGGTGGTGGACGTCAGAGGATGGAGGTGGACGTCCTCCTCGCGGCCTCCGGGCGTGACCCACGGTCCCCCGCCGGGACACTGCAGCGGGAAATCCCTATTCTTCGCTGCTGCCTCTGATTTTTTATGCACGCTACGGGCTGCCGCCCATGTCGCCAGTTCCAGAGGCCGTGGCCGACTCGCCCCCTGCGCGCTGTTGGGGGGGTTGGCGCGGGACGCGCGTGCGTGCGCGGGGGGTGGGGGGGGGGGGGCCTGCATATACCAGCGGGGGCTGGCCTGGCCATCTGTATATATATATATATACACACACACACACACACACACACACACCAGCGGGGCTGGCCGGGCCATGTCGCGCCCAGGCCTCGCTCGACGCGGATGGGCTGCAGTTGGGCTCGCCCAGTCAGGTATCGCGATGAGAGCCACGCACGGCCCCCTCCCTGGGGCCCTCAAGAGTGCCCCGAGCGGAGCACCGCATGGGTGACGATGGGTTTGGCGACGCCGCGCTGCCCCACCCAGCAACGTTTTCGCGGATCGCAGCCCCCCAGGGAGTGTGCATAGCCACGCTGCGCTTACCCTGACATCAGCCATCGAAAGTGGCGGCGGGCTCGCAGATGTCAGCCCCCCAGTGATGGCGAGGTCGACTGTGAGTCTCGGTATGGCGACATTGCGATGGCCTCCCCAACAGCCTTCGAAAGTGGCGGCAGTCTTCCATATCGCAGCCCCCCCGGGGACAGCGAGGTCTAACCTGTGTTTGGTTGGGCCCTTGGGGCGGTTTTGTGCTTGCCCCCCCCCCCCCCCCCAGCAACCCTCGAATGTGGAGACACTTCTGCGGATCGCAGCCCCCCCCCGGGATCGCGAGGTCGAATCTGAGTGTGGGTTGGGCCCCTGGGGCGACATTGTGCTGCCCCCCCTCCCCAGCAGCCTTCGAAAACGGCAACCGCTTCGCAGATCGCACCCCCCCACGGGTGGCGAGGTCTCGTATGAGTTTGGTCGCGGCGACATTGTGCTGGCTCCCCCCCCAAAGAAACATTCGAACATTGCGACAGTTTTGCATATCGCAGCCCCCCAGGGTGGCGAGGTCTAATTTGAGGAGTGTGGGTGTGGGGACACTGTGCTGGCCCCCTCAGCAAACCTCGCATGGACGGCGAGGTTTAACATGAGTCCGGGTTGGGCGGAAGTTGCCTGCTCCCCCCCCCCCAACAGCTTTCAAAAGTGACAACCGTTTCGCAAATCGCAGCCCCACAGGGATGGCGAGGTTTGATTTGGGTCCAGATGGGGCGACACTGTGATGCCCCCCCCCCAGCAGCCGTCGAAAGTGGTGACAGTTTCGCATATCGCGACCACCCAGAGGTGGAGGCGGGAAGGCGGAGGACGCGACCACAGTGGTCTGTTCAAAACGAGAATCCAGCGCAGAAGGCTTGGAAACCATGTGGGTACACGGTTACAAGCGACAGTGAAGTGGAGAAGGGTAAGTACGGGGGGGAGAGGGCGAGAGAGAGAGAGAGCGAGAGAGGAAGAGTGAGAGATTGAGACAAGCAGTCCGAATGAACGAAGGCGATGCGAGACAGGATTGCAGTGACATCGCCGTACGGTTTACTACAGAGGACGAAACGTTCGATTGGTGGTCGCCGTTTCCCGGATCGCCACCTCTCCCTCGTTGCCGATCATGTTTGTCCTTTTTCGCACACCCTTTGCCGTCCTCTCATTCCTCTCTGCCTTCTCTTTCTCCTACGTTTCCTCTCTCTTCTCCAGTCTACTCTTTCATTCGCTCCCCTTCCGAATTCCTCCTTCGTGTCCCCCCTTCCCGTCCCCCCTCATCCCATCATCCCTCTTTTCATCCTCCCTCATCCTTCATCCGTCCTGGGCATCTGTGCTCGACGGTACTCCGCGGAATAGTTCGTCGAAGCTGATCTCCCCAAACACGACTCGGGAGGCCCAACGACCTTTGGCCCCAGAACCGCCTTGGGCTTCTCATAGCCTCCCGCGCAGTCAGTTCAAGGCCGAATCGCGAGAGAAGCATGGCAAGGCCCCAGCGCTCGTTCCATGGGCGACCAACACTAGAAGACAACGCGGGCGTTTCCCTCGAAACATGGACCCCCTTGCTGGTAGCACGCGCCAGGGAGACCAGGTCAGCCGGAGAGGAGGAGCAGTGTCCATGCAACGTCCAACACGTACATTGGCAAGCCAAGTTAGGAAGAGTTCCCTTCAGCACTCTCGAGCGTTGCCCGTGTCCTTTCCTTCTTCCCCTCCTCTCTCCTTCTCTCCCTGCTTCCCCCTGAGTCCTCTCCCTTCGTGTCTACTCTCATTGGTTTCCCGCGTTGTCCCCTTACCTCCCATCCCTCCTCGCTCGGCCAGAGAATCCCCTTGCGTATTCCTCCCTCCGTGTGCCTTCCTCCCTCCATGGCTCCGTCACCTGCGAACCTCGGACGGTTGCTGCCAGCTCTCGTAATCAATTCTGGACGGTCTGCAGAAATATTCAAAGACGAACGAGTCGGACCCCACGCATAGAATACGGACCCCACGAGAGTCTGGAGCCCGCCAGCTGTGACTGCTGAGAAGCCTGCGCTGCGCAGAGGGGGAAGGACATCACGGTGGGGGCGTTCGTCGAGGAATGTGCCCAGGAGGTATCTGCTGAGGGCGGCGGTGATACCCATGGCCAAGCCTCAAAGGTGTTCCACCAGCGTTCAGACCCTGGCCGTATCAGAGTCAGACGTCTCCCGTCGACGTTGTCCTCCCCCGCCGCCGTGCCTGCCCGCGCAGGCAGAGTCCCTCAGGCAGGAGCTCCGGAAGTCCTCCGAGCAGCGCCGCGCTCTGCAGCGCCGCATGAGGGAGCAGGGCGGCGCGGGCGAAGGCCCGACTCCCCGCGGCCCTCGGCCAGTGCAGCGTGGCGCGCGTGCGCGCGCACCGAGGGTGCGGTTGGCGTTGCAATGATAGCGTGCGGTGTGGCTGCTACGCGCTATCCCCCACCTTGGGGGCAGTGCACACGGAGGAAGGCCTGGGCGGGGTGATGGCGTGCGCAGACGGGGCCCTCGCGGGGGGATCGCCTCACGGGGACGGCGTGTTTTGCGGAAACCGACGTTGCACGCTATCGTTGCAACGCCAACCGTATGGGCGCACAGCATAGGGAGCGCGCAAGAGCAAATCGGCAGCCAGCCAGACACCTGCTCGGGCTGTGGAGACGACGGTGGAGCAAAAGGTTGTGCGTCCTACGGGGCCCAGCCAATGCATCGATCAGTAATGAGCCTGTACGTGAGCCGCGAGCGGGTAAAGGAGAAGAGGGAGCCACGAGGGCGCACGCGGAGCCGCCAGGGTGGCCACGACGAGGGCACCGCTGGAGGGCCGTGAGGGGCCATGAGAGGGCCGCGAGGTGGCCACGAAGCGGCCAGCCGGCCATACTGTTTGCCGCCAAGACGTTGAATCCAGACCCCTCTGGGCTCAGGGAGGGGCTCTGGTCCCCGGGCCGCTCCCCTGATCCGCGTCGGGGAGCCTGCTCGTGGCCGAGGCCCGCCGACGACGGCACGGCCCCTCCGTGCCTCCTGTGGCGCTCCCGCTGGCGGCCCGCTCCCTGCGCCGCGCGCCAGGGAGCGGAGGGGAGCGCCCCGAGCGGCGGGGGGCGGGCGCCACCCTGCGTGACGACGGCGGCGGCCGCCGCCGGAGGCCGCGCGTCCTCCTGGGCCCGGCGAGGCTCCCCGGACCCAGCCGAGGACGCCCCACCGAGCTCGCCCGGCTGGGCGCGAGAGTGGCCTCTGGCCGGGGCGACCTTGCTGCGCGGCTTCCCGTGGCCTCGGGTGGGGGAGCCAGGCCCAAGGGCGCAGGGCCGCCACTGGCGCATCGCATGGGGAGAACAGCGAGCCGCGCACCAGAGGTCGCTCTTGCCTAGGGCCACTCTTGCGCGCAGCCGACTCTGTTTTGTTGTCTCCCTCGCTCTCTCTCTCTCTCTGTCTCTTTCTCTCTCTCTCTCTCTCTTTGTCTCTCTCTCTCTCTCTCGCTCTCGCTTTCTGCGACACCCCTCAATACAGTCAAGACGCTGAAATCAGACACAGCTCGGGTTCGGAAGGGGCTCGCTGTTGCGTAGAATATTCCATAATTGTTCCTCTAGCGCACCTCGTGTACTCAGCCAGATTTTGGGCCGAAAAGGGTTTCGCTCATTACTTGGCATTCCTTGTGGCAGCACCTTCACGAGGACAGCGCAGCGGCCTGCGCTCCACAGTGACTCCGAATCGCCGCTGAGCAGCAAAGCGAAGTGCCGAGCGCTGACACGCAGGCTTGAAAGCAGATGAGGTCGTGCAGCACGATCGAGCCACTGCGCAGTTTTCAAGTGCAGTGCAGCACAACTTACGTATGATACTGCGCTGCATGACTAGGCACCAAAAGGTTGCCCATCAAGTCCGGGCGAGATGCGAAACGATGCCATGGGCCCCAAGCGAGATGCGCAGCACTCGGGAGAGGCACGCCGCAAGCGCCACAGTCAGAGCACACAAAGTGCCGCAGCAATGCCAGCATAGTAAGGATGATCGACTTCCCGAGGGTACCCTTGCATGCTTGCCTCTTGGGTCATCTTTGATTCATCCTCAACCACGTTCGATGGCCAGCCCCGCTCGAAGAGCCTCGTCATGGGCGTCCAAGGTCCTCGCAACCTTCCAGAAAGACAGTTATCGGGTTGGGAAGATGGGGTTGGGAAGATACCGGGCACGACTGTGTAATCAGCGCGCTCGACACACACACACACACACGATAATACGGACGATATGGTCATCCTTCCGAACCGCATCCTCCCGTCCCGATAATTGTCGTTCCCATCCTTATTGCACATCCTTACTATATGGGGCGGTCCAAAGAGTGCATTGCCTTCCAGGATCGAAGGAATTGCCATCTATTCCTCGGCGGAAGGCGGCGGAAGGTCGGCGGAGGTAACACGAGGCTGCCTCCGACGGCGGAAGGCTGCCTCCGCCGGCGGGAGGAGGCGGGAGTAAAATGTCGCCATTCAAGAGATGACAACATTTTTGGATTCAAGGTTTCCGGAATCTGCCATGTGGGTTGGCTGCAGCCGCGGCCCAGCGATTCCCCTTGCCGACTCGGCCAAGGCCCCCGTGGCCTGGGGCCGCCGCCTCCGCCGCTGTGAGGTGGCAGTCTGGGCGGTGCCGCCGCAGCCCCTCGGCCGCAGCAGCCCGCCCACCTCCTCCGCGCGCCGCCCGCCCACCTGCTCGAAGCCGGGAGGCTTGTCGAGCTGCTCTTTGCGGAGCTGTTCTTGGGCATAGCCGCGACCCGACAAGCCTTTTTTCAGAAGCTGCGCCCGAGCACTTCCTGGGCAGGCCCCTGCCGCAGGCCAGGGCGCAGCACAGGAGATCGTTCTCCCCCTCCGTCCTGGCGAGCTGGTGCCTCCCACGTAGGGGCGCCTTTTTCTCCTCGTCCTCCTCCTCCTCCTCCTCCTCCTCCTCTTCCTCCTCCTCCTCCTCCTCCTCCTCCTCCGTAGCCATTTTGGCTCAAGATGTCTTTGTCCCTCGGGCAGAAACGGATACCTCTAGTCCGAGGCTAGCTCCCGTTTCAGGCAACCCCAGTCGAGCTGCGCACTGCTGGGGCCAAGAGTCTGCCTCCTCGGACACGATCCCTTGCCTCGCATCACCATGGGCCCTGTCGGATGCGCCCGCCCGCACCCTGCTGTCATTTATATCGCCGACCTTGGTGCGGATGCAGATGCAGATCGTGCCGGCTCCACCTCTGATGCATCGGCGGGCCAGCAGCGCTCGGCATCGCGCAGTGGGGGGAACCGCGGAGCCCGTCGTGCTGCCCGTGCTCGCCACCAGCCTCGTGATGAAGCAGGTGCCCTTCGTGCTGCCGCTCGCGCTCGCCGTGCTCGTGCTTGCGATCGTGGCCGTGTGGCGGGGAGGGATGGTCCGCCTGCGGCTGCGTCCTCGGCTTCGCACCGTGGGGCGGACCCAGCCGCCTCCGCAGGTGGCTTCACCCATGCGCAGCTCGAGCAGCCGGCCCACGACTTCGATGAGGCAGCGACGTTCCCCGACTCTCTGTCCCAGCAGGCGCCGCAGGCCGCCCCCACTGGCGCCCCGCAGGGAGGCCCCACGTCTGCCAGCAGCGGAGCGGGCGCTCGAGGCCCCGACCCCTGGCAGCAGTACCTGGCCGCGGAAGGCCCCCCCTGGCGCATGCACGGGGACACCCGCCCGCGCTCGCCGCGGCGGTGGCGGCGGCCCCGCGGCCCCCTGATGCTGCTCCGGGTCTTCGGCCGCAGCTTGGTGCTGGTGACCCTCCTCAGACGCAACAGCAACTCCTCCAGCAGCTGCAGGCGGCCATCATCAGCAACATGGACGCCTCCCTCTCCGCGGGGCTGGCCAAGATTTCCACGGTCATGGAGGCCCGCGCCGTCGCCGTCGAGCAGCTGGTTGCCTCCGTGGACTAGCGCACGGCCCTCATGGAGCAGCAGCTGCGTGCAGACATGGCGAAGCTCAGGGAGGAGATGGGCCTGCTGGCGAGCACGGGGCCGCAGCCCGCTCCTGCTGGCATCGACCAGGACAGGGAGCCCGACTCGGCGGCGGTGGTCCTGCGCTGCAAGGAGGACCTTCGTAAAGACACCTTCCTGGCGGCGGCGCCGCCGCTGCTGGCGGACGCGAGCCTGGGCGCAGACAGCTACCAGGTCGACGCGGAACCCTTCGGCAAGCGCTGCATCCTGCGCTTCAGGGGCGCTCCTGAGCTGGCTGCCCGCCGCTCCCGCTGGGCTGCATGCGCCCCGGCCCCGGCGAGTGGAGGCGCTTCCGCGGCACCACTCCTGCAGGCCATGAGGCGGACGTTTCGGTCTCGGCGGACCAGAGCCGCAAGCAGGTGGCACACGAGCTGCTGCCCAAGCGCCTGGCTCTCGCGCTCGGGCGGGCGGTGGGACAGACAGGGCCGCGCACTCCTTCACGCTGTCTTCGCAATCCTTCGAGTCTCCATCGCCAGTCCCACGGCCACCCCGCAGGTCCACTGGTCGCCAGCGGCCCTCCAGGAGCTTGGGCTCACCCGCGCGGACCTCGAGCCCGCGGTTTCGGCGGCGCTGGCGCCGCAGAGGGAAGTGCTGGTGCTTTTAGCCAATTTGCGCGGCTCTTCTGGAAGCCGCAGAAGGAGGCAGAGCTGCGCTTCGCGACCTGGAACGCGCGCGCGCGCGCGCCTTCCGCCACCACCAGCCGCGCGCGGCCAACAAGAAGATCGACTACATTCTCCCTAAGCTTTGTGCAGAGGCAATTCTCGGCATGCAGGAGGTCCACGGGTCGGCCGCGCGCCTGCGTGCGCTGGTTGGTCGCACGGGGCTGGACGATCAGCTTTTCACCAGCTTCGACAACTCGGGGGACGAAGCGCTTGGTGGGGCGGCCACGATGTTCCCATTCCGAGCTCGTCCTGCAGTGGTTTTGCACCACCGTGCCTACGTCTGTGCCAGAGTTTTGCGAGCGAGTGCCGTTGTGGAGGCGGGGGCTGACACTGTCTACTCTCTCATCCATTGGAACGTGCACGACCATGACCTTTCTCGTGAGCAGGCTCGACGGGTTGCTGCCGCCATTCGTCGGGCCCCACAATGCATGGGGCGCGACCCGCCCAAGCACGTCGCGATCATCTCGGGGGACTTCAACTGCGGGGAGAATGCCGAGGTTGAGGATCCTCTCGCCCTTGGCGGCGGTCCTCGCGCTGCTCTTCACCCTCGAGGGCGTTTATGGCAGCAGTGCCTTTGCGCCGCCGGCGAGACGGCGCAAGGGAAGCCCACCAATTTGCATCAGGGCCGCCAGCTGGCCACCACCGTTGACGAGATCTGGATCGGCGCGCTGCGCTGGCTGCTTGCCCTGCCGCGGCAACATGCGCGAGTGCACGGCGAGCCTCGCGAACTCCGCGCCCAGGACATCTCCGACCACGCCGCGCCGTCGGTCGCCCGGTCTCCTCGCCCGCGCTATCGGGGCCCAGCCACGGGCATCGTCGCGCCGATCCCCGAGTTCATCCTCGACCACCCGCGCTCCGCGAAGCTGGCGCGGACGCGCGAGGGGCAGGTCCAGCTGCAGGAGCTGTCGCCCCCCGACCACGCCCATGTTCACGCCGAGCTGCTGCAGCGCGCGGCTGCGGCGGCGCGGGGCCCCACCCTTGGGGGCGACGCTAATTAGCCCGGGCGGGCTGCCTGGCGCCAAAACGTCGCGGCGGCGGAGCGCCCCCTCCATCGCCGCCCCTGGGCGGCGCAGGCCCTCGAGCTCGAGGGCCAGGCGGCGGGCCGCCGCGCGCGCATCCGCGACCCCGCGGAGTTCGCCCGTCGCTATCGGCTCGCGCAGCGCCGCGAGATGAAGGCCCGCCTTCGCCGTCGGCAGGGGCAGGCCGACGGGGGGCCCAGCGGGCGCGCCAAGGCCACCCTCATCCACCAGCGCCGTGCTCTTCGGCGTCGCGCGGCGCCATGGGCCCCCTCTTCGGCTCGGCGCTTCCTCGGCGCCATCGAATTGCCCGGCGGCGTGGCCAAGGCGGAGCTGGAGGTGATGAGGGCGCTGGGCGACTACTGGCGGGGGGTCATTGGCGACGACCCCAAGTCGACGATGGAACATGCGGCCCGCCGACGGCGCCTTCTCGCTCGGCCGCCCACTGCGGCCGACCCTGGGCCATCAGACCCTCTGCGCGCGCAGGCCTTTGCGAGCGGCGTGCCGGTTGCCATCGCACCTGGGGCGCCGCGGCGGGGGCTCCGCAAGCCCCAGCTCCGGATGGAATACTCGACGGGCACGGCATCAAGGGCGTCGGCTGGGCCCTCCTGCCGCCGCCGACGCGCGCTGCCGTCGCCCAGGCGCTCCGCGCTGCTCGTCGGGCCATGCCTGGCCCTGACGGCCTCGCCCCCCAGGCCTGGCTGGCGGGCAGTGGCGCTTTGACGCCGGCCACGCACTGGCAGCGCGCCGGCCCCCCGACGCGCGCATCCTGGAACTTCTCGGCGGCGGCCCCCCCTGCCGAAGGCGCCGGGCTGGAGGGCCCGATCGAGGCGGTTCGCCGCTCAAGCGAGACTCGGCTGGCGGCCCCGGAAAGCATCTCGACGAAGGCGGTCGCGCGGGCCATCAATCGTCGCGCGAAGCCAGCAGTCGAGCAGCGTTGCGCGGCCACGCAGCGCAGCTTCCTGCGCGGCCGCGCCATCTGCGACGACATCGTGGAGCTCGGCACCTTCTCGCGCATCCTGGCGATGCGCGCTAGTGACGGAGACCTGGACTCCTTCCCGATGCTCCGGCGTTCGACTTCGGCCAGGCCTTCCCCAGCGTCGAGCGCGACTTGATATTCGCCGCCCTCCGAGCTTCCCAGGCGCCGATTGGCCTCCGGGCTGCGCTGCGCGTCAAGAGCGACGGCGCCCAAAGCTTCGCCGCCTCTCGGTCGCGCCAGCTGCTGCACGCGGTCCGCTCGGGCATCCTGCAGGGCGACCCCGCCAAAAAGGGCGCGGCCGCACGCGCTGGCACGCTGACGACCTGGGCGCCGCGGTCAGAGGTGCGAAGGCGCTGAACTCCATCGCCCGCGTCTTCAAGATGGCGCCCCTCCTGGCCAGCCTGCAGCTCAAGCCGACCACGCGCCATGCCGCGCCCCGGGGCGCCCCGCTCTCAGACGACCTCAGCACCGAGACTTCTCGCCGCCAGTCGGCGGCCTGCAGCGACTGGCGGGGCTTCCGCGTCAGCGACGCCCTGGAGCACCTCGGAGCGCTGCCCGGCCCGGGCGCCGACCTGGCCTCCCAGCGGCGGGTGCCCCTCGCCAAGCTCCGCGAGAGGGTGGGCGAGGTGTCTCGCTCGGAGGCCGACGTGCACTCGCTGGCCCTGCTCCGCGGCGAGCGCTACGTCTCCGCCCTGGGACACAAGGCGCAGATGCTGGAGCCGCCGACTGAGATGAGAAGGCTGGAGAGGGCGCTGCTGCCCAAGCTGCTGCGGTCCCCCCAGGCGCGTTCCTGGGCGACGGCGAGCGGCGCGGGCCCCCGTCCGTCGGCGACCCGCACCAGCCGGGCCGTCGGCCTCGGTCTGGGCGCAACCGCGCCTCGCCGGGGCGGCCGCGGCGCGGGCCGAGGCTGCGGCCCTCTGGGGGGCGGCGGAGCTGCACCTGCCGATGGCGCGCTGGCTGGGCGGACAGCCGTGGCCGAGCTGGTGGCGCTCAGAGGCCACCTCGGGCACTCTGCAGCGAGCGGCGCCCCCCATCGGCGAGGCCCCGCCGGCGGCGGCAGCCAGGGCGCTGCGGCAGGCGCAGCAGGGCGCCCGCGAGCTCGGCGCCCCGCGCGCGCCCGCAGGCCGCCATCTACTCCTCTCTCCCTCGATCGCCCCTCTCGTTTCCTCCTCGTCTCCGCGCCCGTCCGCTGCGGACGTCGATGACACTTTCAACCACCAGCTGAACGTAGGTACGGGCTCCGAGTGCAAGACAGATGTCGATGACACTGCGGATGTCGATGGCGTTTTCGACCACCAGCTGGACGTAGGTACGGGCTCCGAGGACATGACTGAGGTCAATGACACTACGGATGCCAATGACATTTTCCTCCACCACGGGGCCGTCGACACGAACACCCAGGACATCGGGAAGGTTACGGAGGAGATCGGCGACGAGGAGGAGCCAGGAGGTACACATCATAATTCACCAGCTCGTCAACGAGAGGATCACCATACAGGCCCGGGTGACTTTCGAGAAGACGGGGATTTTGGAACGAGGGAGCTGCCAGTACAGCATTTTTAGCGGCATCCAGCCCTGCGAGGCGGAGGAGCGCCGTCGAACTCGATGGACACGTTCCTCAAGGCGCTGAGCGGCCTCATGCAGAGCTATTCCGAAGCGGGTAGTGCAGGAGCGGGGACAACGCCGGCGAGGCCGGGGGGGAGGTGGAGGACGCGCAGACAGCAGCAGAAGCAGGAGGGCCTGGACGAGCTCATCGCCCGGCTCCGCAAGATGCTGGACGACGCGGCCAAGGCAAAGTGGACCATGGAGAGGCTCGTGAATGGGCTGACCGAGACGGTCGCGCAGGCCAAGCAGAAGCAGGCGCAGCCAGCCGGAGCCCAAGCGCAGCAGGAGCCCCGAGGCAAGGCCGCGGGCAAAGGGAAAGGCGACAGCAGGAGGCGGGAGGAGAAGCCACCAGCAGCGCAGCCAGGAGCGCCAAGAGGCGGGCGCTGGGCTAGAGGCAAAGGGAGAGGCAAGGAGGGACAGACAGAGGAGGAGGAGACCAGAGGAGGCAGAGGTCAAGGAAAGGAGGAAAGAAAGCACGAGGAGGAGGAGGCGCCGAGGCTGAGCAGGATGGCTTGGACCAATGGCCAGGTGCTGCTGGGACCCAAGGCCTTCGAAGCGCTGCTGGATGCCGAGGACCCGGCGCAGGCGGCGAACAAGGTGAAGGCTATCGTGGCCAAGCCGGGCCAGGTAAACGAGATCCTCGACCTCGCGAGGTCTTACGCTATCACTCACAAGATCGGCGTGGTCTTTGCCAAGGAGGTGGACGGGGTCAAGAGCCAGCTCAAGTGGCTCCGCTTGGAGGGACAGGCAGGGCGTGGAGATAAGCTCAAGAGTCTGCACGTTGCCCCGGTAGCTGCGGCCGGACTTCCGCCGGAGCTCGCCGGAGAGACGGTCAAGGCCTCCAAGGGGTCGAAGGCGGCGGAGGACGCGGCTGTCAAGGAGACGACGGTCATGCGCATCACCATGGTGAAGAAGTACATGACCGACTCGGCGTGGAGGGCGAGCCCGGTTACATCGCTTCACTCGTTGTGGAAGGCGGACGGCATCATCCGCACATACGGGTATCGTCTCCACGAGGCGGGCGACGACATCTGCCGCTCCTGCTTCGCGACGGTGCAGGAGGACAAGGTTCTGGACCTCCTGAGGCAATCAGGAATTGGAGGTATATTTTCCGAGCGGCTTGTTTGCCAAGCGGGCCGTGCAGCGGTCGATTGGAAGCCTTGGGAAGATGGTGAGACAGACATCGAATATTTGGAAAGACTGCTGCGGCGCGGTGGCACTCAGCATGGCCTGGCTTTCCGCCGCGGGGGCAAACAGCAGCTTGGGTGGCGAGAGCCTCCAGGCACCGCGCCTCGCAGGCCAGATCGTGCAGCGCCGTGGGAAATCACAGGTACTCCGGCTAGCTGGGGGGCCAACGACGTGAGCACGTATTTCACGGAGAACGATTGGACTGAAGTATCCTTGATACGTCCCCGTTTCAGGAATAAAGGGTGGATATTCCGCATGAAAGCTCCCGCTGAAGTTCGGGACTACAGTGTGTGGCAGATCCACAACCACACCATCACGGTGGTGCGCGATACCTGGCAGCAGAAGGGCATGACCACGAAGATGATCAACCCGCGGCCCGGCGTCGTCAGGCAGGACCTCCACAAGCAGGAAAAGGAGCGCAAGGCCAAGGCGGACGCAGCGAAGCCGCGGGCGAAAGCAGCAGCTGAGGAGGAGGAGGAGGAGGAAGAGGGCGAAGCCATGAAGGAGGAGACGCCGGCAGCAGGGAAGGCAGAGGAGAAGGCAGAGGACAAGACCACTCCACCTGAAGTGGGGGAGAAGAGGCCGGGTGAACAAGGCGGCCAAGCAAAGAAGACGAAATGCATCAACGTCTACGGCTACCAGGGCTGGGATCTGGGCGGGAAGGGCGACTGCCTGCACCGCGCTGCGGCTGCCTCTGCCGCGGCCCTGGAGGGCCGGAAAAAGGGAGACATCGAAAAGAACATCGCGTCTCTGGGCAAGAAGATCCGGGCAGAGACCACGGGCCTCATCCGCAAGCACAGCTTGTTCAAGGGCGTCTGGGTGGCGGATCCCAACGCGTCGGTTCGCTGAGAAGGCGGGCCCATCCCCGCCACCTACCAGGAGTGGGTGGACGCAACTGCCCGGGAAGGCCGCTACGCATGTGAGCATACGGCGGCGGTGCTGGCCTTGCGGCTTGAAAGACGCCTTGTCGTATTCTACTGGCACCAAGGCAAATGGGTGAAGGGCTGGGTGATCAGCCCACCCGAGGGGGCGGGCAACGCCGCCATAGAGAAGAAGCGGTCTAAAGCAATGGGCCGTGCGCCAATACCAGTGGCCCTCAAGGACGAGCACTACGTCGCCCTGCACTTGAAAGACGGGCAGAAGGAGTGGCCGCTGGAGTGGGCCGACCCCCCGGAGGAGGACTTCGCGACGCAGCTGCTCCGAGGTGCAGGCCACGGAGAAGACGAGGAGGACGAGGAGGTTGCAGGATGGCTGCAGCCAGGCAGCGACTCTGAGGAGGAGGAGGCAGAGGCACAAGCTGAAGCCGAAGGAAAAGAGGAAGACAAAGAGGAGGACGAAGATAAGGGAAGAAGAGGCGAGGAGGAGGACGAGGAGGAGAGAGGCAAAGAGCAGCAGGAGGAGGCTCATGAGGCAGAGCAGGAGGAGGCGGCGAGCCTGGGCAGCTGGCTCCGCAGCACAGCCGCCGGCTCCACAGCAGGAGGCGTGGCCGCCACTGGGTCGTGCTGGGACTCGGTGAGCGTCGCCGCCCACGGTGGCAAACGCCGGCGCCTCCGCGGCAAGCAGACGGCGCCGGCGCCTCCCGCCCTCGCGGGCCCGCCGCTGGGCTGGGACGAGCCCCCTTCGGCCCCCCACGCCGCGCCGAGGCCGCTGGTCAGGGGCAGCGCCGAGTGGGTAGAGCACAAGAAGTATGTGAAGCGGTCGTACTACCAGAGACAGGGCGGCACCCTCAGCGAGTACAGGGCGCGCCCAAAGACCACCGAGTGGCGCTGTCCAATCTGTCCAGATTGGCGCACGTCGGCGAAGACGCCGAATATGCTGCATTACAGGCGGAACAGGCACGTGGACCGGGAGCACCCGGACAAGCCGCGCAGCTTCTTCAACAAGAAGAACGGGACGCTGCCCACCCTCAAGGCCCTGAGCGACGAGGAGTGGCGTGAAGCCTTGCAGCTCCCCATGGGGCCGCTGCCGAAGATGGCGTGGACGTGCCAGGACTGCGGGAAGAGCCTCCCCTTCCAGAGCGACAACTCTCGGTCCATCATCGACAAGGCTCGCCGTGCCCACCGGGAGGCGGAGCATGGTGTGAAGTGGCAAACCGCGACAGAGTGGAGAAGGAGGCAACGGGCGGCTGGCAGGAGCTACCTGCCCAACGGCTCCCTGACGCAGACGCAAGCGACAGCGTCCGCCTCCTCTTGACAGGCGGAGCCGGCCCCCCTCCCTTCCGACGGGCCCCTGCCCCGCGGAGGGAGCAAGGAGGGGAGGCCGGCGCGACGAAGCCAGCGGCAATCGTTTTTTTCGGGCCCTCGGGGGCCCCCCTCGTCGCCGCGGCTGGACGCGGATCGGAAAACTGGCGCTCCTGGCGGAGCTTCGTCGCCACGGCTGGGCGCGGAGAGGAAAACTGGTGGTGCGCCGGGCGGTGTAACCGCGCGACGCCCCGTCTGGACTGTCAACGTCGGCTCAGACACTGGACTTTGGAAGGCCGCCCGGCTGGCAGCTGAGCGGAATGTGGAGGTGGCATGCTTCCAGGAAGCCTCACTGTCTGAGAAAGACTTCAAGAGCTTCAGGAAATCCATGTTCAAGCGCGGCTACAGGGCGCACCACCAGGGTGGCAATGTGGCGGAGGGCACCACGCGGCAGATCCACGGCGTAGTGACCATTGTCAGCAGGAAGCTTCGCTCCAAACAACTGTGGAGCCGGGGAGGGCCCGAAGGGCAGATCCTGGCGACGGTCGTGGAGGGCGTGGTGCTGTTCAACACGTACGTGGTCCCCGGCGTCGACGAGGGGGCCATCATGAGGGAAATCAGCGACGTTGTGCAGGTCGACAGGCTGACGTCCTGGATGGCCATCGGGGATTGGAACCAGTTGCCAACGCAGGTGCTGGCCCCGCGCGCCTGGTGCTGCATTGAAGCGGTCAAGGATAAGAACGGCGACTACCTCCCTACGCGCTGGAGGGGCCACCGGTGCATCGACTACGGGGTGAGCTGGGCCATGACGATCACGGGCCACGAGCTGATCGAGGACGCGATCAGCGACCACATCGTCGTGCAGATGCTTGTCGACTTCCGCATGGAGGGCGAGGAGGTAGAGGAGTGGCGCTTGGCGAAGCACCGCGGGGTCGCCATGCCGCCGGCCTCGAGCAAGGAAGAGTGGGTGGACATCACGAGCAAGCTGTGGGACAACACGCAGGGTTATTACCGCGTGCAGAGCGGCATGAATGCGGCCGCAGATGGCGTCGAACCAGGGTCCTGCGAGGCCCGCCGCCTGGTTGACCAGAAGTGGGCGGAACTCAGCCACGCCATGGAGACCTGCATGGCCCAAGCTCGTGCCATGCTCACAGACACAGAGTGGGATTGCGCCGCTGAGGACCCGGAGAGAGCCGGTTCGGACGGTCGCAAAAAGCTACAGAAAAACGAGGTCCAGCTCGAGCGGGTGCGGCACGGACGCGCCGCAAGCTGCCTGGAAGCCACCTTCCGGGAGCGCCAGCTCGCCAACGCCCTCGCTCGGCTACGGCGCCTCGACTACCTGCAACAGCGCGGCGCCGGCAGGGAGGCAGAGGCAAGGCGACTCCGAGAGAAGGCGAAGCGGTACCTCGTGCAGACCGGGGACACCGCCTTGGCTCAGATCCACGCTGTGCAGGACAAGATCGTGGAGCTCGAGGGCCTGCTGCGCTCCGAGAGGGACCGGGCCAAGGAGCAGAGGCTCGCGAGGTGGCGGGAAAGCCTCAGGACATCCCGCCGGAAGGCCCACAGCTGGCTCCAGGGGCACATCCCGCCAGACACCATGATCTACGAGCAGGACAGGGAGGAGGCACCGGCGCAGTCCATGCCGGAGTCGCTGGGATTTCTGATCAACCGCTGGCGCAAGGTGTGGGACCGGGAGCTGCCTCCCGAAGCGGCATGGCGAGCCAAGGTGGCGGAGTGGGGCCCGCGGCACCAGGAAGAGGCGTGGGCGCCGCTCGAGAAGGAAGACGTGCGGACTGCACAGGACAAGATCCGTGGAAGCAGCGCAGGCCCTGACGGGTGGACCGGCGAGGAGGTGGCGGACGCGATCTTTGCCACAGAGGCTGTCGCTGAGTTCTTCAATCTCTGCGAGACAGTGGCCGCCCTCCCATCTGGGTGGCAGAGAGTGCGCCAAGCGCAATTGCCCAAAGAAGATGTGGCCGAGGGCAAGGCACTGCCGGCCGAAGCTGTCCGACCCATCTCGGTGAGCAGCTGCCGGCATCGGCTGTGGGCAGGGAGCCGGCTCCACAGCGCGGCCAGCAGGCAATGGCAGCGGCGGTGGTGGCCAGAGCGTGCCTTCGGCGCCAAAAGGGGCGCTTCTGTGAACGACGCTGTCCAAAGTATTATCGTTGCAATGGAACAGGGCGAATACGCCACATCTTGGGATTTTTCTCTCTGCTTCGACACAGTGCAGCCCGCGTGCGCCGCGGTCGCGCTGCAGCAGGCGGGCATGCCGAAGGCCATCGTGGCGATGCTGACCCAGCAATGGGAAAACCAGGAGCGCTACATGCAACTCGCCGGGATCACGCACCCGCAGGCGCAGGAAGTGCGCACTTCCCTCCCCCAGGGGGATCCGTGGAGCCCGCTGGCGCTCACATGTCTGCTCGCCGGGCCGCTGCGGGAGCTGGAGGAGAGGGAGCCCAACGTCACCACTGCCGTCTTCGTCGACGACAGGACGTGGACAGCGCGCCGCCTGGAGGACCTCCTGGCCGCGGCGCAGCTTTGGCGAGCCTGGAGCGCTGCTCTGGGGCTCAAGGAAAACGCCCTGAAGGAGCAGTGGAGCCACCGAGACCCTGCTGGCCGCCGGAATCTTCAGAAACATGTCTCGCCAGACGCCGTGGCGGACAAGCTGGAGGTGTTGGGCATGAAGATCACGGGAGGGAAAAGGAGGAAGAAGTGCCGCAAGGAGATAAAGAGGCTCGAAAAGGCCTCCCAGCAGACGGCCAAGGCAGCACTTCTGCCACTCCCGCCGAGAGAAAGGAAGCAGGTGGTGGAAGCCGGGCCTCTCGCTTCTGCTCAGTACGGCTGGGTTTGCGACACGCCGAACATCCCGGCCACCAATCAGATTCAAAGCCGTGTGCACAGAGCTATCGATTTTCCGATTCACGCGCCGCGGCCCTTGAAGTTGTTGATTTTGGGACATCGCTCTGACGTGCGGTACAGGTGCCAGCAAGAGGCCATTCTTGGAGTAGTTCGCGCCATTGCTAAGGGCCTGGCAGGGAACGACCCCACAGGGGAGCTGCCGTGGAAGGAGACCACGGGCTGGTCAGGCGTACTGACAAAGCACTTGGCGTGGACAGGCTGGCGGTGCGTGGACGAGTGGGTGTGGAGCCACCACGGAACAGAGAAGACCATCACGCTCCGGCGAGACCACCCTGAGTGGCGAGAGCCGGGACAGGTGGCGCACCTGCTTCGGGAAGCCTGGCGTTTCTCCAATTTCCAGGAGTTCATGAAAGGGAGCCGGCGGGCTACGGTGGCGTGCGACGACGCCGAGTACGATCCGCTCAGGTACAAGCGCATGCTCAAGCTTGTGGAAGAGATACCAGCAGCTGCGAGAGTCTTCGCCGGCGCGGTGGTGAGCCCAGCACACTACCACAGGGGCGACCTGGTTCTCGGCCGGTGTCCGTGGTGCACTGTCGAGATGGGCACCTGGGAACACGTGGCGTGGGAGTGCGGGAGCAGCCGCTTCCGGCACCGTCCGCGCCAGCGACCCCATGATGGTTTGCAACGCCGGCTTCTGTGGCCGACGGCGTTGGGCGACAGGAAAGAGGTCGACCGGCAGCTCGTGGAGTGGGCTGTTTTCGTCGACCGCGTCATCAGGGACCACAGGTACGACGACGACGGGCGCCCGCCCCGGGCAGCCCGGCCTCGTGGCTGAGCACGAAGGGCGGCCATCTTTGGCCGCACCGGAGCCTTGTCACCTCGACGGCACGGCTTCGACATCAACAGGTGCAGCCCGACCTGTAGATTGCAACGCTGGCTTGGGGCCCGCGCCTCGGACGTCGCGACGATCGACCGCCCTCGCGGCGCAACGTTTGCATGGGACTTGGGGGGGGAGGTCGCGGAGTCGAGGATGCATGACCCATATCGTGGTTGCCTCTGGGGGCGCCCTGTGGCTCGGGACTCGCTGGGGCATTATTTCCGCCACAGCTGCCCCATGTGCATGATCGCCCGCAGGCAGTTGAATGCCGACCTTCCCGTGCCCCCCCTTTCTGGGCCCCCCCTTTGCTCTGGGACTGACCCACCCCGTTCCCGACGCCTTCAAGGACACTGTTTTTCTGTTCAGTTTCAGCTGCGCCGCATTGCCCGCCGTGAGAGCAAATCCCAGCCGGCCTTGTTTTCTGCGGAGGTGACCCGCTCGCGAGGGCTGCCCTTCAGGCGGTCGAGCTGCCCCCCGGCGGCGGCCGCAGGAGGCCCCGCCGTCGTCGGGCGCAGATGCGGGTGGAGACGTCGCCCCCGTAGACACTCCAACCTCCCCCTCCTCCTCCTCCTCCTCCTCCTCCTCCCCTCCTCCTCCTCCCCCTCCTCCTCCTCCTCCTTCTCCTCCCCCTGCGCCCCCCCCCCACCCCCCCCCCCACCCCCACCCACCCCGCCCTTTCCCTCCCTCCTCCCCCCCCCCCCCCGCTCCTCACCCCCCCTCCGCCTCTTCCTCTTTTATAATTACCCAATACCAATATGAATACTACTTCCCCTTTTCCCCTGATGACAGCTTGAAAATGGCCGACCCCCCCCCCGCGCATTGTTTTTTTACACGCAGGTTTCCCCGGAGTTGGGTTTTCGCATGCATTATTTTCAACGCGCTGCTCCCGTTGACGCGCCGGCCTCATTTTCGGGCCCCGTCGTTCCGAATCGTGCTCCCGCTGCAGCGCTGGCTTCATTTCCGCGTTTCCGCTCGTTCCGAATCGTGCTCCCGCGGCAGCGCTGGCATAATTTCCGCGCTTCCGCCCGTTTCGACTCGCGCTCCCGCTGCAGCGTTGGCGTCATTTTCCGCGCCACGCCACGGCACTCAATGCAATGCTAGGTTGCTACTGCGCTTTTCGGTGCTCTTCAACGCCATGCCATGCCGCGCTCTACAATGCGTCGCGTACCCTTTCGGGATCATTGCCCTGCTCGACATCCGACTGAGCGATTAGAGAGAGAGAGGGGGTCTTCGCCATGGTAAGGGATGGGGGGGGGGGGGGTAGGATGTCAGATATGACGCGAGCGCACCTAGCTTGTCCTCATCCCCCCCCTCCTCCTCCTCCTCCTCCTCCTCCTCCTCCCCCCCCATTCTTCCATGGCCATTTTGGCTCAAGGGGCTGGCTCGAGGCGAGCTGCCCCGCGGCGGCTTTTTGTTTCTCGCGATCGCGGCGAGCGCATGCGGCGACCCGCGCAGAGGCTGCAGGCGCCGCTCTTCCGACGCCGCCACTACCTACACATTTGTTTGTGGCGCCCGCGGCACGCGCCGAGCGATGGGGCCTCTGGCCCCTCCAGGAGCAGCAGGGCCCCCCCCGCTCGGGGCCGCCTTGCGCGCCGCCGCCGCAAAAAGGATCAGCGCCGCCGTCGTCGCCAAGATCCGGATGTTTCATCGTCGCGTTCCTGCAGCGGGAGCTCTCGGCGTGGTGGCCGCGCCCCACTCCCAGCTCAGCGCCGCGGTGCAAGCGTTCCTTCTGATGCTCGCGGCGGCCACCGTGGCCCTGGCGCTGCGGAGGCGCATCCATTTCTCGCGCCAGCCATGACTCGTCACACCGAGCTCGCGGCGACCTTCCCCGACGGCGAACTGGGCGAACCTCGCGTTGCTGACCCACTCCAAGGCCGTGCTGACTGATCCTTGGCCCGCCGCTTGGAGCGCCGCTGCGGGCCCTGCAGCTGCCGCCCCTGGCGCTGGCGCGGCGTCGCCAGCTGTCTTCATCGTGGCCGCTGTCGCTGCCGCCTTCACGCAGCAGACGGCTTGAGTCCGCATTGGGGTCAACTCGATCATGGGCCAGGCGCGCAACGACGCGCGGGACGCGGCGGTGGGCCCCCTGCGGCCTCAGGCTGCCCGGCTGGACACTCGCGGCTCTGAGGTTCGCCAGCTGCAGGAGCGCGCCGCTGCTATGGAGGCTCGGCAGGGCGCTCTTCGCCCCGGCATGCATGCGGCGCAGCGCTCGCTGGCCCAAACTCGCGATGCCGAGGCCGGGGCCGTGGACCTCGCGCGGCTCGCCGCGCGCGACAGACCCCCCGACCCCTGCATCTCCAGGATCGGCTGCGCCCGCCCGACGGCCGACACGGAGATCATGAGCGGCTTTTGCGCAGTGGATCCAGGGCGCGGGCTTGTAAGCGGACCAATTTTGTTTCCGCGGCCAGTCGCCTGGCAAGGTGTTCTACCTGCATCTTCGCGGGGGCGCTCCTGGTGTTGCTCGGGCTGTTCGGCTGGCGCAACACCTATAGCACCCTGGCGGCGCCTGGATGCGCCTCGCGGCGCTAGCTGTCAGCGGCGCCGCTGGCGCTCTCCATGCCAGCCCCGACTAATCCCCAAAGCAAGTTCGACGCGAATTGCAGGGCAAGAGGCCGTTGGGCATTCTTCAGCGGGCACGCGCAGATTACGCGATTGGCGACCCCTGCGGGCTCGAGGTCTTATCCGCGCCGACGCAGTTCCCATCGCCGAAGTTCAGCCCCAGGGCGCCAATGAAGCCACCAAGCTCGCATGGTCTCTTAAAGGGCCGGCGCAGCGCGGCATCGACGCCCAGTCGTCCGCGGGGAATGGCAAGCAACAGTTCCAGGGCGCGGGCACTTCAGCATGGGCGTTGTCCTAGCAAACGGCGGCTGCCAAGGAAATTGAGGAGATTCTCACGAGCTTGGAGTTGCTTGTTGGAGCGCACGTGGTCTTTGATGTTTAAATCGCCAAATTCGCCTGCATTAGTTTCTCCAGATCAAGCGCTTACTCTACTCTCGGCATGTCATATTGCTGTAGGGGACGCGCGGCAATGAGCGCACTTTCTCAACGCTTCTGAACCAGTTAAATTGTTCTACTCTGGCTGCCCCGAGGAATCTGTCGAGAATGACAGCCGCTCCAGCGAGGGCGGCCCCGCTATCATTTTCGCCTGGCACGCAGAAGACATCGCCCAGCAACTTCAGCCTGGACATGAACCTGTCTTCGCGCACCATGCTCCTGTTCCTGGTCGCATTCAACGCGTGTCTGTTCGAAACCCCACGACTCACAAGGAGGTGCGATACTTGAATGTCCACAACTACGGCGTCTCTCGCTCTCAACGGCAGTCCACGCGTCAGCGATGGGTTCAAAATGTCCCCTGGGCGAGGCAAGACGAACTTGCCCCTTTTTTTGCTGCTTGCGACCGCAATGCGAGCGACGCTGTCAACCCATCCCTTATGTTTCCTCAACGGCGGCAGGCTCGGCGATGACAGGATGGCAGGGCGTCTCAGGCTGAACCATTTTTGGCGCGACCTGCTCGCGCGCGGGATGTTTGAATTGGGAGGCCCACTACCGACGCACTACAACCGCAACACCGAGACGCTCAGCACCATCGACCGTGTCTTCATCTCCCTGAGGTCGCACTTCATCACTGACTGCGACACAACTCTCGACGCGGCGCAGAAGGCCCCGCGGCTCTCTGACCGGGCCCTCTCGGACCATGCGATCATCAGGATGAAGCTGGCGCCGACGAAGCCGCAAAGCCATGACGCGTGCCCGATCCTTGCCGTCATCTTCAAGCTGCCGAGGTTCCGCGAGGTGCTCCAGCGCTGCATCGACGCCGACGGGCGCCGCGAATGCGACGCCGGTGGCAAGTGGGCGCGCTTGGGCGAGTTGATGCACATAGCTGCTGCTATCGCCCGCGATGAGATGCAGGAATGCCGCCTGCCGGCAATGGGGCGGCGGAGCTCGCATGCGTGACGCTTCGGGCCATCGCTCGGGCGGTCTGGCTCCAAGACGCGCGGCTTGCTCATCGGCTTCGAGGCAGCCCTGTCTTCGCCGAACAATATCTGCGGGTCGGCGACGACAGCCTGGTCTACTTCGCTGACTCCGCCGAGTGCCGCGACCTGGTGATGCTCGCCAACCAGCAGCGGTTCGATGAGGTGGCGCAGCTGGCTGCTGCAGCCGCAGGTCGCCGTCCGCGGGCTGCCCGAGGCAACGATTCACCAACTAAGGTGCCGGAGCACATGGAAATCCAGCAGACTTCAACGTGGCAAGCATTGGCGTGGAATCCCGGTTGGCGGCGTCTTTTGCTCAGTGGCCTGAAGCACGCGCAGGGCGGCCCCATCGCTGTCGAGCGCGACCCGTCGCCCATGGCCCACATCCTCAAACGGCACTAGCGGCCGATCTTCGCCGAGGCCACTAGTTCTGAGGTTGCGATGTCTGAATATTTCGTCACCCACCTGCCGTTAATTCCTCCGAACGACCACACCTCCCCTCCCCGGCAGATCTCGCCAGAGCATTAAAACGCCGGAGGGCCTCCTCCCCTTGCCCCGGCCGTCTCCCCCGCGCAGCGTGGGGGGCCGTTCCAGCTGCCACAGATGAGCTACATGAGGTGTTGTTGCGGATTTTCTCGGGGGTGGGCCCTGTCCAAGGTTTAAACCATTCCAACTTTGCCTTCGTCCCCAAAAGTGAAGACCCTCACTATCTCACTGAATGCGCGGGGGATGCCAGCTGCCTCCGTCCTCTCAGTTTAAGGCATGCCGGCAGGTGAGCCTTTGCCCAGACCGCCAACTCACACCTAGCTAGAGCAGCAAAGCAGCATGTTCACGAACTTCAGCAAGGATTCATCAACGGCCGAAACTTCGGGTCGCACATCATAAATGTAGATGCCGAGGCCCGCCGTAGCAGCATAGGGAATGATGCTGCTGCTCGTCGCCTGTGCATCATATCATATGATATACGCGCTGTCTTTCCTAGTATGTCTCAGCAGTGGCTCCAGGCTGTCTTGCGAAGATGAAACATGCCCCGAGGCAATCTACACGAGATTTCGGACCTGGGATCAGATGCTGCGGGATTCCACAAAGATGACTCTGAGAGGCATCTGCTCTTTGATATTTCCAGCGGGGTCCCCCAGAGCTGCCCGCTGAGTGGAACTTTCGGGGCCCTGGGGGCGGGCCCGATACGTCGCCGCCTTGCTGCTACCTGCGCCCGGGGATCTTGCCAGCTAGCGCTTTCCCCGCCGCCTCAGGGCTCCCGAGAGGAGCGGCTGGAGCGAGTGGTCTCCTCCCCTCCCCGTCTCCTCACCGCTGGCGCGTGTGCCGACGATGCGGGGGCTTCCCTCCCCGACTTCTCCCCCTCCTGCCCCTCTTCCATCCTCCTGTCGAATCGGCCTCCCACCTTGCCTGCCTTGATCTGCAGCCTGAGAAGTATCGTCTGGCCCCGACCTGGAAGGTTCTCGCTGGCGCGGAGATTGACCAGCTTCGGGCCGCCGCGGCTCCTGGCCCCCCCACCACCAATATCGAAGCATCCAAATCAGCCCAAAGGCTGACCTAAAACATCAACTCGAATCTGGAGGCCAGGAATAGCGGTCTCGGTGCCGGTTGGCGGCAGGCGCGCGCGCCCCCACCGACGCTAGTGTCCGTCTCTATCGTATGCTCATCCTCCCATGCCTGTCGTGCGTTGCCCAGTTCTTTCTCCTCTCCTCTCGCATCCTCAGTGAAGAAGCGCATGCGTTGCACGAGCTCTTGAGGCCGCCGCCATCATCATTTGCTCTCGCCGAGCTTCGCTGTCTTCGCTGGCTCCGCGCACCCGGGCCCGTGAAGATGATGGGTCCTTCGTGCTTGCTGCGCGCTGCAGGCCATGCGCATCGACGCTGGAGCACTGTCCTCGGCCGCATCTAGGATCGCGCTGTAAGCGATGGACCTCTGCGGCGTGCGCCGGCAGGGCGGCGGCGCTCGCCGCGCTGGAAAGTCTCGCCCAGCATCGCTCAGAGGCGTGCCTCCCTCCCCCCCCCCCCCCCGCCCTCCTCTGATCCTGGCCCGCTTTCCTTTCTCTCCCCTTCCCCCGTCTTGTCCCTCCCAAGGTTCACGCCGACGCCGAGAGCGGCGGCGATGGCTGCAGCTAGACACGAGCCACCGAGGCTTCGGATTCAGCATTCGTCACGCCTGCAGATCCAGCGCGTTCCTGGCGGCACTCCCGCATGGGCAACGAGAGGCAGAGCGAAGGTTCTCGTCCAAGCGAAGTGTAGGCTAGGCCGCAATTCCTTTGACGACATTCCACACTTCAGATTGTGCCATGTTTTTGGGCCGCGGCTGCGCCCCAATCGTCATTTCCCCCCGCGCGCCCCTGGGCCCGCTCGGGCCCAGGGGTGGGTCTGACTATGGCGCGTTGGAAGCCGGGCGGCTGCGACCCCGACAAACCTTCGCGCTCGCTTTCGCCATCAACCACAAACTGAAGCCCATCCCCCAGCGCCTCGCCCCTGCCACCCGCGCACAGGTCAAGCAGGCGCGGGCGGCCGCGTGGGCAGCCCTGTCGTTATAAGCGCGTGAACTCTTCCACGAGGTACGCGCGCTCTT
>CAUYUJ010000003.1:192500-301930 GCA_963575745.1 Prorocentrum cordatum | reverse complement strand
CGCGCGCACACACGCACACACGCACACACGCACACACGCACACACGCACACACACACACACACACATACACACACCTCCCCCCCCCTTCCCCCTTCCCCCCCCCCCCTTCATCCGCCCCCGCCTCCTCTGCTAGCAGTTTTGCGCTCGAGCAGCGTCGCAGGCGCTTCCTCAAAGCGGCACATCGCGCCATCGAGTAAATTTTCTACGGTTGAGGGCTTTCCCCTTCCATTCACTACGAGCAAGTCATGGCGCTTCCCACGGGGAAAAAGGGCCATGGCAGGGGCAGAGGAGCCAAGGGTGGCACGGGCCCTCCTGCTACGCCTGCCGGTCCTGGCGGAAAGGGCGGGCAGTCGCGCCGCCCGTGGCGCCCGCTCTTCCCTGGCCCACAGTACTCTCATCCAGGAGGCCAAGGTGGGCATCGGCTCGGCGCGCAGTGGGCTTCCTGGACCTGTTCGGCCTGTGGCTGCAAGAAGAACGACGCGCGCTGGAATCAGTGCAGACGCTGCGGCACCAGTTGGACACAAATTTCAAACAGGCGGCGGCAGCAGGCCCCCCAGCGGCGCACGGGGGTCGCATAGCGGACGCGGTGTTTCCCCCCTTTCGCCGCGGCGAACCTGCAGCCTCCGCCCGGGCAGTTCGGCGCCTCAGGAGGTTTGCAGACTGGCGCGCCCCCTCCCTCGGGCGCCGCCAGCGAGCTGTCTCGGGGGGGGCATGAGAGGCTGACCGACCTGCTGAGCAAAGCCGGAGACGCTCAGGGAGCGGCCAGGCACCGCGCCCCGGCTGCTCCGCCGCCTGCCACCAAGGAGCCGACTCTGCAGCACCAGGTCTCCGCGGTTCACTCCAAGGCGCGTGCAGTTGAGAAGAGGCTCAACGGCGCCGCCCAGAGGCGCGAGGAGTGGAACCTTCACATGGTGCAGCAGCGGGCTCTGGTCACGCAGGTCACGGAGGAGTTGGGCCAGCGTGCGAAGTCGCACAGCAAGCTGGCGGCCCAGCTCCACCAGTCCACCAACAAGGAGTCCGAGGAGCAGCTTACTCGGCGCATTCTCTCTTCGATTTTGGACCGCTCCTTCGCCGAGCAGTTGGTTATTGATCCTGTTGTGATTTTTGGTTCGACAGATGAGTGTGAATTTTCGACGGGGGATCAAGAGCAGCTGGACAAGAGGGCCCAGCAGCTTCGCGATGGGATTCAGGAGTCGGCGCACATTTTTTCTCGAAGGCCGTCGAGGAAGCCAACGAGATCGAGGAGGCGCACAAGGCTCACGCGCAGCGCCTCGGCAAGAAGCGGAAGGTCGCCGACCCTCAGGCTCAGCGGCCCCCGCAGGCCGGCGGAGAGAACGGCGCCGCTCCTGCCGCTGAGGGCGGCGCAGATCCCACGGTCGGCGCGGCCGGCTGTTCCTCGGGGGGCGGGGCAGCGGCGCCCCAGCCTCCCGCCCCTGCTGGCGCTGGCGGCGGCGATCCTGCTGACCCTGCAGCTTCAGCCGATCTGCGTGCGCGAGCAGCCAAGATCATCTTTGAACAAGCGCATCCCCCTGCTTCAGCCGCCCGCGCTGTTGCAGGGGGGAGTGCGAGAAAACGACATCTTCAAGGGGTGCGTCGAGGAGGAATTCGGCCAGGCCTTCTTCTACGGCGACAGGGCGGTTGCCAGCGGGGGCTGCTGCGTGGACTGGCCTGGCTCGTTTGGGTGGCGCACTTCTGCCGGCAGTTTAGACGTCGCGCTGTGAAGGTAGCGCCGAGCAGCCGTGGGCCATCGCATCTCGTCAGTGGGTTTTAGATGTCTGTTTCTGTCCTGATGTCCCGGGAGTGGCCCCGCCGTGGGTTGCGCTCCGCCTCGCCGATAGCGATTGCGATCAAGTCGGCAGCGGTTTCAAGAGAGACGTTGGTGATCCGACAGCCTGTCGGGTCCCCCGCTGCCCCCCACCCCCCCCACCCCCCACGCATAGTCATCGCCCGGCCTTCTTCGAGCGCGGCAAAGCCACGCTTCGAGGAGCTGTCAAACGCACTCTGTAGAGAGCCAGACGCATCATTGCGTCAGGGGCTTCTGGCATTGCGTCCTTTGCTCGCAGCTTGCCCATGGTTCCCGATATGTCTGTGGGGTTTCCTCAGCCCTGCAGCTGCTGCCCTGCAGCTACCAGTCTTGAGTCGTGCAGCCCCGTCGAGTACATCAGTGGCCCTAGGCATCCCTTGGTCTGCGGAGTCTCCTCTGACACCCCTCAGGGCCCCGATAGTCCTGGCCAGGTTCACTTGGACTCGTTTGAGCTCTGTATTCATCCGGTCAATTGCAACACGTGGACCACCATGCAACAGTCGTTGGCCAAGACGCCAGCTCATGAGATATTGCGTCAGGAGCATCGTCTGCGTGAGGGCGGGGAGATTGTTCAAGCTTCGGCGCGGCGTGCTCGGCATGGCTGGAAGAGTCTCTTTCTCCTGCGGCGAACACCGTAGCTGGATCAACCTATGCCGGCGCGCGCATCCTCGCCAGGGTTCTCTGAGCCTACATGGGCCCCGTGGGGGGGCGGAGATTGTTCGCTGCAGAGCCGTGGCAGGCATCGCCCATCTGCCTAGAGGTCTTCAGTTTGTTGCCTGCTCCCCCTACCTCCACCATGCTGAAAAGTTGAGTGCGAGAAACATCGAAATCCTTGCTACCATAGGTGGGCGCATGTATTCCTGTTGCCTTCCCTTCTGCGTTGGTGCCGATTTCAACGTGCCCCCTCTGGAGGTTAGTGATTCGAAATGTATTCAGCGGCTGATGGGCATGCACGTCGCCCCTCCTGGGCACACGCACTTCGGGGAAGGGCCCCCCGAGGCTCTGGGCCAGTTTGCGTTTTCGGGGGGCCCCGGCAAGGCCGCCGAAAGCTGCGAGACGCTACACAACACCACCCTGAGTCCGCATCGCCCGGTCCGAGTGGTCTTGCATCCTTCGCCCACGAGGCTTACGTGTTTGAGTTGTCGCACGCCCCCCCCCCCCCCCCCCCCGATGCCACCGCCTGCTGTCTTCGGTCCTCGGCCGCAGCCGCCAGATTGGTCTCGCGCGCGAGCGCTTGCTGACCAGGCCCCCCCGTTGCGCCCCTAGTGGGAACGCCGAGGGGGCACCGTCACTGCTCGCACCCTGTTATGCTGCGTGGGCTGGCAAGGCCGAAATCGAGCTTGTTCCTGCGTTGGGCGCCGAGCTCCAAGCCCTTGGTTCGGGGCCCAACGGCCCGCAGCTCGTCTGGAAGAACCTCTTGGGCAGGGGCCACCAGATCAGGGGCCCCGCCCACCGCGCTGCGCGGTGGCCCAGCGCCCAAGTTCGCGCTCTAGTTGCGCTTTTGGATTCGAAGCAAGGTGAAGGAGAGCAGGCCACCAATTCTTCATTGCTGCTCTGCTCTGTGCCCCCCCCCCAGCCACTGCCACTTTGCCTGAGCATCTTCGCCCGCTTTTTGTCGAAGTTGCTGCTCTTGCCGCTTCGCCAGCGAGACTCCAACATTCGATGGGGTCACATCTGCGTGGGAGGCTTGACGAGGCCTCGGGGGGTGCTCGGGAAGGTTCGGCTAACGAGTCTCACAGGAGTTGGCAGGCTTGAGTTCGCGAAGGCATCGATGTTGGCGCCAAACGCGCCCACGCCTGCACTCGGGGGCCGTCGCCGTGGACAGCTTCCGCCACGCTGTCCGCCGATGGAGAGATCGCGTCAGATCTCTTGGCGCCTTTAGCTACGGAAGGCATCCAATTCTCGGCCTCTGGGGGCATGGCCCGGGCGCGGACCGGGGCCCCTCTACCCTGGCGCAACTCCCCCCCCCCCAGACTCAGCGCCGAAGATATTCGCAAGGTGTCCAAGAAATACAGAAGGGGAACTGGTTTGTCATTTGGTTGTTTCAATCGCAGACACTCCCAGTATTTGTGCGACGACGGTCTGGACACTTTAGCCGTCAGTTTTCAAAATACTGGAGGGTTTAGGTCAGTTGCCTGAGCAGATCTCTTCTGCATTGCTCGCGCTGCCCCCTAAGCCCACTGGCGGTTGCAGTCCGATAGGGGCGCTCTGCTCTTGGCGCAGGGCATGGGGGCGGTGCCGCCGCCCCCGCGCCTTGCACTGGGAGCAGCAACGCCCCCGTCGGTACTGGGCCGCTGGCGAGCATAGGGGAGCGGCGGATGTTGCGCGGAGGCAAGGAGTCAGAGCTGCGCACGGCAGTCTTCATGTAGTTGCTTGAACAAAAAATTGCATTCTCAAGTATGATGAGACCATCGACTCGCGTGTGTTGGAGGCGAAATGTAGGCGGCGCAACTTCCCCATGGCCATCGCGAGAGTGCGCATTCTCGCCTTCAGGTGTGGTCGGTTCTTATTCCTGGGAGGGTTGCTCGCGGGGCCGTATCATGTGATTCGATGGGGCGGTGGCGGGGCGCAGCTTCGCCACCACCTTCATCAGGGCGTTTGGGTTATATGATTTCGACTCCATCCCCTTGGGCCCTCGGACCGATCTGCTGGACACCTACATTGACGACGGTGGGTTGCCGACCACTGGGCCAAAAGCTAAACTGATGTCTGCCATTGTCTATGGTTCCGCGGCTCTGCGCTCCGCCATCGCCAGCGTGATGGGCTGCAGCGGTGCGCTCGACGCAGTTTGCACCGTTGCCTCTGATCACGATATTGCTGCCGCTGTGGCCAAGAGGCAAGGCGTCTGGCGGGCCGAGTGGCGGGCTCCACCGTCAATCTCGGCGTCGATTTCACTGCTGGCAAATCGTTCCGGGGCAAGGGGCGAGGGGGCAAAATCAAGGGGCGCATGGCCACGATGTGCAGACGTGCCGAGCGTCTCAAAAAATTGCCTGGGGCTCTTGGCAGGAAAGCGCTTCGAGTTTTGTTCGGCCGGCCCTCTCGCCGGCGCCGGCTACGTTTCGGAAATCATTGGAGTCAGCGATCACGGCTTACTGTTGACGCGGAGGACCGCTTTCGCCCAAGTCCGCCCCTGCGCCCAGTCCTGGAGTTGAACTGCCTGCTGCATTTTATCTTCGGACCCGACGCGGCGCGCGGCCACGGCCCCCGTGCTGCGCTGGGGCAAGGAGGGTTGGCGCAGGCAAGGTTTTTTTTCGCGAGCTCGCTTTCCTTGGCCGAGCTCAGAGATGCGTGGGCGGCTGTTTGGGCCAGACAGAATACCACGTGGGCCACGGTTCCGGGCCCGATCAGCGCCGCGAGGCTCGCGCTCCTGAGACTGGGCTGGCATATGCCAGACTTTCTGACCATTATTGATGACAGAGGCGATTCGATCGAGCCCGGGGTCACCTCCCCTGCGTTGTTGTCCATCCACTGCCGCGAGGCCCTGCTTCGCTCGATGGAAAGGGACTTGGGGTGGGAGGAATGGGATGCTGGAGCTCGGCTGCGCCTCGATGCCCCCGAAGCCGCCCTTGCCTCCAAAGGTTTCTCGCCCAGTGAACATGGGATGATTGGAGCCCTCGCCTGCAATGCGATCTGGGCGCCCGACCGTGAGATCGCTTGCGGTTATGTCATTAGTGACGAGTGTGTGCACTGCGGTGGCCAGGGCTCGCTTCACCATGGGCTCTGGGTCTGCCCTCGCTGCGCTGATGAGAGAGCCGAGGTTGCGGAGGCTTCGGTCATCGCCCCAGCTTTGGACACTGAGGCGGAAAGCTACTCGGCCAACCTTCTCTGTCATGGGGCTTTCGCCCATCCCGCCGATCACCTCCCCAGGCCCTGTCGTGAAGGGGCTTCCCAGTTTGCTCGGCGCGGGGATGTTTTGGCCGGCCCTCATGGGCCGGAGGAGCCCAGGGAAGGGGGCATCTGGGGCCACTTGTTCCGCGACGGTTCCTGCAACAGGCACATTATTAGCGAACTTAGCAGAGCAGTTTGGGCCATCACCATGCATGATGACACCGGTGCTTTGTTGGGTGAAGGCCGTGTGTCTGTCCGGGCTCAGTATCCTCAGACTACCCAAGCAGGTGAATTTCTAGCCACAGCTAGAGGCGTGGCTGGCACGCTCGCCAAATCTGATTCCGTCCTTTATAGCGACTGCTTAAATGTGGTCAACCACTCGAATCTCCCTCTCCCCGATCGCTTGTCGGAAAACGCGTGCACAAGACATGGAATAATCCGGTCTGGGCGAGCGAGAACTTCTGGATCACAAATGTAGCAATGACGCGGACGCTGCCGCCAAGCATGCCATCAGTTTCCACCCCGCGGACGGGAAGGAGATGGAAGCTGTTGACAGGACGGTAGCCATTGCTAAGGCTGTCTTTAAGCTAGCCGTCAAAATATGGCTGATGTGGCCGCGGTTAGATCTCACTAGTGCTACCAGAGTGCTCAACGCCCCTCCCCGTCTGTCCCATGACAAGCCTGGCCGTGACTGGGCTGAATGGTCTGGACTTTGGAGGTGCCGAGTGTGTTTGCTTGGTAGCAGGGGCGTTGACTTGCCTGCCCCAGGAGCGCGCCCAGGTTGTAGTAAGCTGGACGAGGGAGTGCTCCTAGGTCTTGGCCACGAAGATTTGGCTTTCCCGTGCTCAAATGGGTCCCGCCTGTTTGTTTGCATGAAGTGCAGGGTTCGCACTACTGGGGCCAGGGTTGATGGCATTGGTCAGTCGCGCAACGGCTGCCCACCCAGACACGCCGCGCCGAATGTGCTCGGAGAGACTTGTACAACAAAGGAGAGCACCCGAATCCCCGACGGAAATCCGCGGCGGGCGACGCGTCTGCTGCAACTGGCCTTTTCGGCTCGGCGTCGAAGAGCCTAGCTGCGAGGGCTTTTGCTACCAAGGAGGAGGAGGGGGCCCCCGCCCCCTCGGTTGACCCCCCCCCCCTCGCCGGCGCGGTGGAGGAGGGAGCTCGCGACAGGCGTCGGGCGGCAGCTGCCCGACGCCTGCTCGCGGCCGCCCGTGCGAATGTCCAGTTCTCTGAGCCCGCCGACCTTCGGAGCGATGGTTCGGCCGCTGCCTCGAGGACGGACTCTTCTTTCTGCCCTTGCCAAGGCCAGTCGGCTCTCCAGGCCGCCTCTTCCTTCTTCAGGATGGCCCTGGCGTCTGCCGCGCGCGAGCCTCGCGCTCGCTCTTTTGCATTCTCTGCCGAGGATGGGCTGTGAGAGGCCCATCAGGTCGCCCTGCTGGAGCGCGCTGCGCCGCCTGCCACGCAGCTCGTGCACTCCAGGCAGTGAGGGCGTCGAGCTCCCAAAATCGTCATCCTTTTTTTCTCCTCTGCCTCCTCCTCCTCCTCCTCCCCCTCCTCCTGCTCCTCCTACTCCTCCTCCTCCTCTTCTTCCTCCCCCCCCTCGCCAAGCACCTCCCCCTCCTCCTCCTTCCTCTTCCCTCCCCCTCCTGGGCGCGGCCTCCTCTGTGACCTCGCCGGCCGCGCGGGCCCGCGCCGCCCCCGGGGCCCCCCCCGCCTCCTGGCCGCCGGCTCGCGCGCAGCCTTGGCGCCCGCCAGGGCCGCCGACCGCCCCGGCCGCGGAGGCAGCCGCCGCGCGGGTCGCTGCCTCCCCGGCGCTCGGCCGCGGCCGCCGCGACGCCGCCGGGCTCGCGTTCCTTAATATTTGTCGCGGCGGGCGAGGGATTGAAAACAAATGGCCCCTGCGGTGGAAACCCGCGCAAAGAAACGCCGCACTCACCTTCCAGGGCGCCCTGGGTTTCCCGGTTCTCGACGGCTTGGCCGCGGGGGGCGCGACGTTCCCACGCCAGAAGTCAATGGGCGCCCTCGGGTCTCAGGGTTGGGTTTCTTGTTGGAAGTTCTTCTTGGTAGAGCTCCTATTACAACCCTAATGACACCATGGAGTCGCGGCCTCACTGAGGCCCCCGTCTTTGCGTTAGAGATGAGACATCGGGGCGGCCCGGTTCGATGCATCTAAGCAAAGGCCCCCTTATCCGCAATGTTTTGGGCCCCCCCAACTTAGGTCCGCCCCAAAGGGTTCGCGGCCCTTTCTGGGGCAATCAAGCGCGGAGATGAAAAGGAGGAGGCCTCCTCAGAAGGCCCCGAAGTCCCGCCCCGCCACCTTGAGAGGGGCTCATCATTCTCCCCCCCCCCACCCCTGCTCGCCGCTGCTGACCTCAACATGGCGCGTTAGGCCCCCTTTCCGCACTCGGCGCTCTCGGCCACCTGCCAGACCTGTGGCTGCCGCGACTGCTGCTGCGACCGGAGGCCCATGGCGGCGCCCCCCCCCCCCCCCCTCCTCTTCCCCCTCCCCCTCCTCCTCAACAACGACATATTTGGTGCAATATATAGGCGGTGCATTTTTTGTGGAGCTCGCAGTTGTCAGCTCCACTGCTCGCGCAATCACCCCGCCCGCCCGCCCGCAACTTGTCCTGCAAAACGCGAGCGGCGGCAATTGCCATGAGTGCTTGGTGTTTGCTGGTGCGTTTCTGCGGCCGCGCCAGCCCGCGCATGCACTTTTGCGCAGCGGCCAGCTAGCTTTGCGCGACCAACGCGGCCGTGGCGGCGCTGACCGCTGGGCACATCCCAGCGGGCACTTCAGCGCGAGTCGGCGACGTTGGCGGGCGCGGCATCATGGCAACATCGACAGCGGTAGACACGATGCTGATAGTAGCGATGCTGGTGGCGATGTTGACAGCGACGTCGGCGCGGCCAGTTATGGCGCCGACGCTGATGACGCCGACGACGATGGCGGTGTCCTCGCGTCGGCGATGACGTGCACGAGTGGCCGCGTAGTATTTCCTGACGCGGATCGCGCCCCACCCCCCAGCGCGCGCGCAAGGTTTTGTCGAATGATCTCGGCATGCGGCGCGCGAGGCCCGTTCGGCAGAAGTCCGTGAACAGCATGCATGGCCCATAGTTGTTTGAAGGGTTCGCAGGAGCTCGAGCGCAGGTTTGGTCGACACTTTATTTTGCGAAGCCATATGACCATACGTTGCTTGCGGTTGTGACATGGTTTCGGGGCACTCGGTTTTGACGCCCGCGCGACGCCCAAGATTTTTTTGTAGGATTGCGGCGCGCGCGCGCGCGACAGCGCGCGCGCGTTTCGCCCCACTTTTGGAAGCGGGCCCTTGCGATAGCACGCGCGCGAGGGAAGTCGAACGATTTCGGCATGCGCGCGCGAAGCCCGTTCGGTAGCACTGCGCGAAGAGATTGAAAACCAATGGCTCCCGCAACAACCGCAAGGGCGCGAGCAAGCAAGCTTTTTTATATAAAAAAAAACTTGTTGCGAAACCACGTGTTTGTTTAAAGGTTGTTTCGATTTGTGATGGGCATCTGCGCGCGCAAAAGTTTTTTTCTCCAGATGGTTCAAGGGGGCGATACCAGCCTGCCAGTCATGGTACGCATTGAGATTTCGAGTGGCTGGTTGGGCACAGTCGCGGTTAAAGTGCGGTACGAAAAGGGGGGCGGATCACCCAGGAGGGGTCGAATCGAATTTCTTGCCAGAAAAGAGAATGCATTGGTACAATATTTGCTGTGCGGTCGATGTTGCGCAACCTACGCGTTGCAATTCACTTTGGCTGTCTTGATTCTGTCCTCCCCACGACTCGTGCAAACATCCCACCCTCCCACCCGCAACTTGGTCGCAATACCTCCTATGACCGCGACGGCAGGTACCAAATTGCACTTGGCAGCGACACCGACGACGACGGCGACACCGACAACGACGACGACGACGCCGACGACGACTAATACGACACAGACGACGGCGACGACGACGACCACTTTGACGACGACGACAACGACGACGCCGACGACGACGACGACGATGACGACGCCGAAAACGACAGCGACGATGACGACGCCGACGACGACGACGACTACGCCGACGACGACGACGCCGACAACGACGAAGACGACGACGACGACGGCGCCGACGACGACGATGACGACGACGATGACGACGCCGACGACGGCGCCGACGACGAAGACGACGACTACGACGACGTCGCCAACGAAGACGACGACCACGAGGGAGGAGGGAGGACGACGACGGCGACAACGACGACAACGACGAGGGAGGAGGGAGGACGGCGACGACACGAACGGCGACGAAGGAGGGAGGACGGCGACGCCGACGACGACAACGACGAGGGAGGAGGGAAGACAACGACGACGACGACGACCACGGCGACGAAATAGGAGGGACGACGACGAGGCGCCGACGACGGACGACGACGACGACGAGGAAGGAGGAAGGATGACCACGGCGACAACGACGATTGGAACGACGACAACGCCAAAGAGGACGACGACGACAAAGAACGACAGAGGACGACGACGGCGACGACGACGACGACGACGAGGGAGGAGGGAGGACGGCGACGACGACGACGACGACGACGACGACGCAAGGGCGCGCGCGCACGCTTTTGTTGAACATCCGCGTTGTGAAACCTTGTTTTTTTTTGCATTTTCTTGGACGCGCGATTTCGACATCCTTCCGAACCGAAGGTTTTTGAAGGATTTCGGCATGCGCGCGCGACGACGCGCGCGTTTGCACTTCGTTTTTTTTTCTGCAGCGGATTCTCGCGACGGCACGCGCAAGGGCGTTCGAATGATTTCGACATGCGCGCGCGCGAGGCCCGTTTGGTAATACGTTTTGAAAATGGTTTAAAACTTATGTCTTTTGTAGATTTCGCATGACCGCGCGCGTGGACTTTTTAGGAAATCAGCGTTGCGAAACCATGCGTTTTGAATGTTGTTTGAGAGCTCGATGTTGGAATCCTTCTGGAACCGAGGGTTCTTGAATGATTTCGGAATGCGCGCGCGACGACGCGCGCGTGTGCACTTCGTTCCTTTTTTGCAAGGGACTCTTGACAACTTATGATTACCTAACAGCTTGTTCTGATAGGTTTCCAGTGGGGTCAAAAGAGAGCAGCAGATGACTCCACAGGGGGGTCTGGGCGGGTGCCGGACAGGGTGCCGCAGAAGTCGTTTTAAGCCAACAGTCACACACTTCGTGCTCTTCGACCTCCCAGAACTCCATTCCCGGGCCACATTCTGAATGCCCGGAGCCAACTGCAGGCCACTTCGTGCTCTTCGACTTCCCAGAACTCCATTCCCGGGCCACATTTTGAATGCCCGGAGCCAACTGTAGGCCACTTCGTGGTCTTCGAGTCCCCAGAACTCCATTCCCGGGCCACATTTTGAATGCCCGGAGCCAACTGTAGGCCACTTCGTGCTCTTCGAGTTCCCAGAACTCCATTCCCGGGCCACATTTTGAATGCCCGGAGCCAACTGTAGGCCACTTCGTGCTCTTCGAGTTCCCAGAACTCCATTCCCGGGCCACATTTTGAATGCCCGTAGCCAACTGTAGGCAACTTCGTGCTCTTCGACTTCCCAGAACTCCCATTCCTGGGCCACATTTTCAGCAGGGGCAAGAGCACGACGAGGAGGAGGACGAGCAAGACCAGGAGGACGAGGACGAGCAGGAGCAGGACGAGGAGCAGGAGGAGCAGGAGAAGAAGGACGAGCAGGAGGAGGAGGAGGACGAGCAGGAGGAGGAGGACGACCAGGAGGAGGAGGACGACCAGGAAGAGGAGGAGGAGGAGGAGGAGGGGAGGGGGAGGACTACCAGGAGGAGGAGGAGGAGGAGGAGGAGGAGAGGAGGAGGAGGAGGAGGAGGAGGAGGAGGAGGAGGAGGAGGAGGAGGAGGACGAGGAGGAGGAGGAGGAGGGGGGGGGAGAGCTGCCTTTTCGTCGAGATGCTGTTCAACCCAGGGATGCTCCTACACATGGCTGTTAGGTTGCTTTGCCGGGATAATTTTTGATAAGCGAGAGTGCGCGCATAGTTTTTTGCTGAGGATGGCGGGGGGGAGTGATACCGGTTTGGCTGGGATCGTATGAATTCATATTTTGGATGGACGATGGGGCTGAATCATGTGAACTTGCAGTGCGATAAAGGGTATCGTTATTTCCGGGGAAGGGGTAGAGTTCATTTTTCTCTTACAGAGGAGAATATATGTTGTGCAATCTACGTGGTGCGTTCGATGTGCTGCATCTACGCGGTGCAAAATATGCGGCGCAGTTCACGGTGCCGAACTTGAAGTTGTCAACCCCACTGCCCGCGCAGACATCCCACCTACCCACCCGCAACTTGGTTTGCAAAACCCATGCGACGGCGATTGGGACGAGTGCTTGGCGTTGGCTGGTGCAGATCAGCGGTCGCGCTGGGCCGCGCATGCTTTCGCGCGCAGCGACCTGCTCCTCCTCCTCCTCTTCCTCCCCCTCTTCTTCCTTCTTTTCCTCCTCCTCCACCACCTCCCCCTCCTCCTCTCTCCTCTTCCCCACCCGTCCTGGGCGCGGCCTCCTCTGTGACCTCGCGGGCCGCGCAGGTCCGCGCCGCTCCCGGGCCCCCCCCCGCCGCGCGGCCTCGGCGCCCGCCAGGGCCTCCGACCGCCCCAGCCGCGGAGGCAGCCGCCGCGCGGGTCGCTGCCGCCCTGGCGCTCGGCCGCGGCCGCCGCCGCGCCGCCGGGCACGCGTTCTTTAATATTTTTCGCGGCGGGCGAGGGATTGAAAACAAAAAGGCCCCTACAGTGGAAACCCGCGCAAAGAAGCGCCGTGCTTACCTCCAGGGCGCCCCGGGCTTCTCGGTTCTCGATGGCTCTGCCATGGGAGGCGCGACGTTCCCACGCCAGAAGTCAATGGGCGCCCTAGGGTCTCAGGGTTGGGTTTCTTGAGGGAAGTTCCTCGTGGTCGATCTCCTATTGCAACCCTAATGACACCGTGAAGTCGCGGCCTCACTGAGGCCCCCGTCTTTGCATTAGAGATGAGACATCGGGGCGGCCTGGTTCGATGCATCTACGCAAAAGCTCCCTTATCCGCAATGTTTTGGGCCCTCCTAGCTTAGGTCCGCCCCAAAGGGTTCGCGGCCCTTGCTGGGGCAATCAAGCGCGGAAGTGAAAAGGAGGAGGCCTCCTCAGAGAAGGCCCCGAAGTCCCGCCCCGCCGCCTTTTGAGAGGGGCTCATCATTCCCCCCCCCCTGCTCGCCGCCTTTTTTTGCATCGAGGGCAAAAGGGCCTTCGACCCTAATTGCACAGTGGGGGCGCAGCCTAACTCAGGTCCCCACTGTCTGCATAAGGAATACTCGATGCTGGCGGTCTGGTCTGGCGCATCTGCTGAAGAGGCCCCCGTGCCCTTAATGCGATGGGCCGCCCAAGTTTGGCCCGCTCCCAAGGGGTTCCGCAAGCGGGCCTTTCGCTGCTAAGTATATGTTCCGCAGTAGCAGAAAAGGAGAGACTGCGACCCACGTTTGCCGCAGACCGCGGGCCGCTGCTGACCTCAACATGGCGCGTTAGGCCCCCTCCGCACTCGGCGCTCTCGGCCACCTGCCAGACCTGTGGCTGCCGCGACTGCTGCTGCGACCGGAGGCCCATGGCGGCAGCTTCCTCCTCCCCCCCCCCCCCTCCTCTTCCCCCTCCTCCTCCTCCTCCTCCTCCTCCTCCTCAACAACAACATATTTGGTGCAATATATGCGGTGTATTTTTTGTGGAGCTCGCAGTTGTCAGCTCCACTACTCGCGCAATCATCCCACCCGCCCACCCGCAACTGGTCCTGCAAAACGCGAGCGGCGGCAGTTGCCATGAGTGCTTGGTGTTTGCTGGTGCGTTTCTGCGGCCGCGCCAGCCCGCGCATGCACTTTTGCGCAGCGGCCAGCTAGCTTTGCGCGACCGACGCGGCCGTGGCGGCGCTGACCGCTGGGCACATCCCAGCGGGCACTTCAGTGCGAGTCGGCGACATTGGCGGGCGCGGCATCATGGCAACATCGACAGCGGTAGACACGATGCTGATAGTAGCGATGCTGGTGGTGATGTTGACAGCGACGTCGGCGCGGCCAGTTATGGCGCCGACGCTGATGACGCCGACGACGATGGCGGTGTCCTCGCGTCGGCGACGACGTGCGCGAGTGGCCGCGTGGTATTTCCTGACACGGATCGCGCCCCGCCCCCCCAGCGCGCGCGCAAGGTTTTTCGAATGATCCCGGCATGCGGCGCGTGAGGCCCGTTCGGCAGAAGTCCGTGAACAGCATGTAGAATCCATAGTTGTTTGAAGGGTTCGCAGGAGCTCGGGCGCAGGTTTGGTCGACAATTGATTTTGCGAAGCTATATAGCCATATGTTGTATATGGTTGTGGCATGGTTTCGGGGCATTCGGTTTTGACACCCGTCCGACACCGACGTCTTTTTTGCAGGATTGCGGCGCGCGCGCGCGACACCGCGCGCGCGCACTTCGCCCCACTTTTGGAAACGGGCCTTTGCGACAGCACGCGCGCGAGGGAATCCGAACGATTTCGGCATGCGCGCGCGAAGCCCGTTTGGTAGCACTGCGTGAATAGATTGAAAACCAATGGTTTTCATAAAAATCGCAAGGGCGCGAGCGCAAGCTTGTTTAAACATCATTGTTGCGAAACCACGTGTCTTTTCAAAGGTTGGTTGGGCACTCGGGTTGGAAATCCTCGCGACGTCTACTGGTGCCCGAAGGGTTTTTCAATGCGCGGCGATGGCGCGCGCGCGTTCAATTCGTCCAATTTTTGCACGACGCGCGAGGGAACTTTCGATCTGTGATGGACGATTGCGCGCGCATAGCTTTTTTCTCCAGATAGTTCAAGGTGGGGCGATACCAGCCTGCCAGCCATGGTACGCATTGAGATTTCGAGTGACTGGTTGGGCACAGTCGCGGTTAAAGCGCGATACGAAAAGGGGGGGCGGATCACCCAGGAGGGGTCGAGTCGAATTTCTTGTCAGAAAGGAGAATACATTGGTATAATATTTGCTGCGCGGTCGATGTTGCGCAATCTTCGCGTTGCAATTCACTTTGGCTGTCTTGAAGCTGTCCTCTCCACGACCTGTGCAAACATCCCACCCTCCCACCCGCAACTTGGTCGCAAGACCTCCGTGACGGTTGGTAGCGAATGGCGCTTGGCAACGACACTGACGACGACACCGACAACGACGACGACGACGCCGACGGCGACTAATACGACACAGACGACGGCGACGACGACGACCACTTTGACGACGACGACAACGACGACGCCGACGACGACGACGATGACGACGCCAAAAGCGACAACGACGATGACGACGCCGACGACGACGACGACTACGCCGACGACGACGACGCCGACAACGACGAAGGCGGCGACGACGACGGCGCCGACGACGACGACGATGACGACGACGGCGATGACGGCGCCGACGACAACGACGACGACGCCGACGACGACGACGACGACGACGACGGCGCCGACGACGACGACGAAGACGACGACGACGACGACGTCGCCAACGAAGACGACGACCACGAGGGAAGAGGGAAGACGACGACGGCGACAACGACGACAACGACGAGGGAGGAGGGAGGACGGCGACGACGAACGACGACGAAGGAGGGAGGACGGCGACGCCGACGACGACAACGACGAGGGAGGAGGGAGGACGACGACGACGACGACGACGACGACCACGGCGACGAAATAGAAGGGACGACGACGAGACGCCGACGACGGACGACGACGACGACGAGGGAGACGGAATGATGACCACGGCGACAACGACAACTGGAACGACAACAACGCCAAAGAGGACGACGACGACGACAAAGAAAGACAGAAGACGACGACGGCGACGACGACGACGACGACGAGGGAGGAGGGAGGACGGCGACGACGACGACGACGACGCAAGGGCGCGCGCGCACGCTTTTGTTGAAAATCGTTGTTGTGAAGCCTTGTGTTGTTGTATTTCTTTGGACGCGCGATTTCGAAATCCTTCCGAACCGAAGGTTTTTGAAGGACTTCGGCATGCGCGCGCGACGACGCGCGCGTTTGCACTTCGTCTCGTTTTCTGCAGAGGATTTTCGCGACGGCACGCGCAAGGGCGTTCGATTGATTTCCCCGTGCGCGCGCGAAGCCCGTTTGGTAGTACGTTTTTGAAAATTGTTTAAAACTCATGTTTTTTTTTCTAAGCTTTCGCAAGAACGCGCGCGTAGACTTTTTTAGGGAATCAGTGTTGCGAAACCATGTGTTTTGAATATTGTTTGGGAACTCGATGTTGAAATCCTTCCGGAACCGAAGGTTCTTGAAGGATTTCGGAATGCGCGCGCGACGACGCGCGCGTGTGCACTTCGTTCCTTTTTTTGCAAGGGATTCTTGGCAACTTATGATTTCTGATATGCGAGAGTGCGCGCATAGCTTTTTGCAGAGCATGGCGGGGGGGAGTGATGCCGGTTTGGCTGGGATCGTATGAATTCATTTTTTGGATGGGCGATGGGGCAGAATCGTGTGAAATTGCAGTACGGTAAAAAGGGTATCGTTATTTCTGGGGGGTAGAGTTTATTTCTTCTACAGAAGAGAATTTATGTTGTGCAATCTATGTGGTGCGTTCGATGTGCTGCATCTACGTGGTGCAACATATGAGGTGCAGTTCACGGTGCCGAACTTGAAGTTGTCAACCCCACTGCCCGCGCAGACATCCCACCCACCCACCCGCAATTTGGTTTGCAAAACCCATGCGACGGCGATCGGGATGAGTGCTGACCAGCTGTGCGGCGCGACCAGCGCGGCCGCGGTGGCACCGACCGCTGGGCACTTCCAGCGGAACTTCAGTGCGAATCGGTGACGTTCGCGGGCGCGGTATCATGGCGACGCCAACAACGGCAGACACGATGATGAGAGTGGCGGTGATGGTGACGATGGTGGCGATGACGACGGCAAGGCCAATGACGGCGCCGATGTTGATCACGCCCGCCGATAACGAGGACGATGTCCCCGCGTCGGTGATGAAGATTTTGGGGGGAGTTCGACATGCGCGCGCGGCTGACGCGCGCGAGTGGCCCCCATGCCATGATTTGGCACGGATCGTGCCCCCCAACACGCGTCCAAAGGGCGTTCATATGAGTGCGACGTGCGGCGCGAGAGGCCCTTTTGGCAGACTTGGATGGCAATGTTGAACAAGCTATAGTTTCCTTAAGAATTCGCTAGAGCGCGCGCGCAAGCATTTGTTTGAAAACAATATGTTGCAAAACCATGTGTGTGCATGACTATTCGGAACATTCGTTTGTGAAACCCTTACGGCACCGACGGTTTTTGAGGGATTTCGGCACGCGTGCGCGATAACGCCCGCGCGTCGTCCCATTTTTTGCGAAAAGGGTTTTTTGCGACGTCATGCGCGCAAGGGCGTTCGAGCGATTTCGACACGCGCGCGCGAGAGGCCATTTTGGTTTCATTGTATCAAAAAGTTTCACATATATGTGTATATATATGTATATATGTAGATATGTGTGTATATATATATGTATATGTGTATATACATATGTATATATATGTATATATACGAACATATATATATATACAAGACCGCAGTGGCACTTCGCGCCTCGCACCTTGGTCCTTGAAGTTTGGTACGCAGGCGGAATAGCAGGAAGGTCAAGCCAACAATTCAGCGATAACTCCTGGTTGCCTTTTCTGGCATCGCCTCTATATTATGTTTATTCGTTATCCTTCGTCCATGCTTCTTTTTCCTTATTTTCGCCATGCCCTGCGCATTCCCCCCATCCTTCTCAGCTGTTTTTCGCGGAGGTTCCTCCTTGGAGAGCCTCTAGGGGCCTCACAACAGTTGTTTCAGGCTTTCTTAAGGCCTTCTGGAGACCTCCTGGGCGTATTCTGGGGGCCTCCGGGGGCTTCCTCGGGCCACCCTGCCTCCAACCGCGGTTTCCCTGAACGACCGGGTCACGATTTGGAGTTCTTCGGAGGGTGTCTTTGGGCCATTTTGGGCCGCCATGGGGCTCTCTGAGGGCCATTTTGGGCCCGTGTTATGTCGTTTTGGGGGTCTCTTGGACTGCCTGGAAGCCCTTTCGGATGGTTGTGGGGCGATTTTGGAGCCTCCCAGGCGGCTTCGGACGCCCAGAAGACCGCCGTCTTGGAGCGCCGGGAAGCCGAAAAGAGGAGAACACTGCAAGTTACCAAAACCAAAAGAAAATCAATTGTTTTTGCGTCGGGGGGCCTTCTTGGGAGTGCTCTTGGAGGCCCCTTTGGGGCCGTCATGGAGGCCTCTTGGGCCATCTTGAGGTCACGTCGGTCACTCTTGGAGCGATCTTGTGCTGTCTTGGGGGTCTCTGGGACGTCTCCGATGACTCCCCTGATCGCCCTAGGTATGCTGGGAAGGCTTGGCAAAACGCCATGTGAGGCCCGATGGCCGCTTCGAGACCCGTCGCGGGGGTCCCAAAGCCCCAGATCCCATGAGTCCGGTTTGTTGGGGGGGGATGATGGGGTTTCCCCCCGCCCGGGCTTATAAAGATATAGGAAGAGGAATATGGTTTCTTGTAAAGAGTTGGCAAAAGCGCCGGCGCAGGCTTGTTTGAACAGCCGAGTTGCGAAACCATTTTTCATGTTTCCCGGATATTCGGATTTGAAACCCTTACGATACCGACGGTGCTTGAGAGATTTCGGCATGCGCGCCCGACGACGCGCGCGTGCGCATTTCGTGCCATGTGTTGCAAGGGCTTGTCGGAAACTGCTGATTTGTGATAAACGAATGCGCGCATACCATTTTTTCCGGAGGATGAAGGGGGCGAGGCCCGACTGTCTGGGATGGAACGAATTCTGATTCAGGATGGAAAGTGGGGCAGACTCATACATGAATTGCAGGATTGGAAAAGGAAATCGTTAAGTCCGAGTGGGGGGGAGGTCGATCAAAATATTCTTTTAGAAGGGAGAATCTACGTTGTGAAATCACCTTTGACCGTCTTGAAGCTGTCCTCTCCGCTGCTCGTGCAAACATCCCACCCTCGCACCCGCAACTTGGTCGCAAGACCTCTCAACTCAAGACCGTGACGGTAGGCACCACATGGCACTTGGCCACGAAACCGACGCCGTCGACGACAGCGACCACGGCGACGACGACGACGGCGGCGACGACGACGCCGACGTCGACGACGACAAAGACGACGACGACGCCGACGCCGACGACGACGACGAAGACGACGACGACGTCGCCAACGAAGACGACGACGAGGGAGGGGGGAGGACGACGACGGCGACAACGACGACAACGACGACAACGACGACAACGACGAGGGAGGAGGGAGGACGGCGACGACGCGAACGCAAAGAAGAAGGAAGGACGGCGAAGCCGACGACGACAACGTCGAGGGAGGAGAGAAGACGCCGACAACGACGACGACGACGACGACGATGACGGCGACGGAATAGGAGGGACGACGACGAGACGCCGACGACGGACGACAACGACGACGAGGGAGGAGGAGGAAGGACGACCACGGCGACAACGACGACGGTGTAGGCGACGACGACGACGAGGACGCGGGAGGAGGGAGGACGGCGACGACGACGACGACGACGACGCAAGAGCGCGCGCGCACGCTGTTGTTGAAAATCCGTGTTGCGAAACCTTGTGTGTTTGTAGGTTTTTTGGGACACACGATTTTGAAATCCTTCCGAAACCGATGGGTTTTGAAGGATTTCGGCATACGCGCGCGACGACGCGCGCGTCTGCACTTCGTCCCGTTTTTTTGCAGAGGATTCTCGCGACGGCACACGCGCAAGGACGTTCGACTGATTTCGACATATACGAGCACGAGGCCCGTTTGCTAGAATTTTGTGTAAATCTTGAAAAACCCATGGTTTTCTCCAGATTTCGCGAGAGCTCGCGCGTAAGCTTTTTTAGCAGATCAGTGTTGCGAAACCCTGCGTTTTTGTATGTTTGTTTGTGGAAGCTCGATTGCGAAATCTTTCCGGCACCGAAGGTTTTCGAAGGATTTCGGCAGGCGCGCGGGACGACGCGCGCGTGCGCCTTTCGTCCCATTTTTTGCAAAGGATTCGTGAACTAGTGTTATGCTAGAACAAAAAATGTCACCGCGTATTATTTTTTCTTACAGAGGAACCTCAGGGGGGGAACCCGGTTGGCTTGGGACATTGTGATTTCATATTTAGGATGGACATGTCGTCATAATCATATACGATTTACATACCGGAAAGGGGTACCGATAACGCCGGGGGGGGGTCGAGTCTATTCTCTTTTCCAGGGAAGAGAATTTTTAACGGCGACGGGGCGGCGACGCCGAACACAGAACCGCCAAACCGACAGACGGGCCCAGGCGACGGGCGGCGACGAGCCGGCGACTGGTTGGCGACGGTGGCCACATAGCCGCCAGACCGAAGACACGGCGACGAATCGGAGACGGGGCGGCGACGTCGGCCACATAGCCGCCAGACCGAACTCACGGCTCAGTGAACATAAGTAACAACCCCTGACTGAGTGCAAGCACGTTTGGGGAACATCGACTGCACCATAGTGATTTGCCCCACACAGATTGCACAGCCTAGACTGTCAGAAACACTGTTCAGGGGCCGACGCTAGCTGACATGCTGTGTGTTGTTCCTCTATGTGGGGTTTGCCCGAGCGCGCATACGGACTGCCTCTGCCGCGCTGCGACGTAAAAGGCGTGTTGTTCTTCTACTGCTGTATGATGCCGCTTCGGTTGGGTGTCTCTTTTAGTGTTGACTCGGGCCGTGGCGCTTGCCTGTCAGTGCCAAGAGTGCTAAGGCACGGCTGCAGGCAAGCTAAACGGCGTGCCACGGGCAGCTGCATTGCGCCTGCCCGCCAAGCCTCCTCCCGGGCCCTCGCCACCCTCGCCTTGCACGCCACATCGGGGCACATCTTGATCCGATCGATCCGATCTGGCGTCGATTTCGGCCAGCCCGACCCGGTTTGGTTACTGTATTTCGACGATCCGGATGCGGCCCGATGCTTGCACGGCTCTGTTGTGCGTCTTCACGCGGCAGATCCAATTCGACTCCGTGCCGATGCAGTCCGATCCGACGCATGTTCCGCTTCGATCCGACTGCCCGATTCGAGGCTGACTGATCTTGGGAGACGACCCCGCGGCGTTAGGCCGTGGGCGAGCGTGGGCGAGGAGGAGGAGGAGGAGGATCAGGAGGAGGAGGAGTCCCTGCCCCACCCCCCTCTCCGCGGCAGGAGGCGGGTCCTGGGGGCATGCTATACATGCAGAAGATCGAGGAGCTCGAGGCCGAGAACGCGCGGCTCGAGGATCGGGGGCGGCCAAGAGGGGGGTGCTGACTGGGGTGGGGAAATCACGGCGGGGGCCATGATATCCCAGATGTCACGCCTCCTCTTGCTTCCGGCCCCCCCCCTTCTTGTTTCAATGCGTCCCCAGCCACCGCCCCCTGGGCGGGCACATGCCGCCGGCCATGATTTGCGCCCCCCGTCCCCCTCGTGGACGCCCACCTCTCCAACGCCCCCGCCCGACAGGACGTGGCGCGGAACGCGGCGTCCCTCTACGTGCCGAAGATACAGGCGCGGCCCCGCCTCCGGAAGAAGACCAAGACTGCACAAGCATAAACTTTCGGAACTCCGCGCGGGTTTCTCGGATCGGCGTCAGAGCCCCTTCGCGGCGCCTCCGTCGCCGCAGCTGGCGCGCTCCGCGCACCAGGGAGGGGGGCCCAACGCCGACCCCAGAAATCCTCGCGGACCTCCGAAAGTTTATGTTTTTGCAGCTTTGTATTCTTCGACCCTCTCTTGCCACCCGCCCTCGCCGGCTCCGCCGGCGTGGTGCCCCCCTGGGCTTGGGGCCTCTGGCCACGGCTCGGGGCACGGGCGCGCGCGAGCACGGGCTGTTCCCGCAAGCCCCCCCCCCCCCCGGGGGATTGCGCCGCATCGCTGGTGCAGCGGCGATGCGGCTCGACCTGGAGCCCGACTCTCTGCACGCCAATGCCAGACCCCTCGGATCCGTGACAGAAGACAGAGCCAGGCCTCGAGACCGTCAAAAAGCGGCTCTGGATGAGAAGCTGGTCCCAGAGAGTGGGTCCAGGACGACGTCCTGAAAAAATCATGACGTCGGGGGCCTGGGATGTCGCCGATGCATCGCCGATGTCACCGACGCATCGGCGATGTGGAGGGCAGATTCGGGCAGCCATGATCGAAAACCGCAGAGCGCAACCCGGGTTATTCAGCCGCCCAACAACAGTTTATTAAGTGCGAGGGTTATTGCAAGCCTGCAGCTGGGGCCTCGAGCTTCAGGCTTCCTGGGGTGTGCTGACTGCGCGGCCTCCCGCTCCGAGGCGCCCGGAGGAGCCGCCCCGCTGTGCTGCTGGCCCGTGCAGGTCGGGGTGCGTGCATTGGTGCCGACGGGCTCGGCCGCTCAACCACAGCGCGCGGCCGCGCTTCCGGAGGAAGCGGGCAAACGACGACTCGGGGCTCACGTAAGGCGGGTCAGCGCTGACTGGGTTCAGCCAATCCCCTTTGGCTGGCCCAGGTTTAAGAGCCCAGTGAGGCCAATCCAATTCCCCCTTCTTCCGCCCTCCACTGACCTGGGTTTGATTATAATTCGGTGGCCGGCCTTTGGCCGAATCCAAACAACGACGCAGCGAAAACGACGTTGACGACGACGATGGCGACGACGATGACGACGACGATGACGAAGACGACGAAGACGACGAAGACGACGACGACGACGACGACGACGACGACGACGACGACGACGACGACGACGTCAACCAGGCAGCGAAGACGGCCAAGACGGCCATGGCGCGCCCGCGTGCAGGAGCTCGAGGACGAGGCCCTGGAGGCGCAGCGAGAGCTCGACCAGGTGCCGCGCGCACCTCCGTGCGGCCCTGCGCGGGAGCGGGGCGCTGTGCACCGGGGCACAGTTTTCTTTGTCGGGGGGGGGAGGGGGCGGCTCGCACGGGGCGGTGGCGCCTGGGAGTGTCTGGGAGCGCCTGGCCTTGGAGCGCCTGGGTGCGTTCGGGAGCGCTTGGGAGCGCCTGCGAGCACTCGGCAGGGCCTGGGAGCGCCTGGGAGCGGCGAGGGGGCCGGCCCTATCAGAAACGGGGGGGGGGTTCTTAGGAGGCAGGGGGCCAGTTTCCAGGAAGTTCTGGCTTCGCGCACGAGTATCGGGGACCCCCAAAACCGCGCGGTGACGTACTGCGTGGTGACCTTTGGACCCCAAGAGACCTCACCGCGCGGTCCGTCACCGCACGGTGCTGGGGCCCCTGGAGGCTCCAGTCGCCCGAGACGTCCCTGGGAGAGCGGCTCGAGTCCCAAGACCGCACGGTGACCCCAAATCCCAACCGACTCATCACACGGCGTGGTCACCACACCGTTTGCTTGAAATCGCTCGAACGTGTGCGTTTTTTCTCTCCTCGGCGAGGACCACTGAGGAGCATCCCGGGTCCTTTCGAAGAATGGACGCGCGCCATCGATAACAAAAAGAAACACTGGAAATGCACGTCCGGGTGCGGGCAAATTTGGTGATCCCCGAATAAGGGCGGCTGGCGCGATGGGGGCAGCTTTCTCAGAAGCAGGGCGGAGTTCTTGGCTAGACGGGCTCACGGCGGTGTAGGTAACGGCGATGTAGGTTTCGGTAGTGTGGGAACGCGTGGCTTACGCGTTCCCACCATTTGCTGTGTCGTGTTCGCTCGATCCATTCGCAGAATGGAAATGTATAAAGGTGTTGTTCGTGATTCCCTACACCTTGGTTCCCAACATTACCGCTCAGCAACATCGCCGTTAAGCCCGACCTTGGTCTTAGAAGGAAGGAGGAGGAGAAGGAGGAGGAGGACCGGTGTAAACCCAAGATTCATCAACAATGTTGGAATTAACACTTCCTCCAAGCTGCCTCTTCATCGGCCCCTACGACGGTTCATTTCCATTGAGGGAACTGCCTCGTTGGAAGACGACCGTTTGAAGATCCTCAATCATGCCAAAACATTGCCAAATCTTGTGGCTAGAGATCTAGCTCGAGCTCTCGCGGCTACTGGAATCCACATTCGCGCAGCCCGATTGGACCTCGGTGGGGCGGACACAGGTCCGTTGGCGAGACCTGCCCACAAACGCTTCAAGAAGCGCACGCAGCGATGGTTCATGGAGTGGCTGCTCCGGCAAGACAACTACAGTGTGGAGTGGCGTCTACGTGGGCGGCTATCACGCTGGAGACTGCCCGTCTACCCAGGCCAGCTGGCACGCAGAGTAGCACAGCAACTACAACGACTGCGACGCCTGGTGCCGCCGAGGCTATGCGCAGCATCTCTGAGCACTGTGCTGAACAGATGGACGACAGACCGCCGCATGCGCAGCCTCCGGGGACAACATGGCCCATGCATACTCCGATGCAGCCCAAAGGCCCAAGACGCTGTGGAGCAGTACTGCCAATGTCCAGTTTTACGTGGCTGGCAGCGACGACGGCTGGGACAAGATATTTTGCAACATGGTTTGCTGCATGCCGTATTGGGCACGCCGATGGACGATGATACCTTGATGCGTCAAGCCGTATCCACTTACGTTCTATATCGCATTGTGAACCACATGCGCCACCAAGGCGGGCAGGCTTCCGCGGATCAGACGACGTATGTTTCGCAATACATGGACCAATTGCTTCACGAGGCGTGCCGCGGTTGTGCCCGTCTGCGAACGGCTTGCGGATGTTTTGGACGTGGTTACGGCGACCACGAGAGGCGGCTGCTGAGCGCCCAGCCCGACGAGTACGACGACGAGTACATTGACCTTTTCTTCCTCTTCGCCGTCTACCGCATCCTGTGGGGGGCCGCTAATAGATGATGTTCTGGACGGGGATGACAGGTGTCAGTGCCTGTACGTTGTTTTACACATTGACCTTCTCTGAGCGCAACGCGTTCCACTTCACATCATGTTATCCTACTCGGGTCTTTCTGTCCGTCGTGCTTTTGCGTTTGTTTCTCCACGCCGCCGACGTTGCCGATTTCAAGTCCGAGGACGCCCCAGCTTCTTTGGACGATCAGTGCTCATGAGTTTGCCGATTTCTGCGCTGACCAGTTCGTTGACTCTCGCATCAACCTGGTGAGCGGCCCTCGCGCCGACCGTCTCACCGACGCCACCGCCAACGCCTGCGCCTACGCCAGCACCAACGCCAGCATCGACGCCAGCGCCAATGCTCAGGCCTACGCCTACACCAACGACAGGGCCTGTGCAACCGTTGACACCAGTACAGGCGACAGCACCAACTCTGGCGCCTACGCCGGCATGAACGCTAGCGCCTCCACCATCACCAGCGCCAGCATTGACGCCAATACCAACACCGACGTCAGTACCAAAGCAGACGCTTCCGCTGGCATGACTGCAAGAACCCCACCAGCACCAGCATCAGCATCGACGCCAGCACCATCGCCCAGGCCCACGCCTGCACCAACCCCAGCGCCTACGCCACCGCCGACGCCAGCACCGACGACAGCACCAACGATGGCGCCTGCGCCGGCATGAACGCCAGCGCCTCTAACAGCACCACCGTGTGGAGTTACGTCACGTTTTGGGGTGGGCTGTTTCCATGAGCCTCTGTGGGACTTGCTGTGCAGATGACGGCGAGGCTACAGCTTTGGGCGCGATGTGCAGGCTAGCTCCGACCCACGCACCTGATTTGCAGCACCACGCATGTTGGTAAACAAGGTTGCCGCCACACAGTCGAAAGTAAGGATGCCGCTGCACACTTCAAATGCCCAACGCTTATGAGGACACGCTCCAGGCCCAAGGATGCCGCCACACAGTCAACATGCCCAGCGCTTCTGAGAACATGGTCGGGGCTCACTCGGACCTCTCCACAAGCGCATGCGTCAACGCCAGCACCATCGCCCAGGCCTGCGCCTGCACCAACGGCAGCGCCTGCGCCATTATCGACGCCAGCGCCGGCGACAGCACCAACGACGGCTTCAAATTACTGCTGCCTCCTCCCGTACTTGCTGCGGCCATGGTGCGCAGACCATGCAAGGACGCACAAACGGAACCAAGTCCGCACAAACGGAGCCAACATGCTTGAGCCATCAAGCTGGAGCCAGCACCAACGCCAGAGCATACGCCACCGTCGTCACCAGCACCGTCATCGCTGGCGCCTGCGCCAACATCGACGCCCACGACGCCACCGAGATCAGCATCGGCGCTGACAGCTGACACCTACGCCAGCACCAACGCTGGCGCCTACACTACCCCGACGCCGCCGGCACTGACGTCAGCAGCTACGCCTACGCACTCGCCAGCGCCACCGCCAGCGCCTTCAGCAACGCCGCGGCTAGCAATGACCCCAGCACGAACGATGGGGTTTGCGCCTACCTATACCTTCACCGAGGGGCTGGTCGTGATTCTCGTGTACTCGATGGTCTGAAGGCTTCCTGAGCGCGTGTGGGCAATTTCCCTCCCTCTCTCGGCTCCTCCTCCTCCTCCTCCTCCTCCTCTTTCTCCTCCTCCTCCTCCTTCTGGGCCGGTCCATTGTCCATGCTTGAATTAGACTTGTTCCTGTTGCAATTGGGCTTCGGGCCTCTTTCGGGGCGCCCGCCCGCTCAGATGCCTCGTCCCCTCCATTCGGCTGGGGTTGACGCCTCTGGTGGCCTCGGTGCGCCGCGGATGATTTACTCACATCCATTGTCTTTAGTTCCCCTTGTCTTCGACTGCCACTGTCTGTACTGCTCGAGTTTGGTAGCCCGCCAGCGGAGCCAATGGCTGTGACCTGGCGTCCTTTCCACTTTCTTTTCCTCCTTCTCCCCCATTCCGAGCTTTGTGCGACACGCCGGCGTCCACCCAGCAATGGTGCTGCCAGGTGTTGATTGATTCGGCTGGTTGCCCATACGCTATCGCCTTTTCTCCTCTTTCCCCTTCGCTGCCTCTCCTGCCTCCTAGCTGCGGCCCGATGTTGGCTCTTTCTTCATTTGAGTTTCGGGTTGACCCTGTAGAGTAATCCACAGGTGTCGCCGCAGCATTTCTTTAATCTGATAGCCGCCGCCTCGCGCCTTCTCGTGGCCTCCTCCGCCGCTCGGCTTCCGGCATGGGCCAGCTGCCGCGGGAAGCGTGCGGTTCGCACACCGTCCGTGGCCCAGGGAACCCGCGAGCCACCAGAGAGCTCCTAACTTTTGGGATTAAACGCCACGAATCAACCTGCCCGCCGCGTCGTGACGACCCAGAATCGCTTCAACACCGCGAATCAACATAGCTGTTGCACCCGCAAAATCTGGAATCCTTCAAAAACACATTTTTTGGTACGCTGATCACGGGGATCCGTGAAATTCTTGTAAACTTTGAAAACGAATGCGCGCGGCGCTAAGGCGAGAGCCACAGTTTGAAAAGGAACCGCCCTCAATCCGTGAAGCTCTTGCAAATGTTCAAACCGACTGCGCGCGGCGCCAAGGTGAGAACCACATCTACCTTGAGAACCACCCGCCTTCAGTCCGTGAAACGCTTGCAAATGTTCAAACCGACTGCGCGCGGGGCTAAGGCGAGAGCCACATTTTGAAAAACACCCGCCCTGAATCCGTGAAGCCCTTGTAAATGTTGAAAACGAATGTGCGCGGGGCTAAGGCGAGAGCCACATTTTGACCCCCCCCCCCGCCGTCCATCGGTGAAACTGTTGTGATTTTTTAGCTTCGGAGTCGTGCATGGTGAGGGAGTCTCAGGCGAAACGCCCGGCCCGCCTTAAACATTGGCCTCGGGGTGCGACAGGGGGAGGTTACTGATAAGGAAAAGGAATGGAGGAGGAGAGGAGGAGGAGGAGGAGGAGGAGGAGGAGGAGGAGGAGGAGGGGGAGGGGAAGGAAGACCCCCGCACCTGTTCACAGTAGTTACCTCGTGCATTATTCCTGGCAGCAAGTACCTTGATTTACGGAGGGGGTTAGGTTGTATGTGTTGAGGTGTGGGGTGCCCTTACACTAGGATAAATGCTTGCCCACCTGGCGGGCGCCTACTATTTTTTCTCCACTCGTCGCCGGCTCATTTTCCAAGTTGTTCCGCGGCGCCAGCCAGGTTTTTCTCAGAGCGCTACAGCTGCTCAAGTGAAGTCCGATCAGCGTCAAAAAAGAAGAAGAGGAGGAAAAGGAGGAGGAGGAGGCGGAAGACGAGGGAAGGGAGAAAGAGGAGGAAGAGGAGGAGAAGGAGGAAGAGGAGGAGGAAGAGGAGGAAGAGGAGGAAGAGGAGAAGGACGAGGACGAGGACGAGGAGGAGGAAAGGAGGAAGAGGAGGAGGAGGAGAGGAGGAGGAGGACAAGGAGGAGGAGGGGGGCAGGGAGGAGGAAGGGGAGGAGGGGAAGGAGGGGGAAGAGGAGGAGGAGGAGGAGGAGGAGGGGAGGAGGAGGAGGAGGAGGAGGACGAGGACGAGGAAAAGGAGGAGGAGGAGGAGGACAAGGAAAACGAGGGGGACGAGGAGGACGAGGATGACGAGGACTAGGAGGAGGAGGACGAGGAGGAGGAGGAGGACAAGGAGGAGGAGGAGGAGGAGGAGGAGGAGGAGGAGGAGGAGGAAGAAGAGGGGCCATCCCGCTCTGGCGAAAATGCCTGCCGTGCAACCACCCGCCCCAAGCGTGGCTGCCGGAAGCGACCCACGGAACACTGGTCCAGCTTGGCGTTGCGGGGGCCGCCAGGGGGCCCCCTTCCCCGGGGGGCTGGGGTGCAGGGGCCCCCCGCGGCAGCGTCGGGCGCCACCGGCCACGCCCCATGGCCGTGGGGAAGGGCTGCCGCGGGCTGGGCGCTAGGAGCCCCACCTGCGGGACATATAAGAGCCCGCGCCGGGCGGCCCGGCTGGGCGCGCCGCCCGGCCATGGGCGCGAGTCAAGCGGTCGGAAGGAGGGAGGAGGAGGAGGAGGAGGAGGAGGAGGAGGAGGAGGAGGAGGAGGAGGAGGAGGAGGGAGAAGAGGAGGAGGAGGGAGGAGGAGGAGGAGGACGAGGAGGAGGAGGAGGAGGAGGAGGAGGAAGAGTAGGATCCTCCCTGTCTTGTAAACTTCTGGGCATGATACCGCCGACGGCCGATGGATCTGGCCCAGTCTTGGCGGCCGCGGGCGGGGGTGAAGGCCGAACACCCCGGGGGAGAGCGCGGCGCATTTGGCCGCCTCGCCGCAGATTGTCCAGAGGGGGGGCTGGTAGGAGGGAAAGAACCTAGGCTTTGGTGCGCAACCCGAACAACGCAGCGAAGAGCCAGAATGTCAGCTTGTGATTAACAAATATGCAAGGGGCGCGCGTTTTAAAGACAGTTCCCCCGCTCGGGCGAATCGCGGGCAGGCGCCCGCCATATTGAACATCCACGGAACGGCGCCGGCGATTGGCGCCGACGCCCTGCCGCCAACGAGGGGCAAGGGGGGGTTGTTTGGGGGCAAGGGCGAGCCAGGGCGCCTCTGTCTGTCGAGCCGATGCGGGCCCGCGGGCGAAGCGGGCTGGACGAAAGTGGGGCGCAGCAGAGGGGGCATTTGCCAAGAACCTCACGTCGCCGATTATCCAAACGCCTCCTTGCGCCGAAAGCGGCATGCGTCGAGGAATGGCCTTTCGGCGGGGCGACCGAAACCAGCTGCGCGCAGCAGGCTTTGCAACTCCCCCTTTCCTTTCCCAGCCTTCCGTCCGACCCGAGCAAAGCGGGTAGTCCTCTTTCTCCTCATCCTCCTCCTTCCCCTCCTCGTCCTCCTCCTCCTCCTCCTGCTCCTCCTCGTGCCTCTCTTTCCTCGTCTTCCTCCTTCTCCTTCTTATCCCCCCTCGCCCTCCCCTCTCCTCCTTCCCCCTGGCACGCGTGATTATTTTTTTTTGAAAAAAAAAGTACCGCGCCCCGCGGGGTCTGTTCATCAACCCCAGTGGGGCCTTTTGTTAATCACAATATGTCATTAAACAACCATCGTTCGATGTTTTTTTCGCGGCGTTTGTTCCAGATCTGGCACCAGGATGGCCAACGTTACTGCGGCCATACGTTTTTGGGTACGTATCCGCATCGGCTGCGTGAGACCGCTGGGGGGGCGATGATGGGCTGGTTGCCACGCCTACTCTTATCGCCCTTAACCCCCTTTTCCACCGCTCAAGTCGGACGGAAGGGGGGACTCAGTAAAGGAGTGCTCCAACACGCATTGCACGTAGCTGGTTTCTGCCCCGCTGCCCGGCCAGCCTTTCGATACACAGGCCCCCTCCTACGCTGTGGGGCGCCAGAGAAGCCAGCTATTTGAGCTGGCTCTCTATTCCCCCCGTGCAATACCCTGTCTCTCTTTTGTCCGCACCACAGGGAGCAAACTACCCTGAGCGCAATTGCTGTTCAGGGGGCAACACGCTCCTCCTCCCCGTCCCTCTCTTCCCCATCCTCCTCCTCCTCCTCCTCCTCCTCCTCCTCCTCCTTCTCCCCCGTAGCCATTTTGGCTCAAGGTTGAAACCTGCCCTGGGGCTTCAGCCTTGTCGCAGGCGACAGGGAGGCCCGAACCTTCCGAGGCCAGGACGCCTCTCTCCTTCCTGTCGTGCGCCACAGCACGCTCCCAATTTTGGCTACAACGACGCGAGCTGAGCCGCCATGGGCCCTGCCGCCTGCGACCGCCCACACCATGTCGTGCATCGTCTCGATGGGGGTGAAGATATTGATACGGAGATTGCTTCCTCTGGTGGCCGTGATTCCTCTGAGGAACCCCGCCGCTCTGCCTCTCGGAGCGGTGGCAGCCGTGGTGCTCGTCGTGCAGCTCGCGCTCGGCCTTCCTCCCACGGCAATGCTGGCCCTGCTCCTGAGCCCTCTCGCCGTGCTCGCCGTGCTGGCCGCGCTCGTGGCGCTGGCGGGGACGTCCCTATGTCTCCTGGTGTTGCAGCCTCGCATCGGGGCCCCGACCCTGCGGCTCTGGGAGCATCTCGCGGTGCTCAAGCTATTCCCTTGGACGAATGGGACGATTCCAAGCGTGCACAGGTGGCTGCAGAGCTCGAGATGGCCGCTACCTTCCCGTCGCAGGAGGCGCGACCCGACCCGAACGCCACCCCGCAGGGCCCTGCTGCTAGGCTTTTCGACCCCTGGGCCGCGGCGGCGGGTGCGGGCGCCACCCCGCGGGCTCAGGCTGCTGCTGGTGGTGCTGCTGATTGTGGCGAAGAGGAGGAGCATGCTGCCTTCACTCGGGCCTTCTACCATGCCGACATCTCCGCGAGGTTCATGCAGCTGCGCAATGAGTTCGACAATATCGTTACTACGGCCATCACCAATTCTGTACAGCAGTCAAACGCTCCCATCGTTGCCACGCTCGCCACTCTTCAGAAGCAGCTTTCCTCGCAGCACACCTCCATTGATCAGCAGGTCATGGCATCGGTGCGTCCGCAGTTTGATACCATGCAGCGCCAGTTTCAGGAGCAGCATGACGCCCTATCCCGTCGTGTCGACTACACTGAGCGGGACATCGAGGCCCAGGCTACCAAGCTGGCTGAGCTGCAGAAGCAGGTCGAGGAGCTACGCCGCCAGAGTGAGCTGGACCGACAACTTCCGTCGCGTCCCCCTGCCCCACCTGGTTTCGACCGCGAGATCGACCCGACGCAGGTCATTGTGGTCTCGTCCAAGCTCGTCGGTCTGGCTGGCGTCCGTGAGGTGGTCAACTCCTTCATGGGCGAGCTCAACTTCTCTGAGGACGACACGTACACGATCAAAGCCCTCACGCCGCTCCCCGCCAAAAAGTTTGCCGTGTGCTTCTCTGGGCCGATCGGCCTGGCCTCCCGACGTGTGCAAAAGGCCCTCGCTAACCTCAAGTCGGACGGAGCATGGCGGGTCTTCCAGTGCCCAGCTCAAGGTGCGGACCCAGCCCGTCTTCACTTTGGTCCTGACAAGTCGCCGAAACAGGTTCGTGGTGAGATGCTCCTTCGTAAGGTCCGTTCTTCCCTCATGGAGCTCGACAGTCAGAGAAAGTGGTTTGTTGATCGGGAGCGGAGTGTTCTCAAGTCTGACTACACCGACATCCTGCGGCTTGTCCCCCGGCCAGGAGATGAACCCCCTGAGCTCTCTTGGAACGACGTGGGGATCCGCGCCCTCGGCCTGGACCGTCGTGACCTCCAGGAGGCCATTCGGAACATCACCGCCGCGCCGTCGGCCACCCAGTGGTGTCTTTGACGCCATCACTGATATGTTTGTGCTTCCAGTGGGGCAGGTCGGCGGAGAGATCACAGCCAGCCTCACATTCATGACTTGGAATGCACGCGCTCTTCTCCAATTTGGTGGGGCGAAAGCCTCGCCTAAGCTATCTTACCTAAGCAAACTTCAACCTGGGCGATCCATCTTGGCTCTCCAAGAAGTGCATGCAGATCGATTTGAGCTGAACGACTTTGTGGCCAGGCTTTCCTCCACGGCCATTGTCCACAGTAGCTTTTGTGAAGATGACGACGGCGAGGTTGTCCGCGGCTCTGGGGGAGTTGCAGTCATTCTTCCTCCTTTCTCATCCACTTCGGTCAGTAGCTGTGCGGTGCCTCTGATCAGAGGCAGGGTGCTTCGTGTTGATGTAGCACTTGGGCAGACACAGCTGGTGATCTTCAACGTTCACAATCACGGCTTGACCAAGGGGGAGGTACAATCTGTCTGTGAGCAGATCGATTGTGCTCTTCGTCGCGCTGCTGATGACCCACTCTCGTACTTTGTGGTTGTCTTGGGGGATCTCAACTACAGTTACGATTCTTCTCTCATCTTTCACCGACCTACTGGAGTACAGCGCCAGTTGACTCATGATCATAAAGTACATGCTCCAATCTGGGCGGCTACACTTGGCAAGATGATGGAGATTAACTCCGAAGCGGCGACCCATTTCTGCAAGTTCACCAATTCCATCAACATCATCGACCGCTTCTTCTGTTCTGCCACAGGCTGGATGATGTGTCAGCTCATGACTGAGGTTAACACCGTGGACACGCCTGAGCACCTGTGCTCCATGGGCATCTCGGATCATGCTGCTCTCTCGATTCGGCTGCGTCTTCGGGGTGTGCGTCCCGCTGCTGAGCGACCCATCCCCAAGCACATCTTCACCTCTGTTGCTTTCCAGCGCCGACTCCGAGGAATGGTTGCTGATGGTGATGAGGATCTGCTCCGATGGAGCCCACCGGTGGCTACAGAGCACTACAAGTACATGATGAAGGAGGCCGCCAGGGAGGCCCGCGACATCCTCTTCTTCTCGGCCCCTGACCTGCCTGGGACGCTTCAGCTGGTTGCTCGTGGGATAGCACGAGCGGTATGGCGTCAAGACGCTGCCCTTGCCCTCAAGCTCATCGAGACCTCCCAGCACGCCGCCGACGCCCTGATGGTCGACGGCCAGGTCGTCTCGCTGCGCCACGCCCCGTCCTTCGAGCAGTGGGCCGCTGGAGTACATCGGCTGGTCTTCGAAAAAGAGCTTGCTGCTGCTGCTGCTGATCGTGCTCCTTCAGGCTCCTCATCTGCCTGGCGGCCTCATTCGGCCACGCTCTTGCGAGCTATGGAAAGGAAGGCCTCCATATGGGCCCCGTTTTCGAAGCGCCTGATACTGTCCGCGGTCAATACTCCTGAGGGCCCCATCTCTGAGGTTCGGGAACGCACTGCGGCCCTGGCGGCCTACTGGACCCCTGTCTTCTCCAAGAAAGAGCCCCACCCTGTCATGACCCAGATGTACCTCGATAGGTTCCTCACCAAGGCCTCTGACATCGACCTGCACTGTCCTCTGACCCCAATGTTTCGTAAGGTTCTCAGGCGTGCTCGTCACTCTGCTCCTGGTGTCGACGGGCTGCCTTATGCGGCCTGGTCGGCGTGCGACTACGGCGCCCAGCACCTGGCCAGAATGTTCGGATGGCTATGCCAAGGTCAGTCGTTGTTTGCCTCTGCCAGCGTCACCCTCCAGGCGTTCCTCCCCAAAGGTGCTGATGACTCAGATCTGCCGTCTGGGGTTTGTTCTCGGTCTCCCGATAAGATACGGGTCCTGGGGCTGCGTAACACCGACGTTAAGATCCTGAGCTCGGTCATGAACAGGGTCCTCGAGCCTGTCGTCCAAGCCGTTGCACCTGCTTCCCAGAGAGGCTTCATTAGAGGACGAAATTTTTGCTACAACGTGCTTGAGCTGGATGTCCATGCACGGCTTGCATCGCAACATCCCCTAGCTGTGCGTCGTTACCCTGTCCTCGTCGGGTTCGACTACGGGCAGGCCTTCCCGAGCTTGTCGCAGTCCTTCCTGCTACAGCTATTGGGCTCTCTTGGGCTCCCCGCCGAGATTCTCGCTTTTGTGGGCTGGATGTATTTGGCTGTTGAAGGTGTGGTCCTGGATGGGGGATGCTACTCGACCATCTTCTGGATCCGCTCGGGCATCATCCAAGGCTGTGGTCTCTCGGGGTCTTTGTACGCTCTCGCCTCCTCCCCCATGTTGGCCGACCTCGAGCGGAGTATTGAGCAACGTCAGTTGGGGATATGCCGTGCCTGTGCCGATGATCTAGGCGCTGTCCTGTATGAGCTAGCCTCTCTGCGCATCCTGGTGCGGGTCCTCGGTGTCATGGAAAAGATTGCGGGCCTCAAGATTAAGATCAGCAAGTGCACCCTGGTCCCTCTCGTCGGCCGCATGACAGAAACCCTGAAAACCATGACCCAGACCCAGCTGGCTTCTATCGCGAGTGACTGGTCAGGCTTTGCCGTTGAGGGGTGGTTGCTTTATCTTGGGATGATCTTGGGCCCAGATGCGACGGTCGACATGAACTGGAGGGGCCCGCTTATGAAGGCACGATCTCGCTCTCGGATGTTGGGACGTGGGGTTGCGTCAGTCTGTACGAATTGTATCTTGTACCGCACGCGGGTCTACCCCTGTTTGGCGTATGTAGCCCAATTCCTCCCTATGCCCGAATGGTTCCTTCCCATTGAGCGTGGTGCCATCGCCCAAGTTCTCCGTGCTCCTCTTGGCCTCTTTTCGAACGAATCGATCCTGGAGCTCCCGGCCTGGGGTGGTCCTCAGATTCCATCGTGGGCTGCCCATGCTACTGCAGCTCACCTACGTGCTGCTTTTCACACCTTCCAGGGCTTTGAGGAATACTTACGGCTACTGCGACAAATGGCTTCTCTTTGGCACAGAGAGGTGGTGGAAGGGAAGTTTGATGATATCCCCTTGGCTGCTGTGGATCGCTCCCGTGTTTATCCATCGTTCTGGAAATCCCCTGCGTTCGTTGAACACCTTGAGCTGGTCCACGTGAGGTCTCAAGAGCCCCTACTCGTCGCTGCCCGCTCTGCCATGCGTGAGGAAGCTCAGGTTACGACACGAAGGCCCAAGCTGCAACGTGCTGCTGCCCGCTCGTTGGGTCAGAACATGTGTACGCACAAACCTCTACTTGCCATGCTGATTCGCCACTTAACCCCGTTATTCACAGCTTACCTCCCCTTCCTCAACCTGATCCACTGGCCCGCTATTCAGGAGCTTTTGGCATTGGTTCCGCAAAGCTGGGCGATGGCAGCCTTACGGACTTGGGGGCATGGATGGCTGACATCACATAGGATTATCCACCCGAGGGGCAAACTTCGCTGTCGTTTCGGATGCCCTGGCCCTGATCGGCTGCAACATTATCTACGCTGCCCTAAATTGTACCTGGCAGTCTGCAAAGGTCTACAGCGTGCCCTGCCTCGCCCCCTGGCTCAGCGTCTTGGCCTTACCCACCCCCACCCTGACCACTTCGAAGCTCTCTATGTCTATTACCAGGTCTTCAACTATGCTCGGCAAGGTGCTCTAGTGTCGACTCCCCGTCAGTTGCGTGGTTATGTTGAGGCCGCCGTCCGCACTTCTCGTCTGGCCAGGCCTTCAGCCAAATTGAAACGGTGGGAACCTCCTCCCGCTGTCCAGACGATCCGCCGAAGGCAGCCTCAGTGGGATGTGCTCACCTCATCGTCCACCTCCTGTTTGAGTTCAGATGCTGCGGCCCCCATCCCTGACCTGGTCCCTCCCACCCCGTGTGACGACGATGTGATACATAGCGCTGATGAAGCTGGCCAACCTGGTCCCCATCCAGTGTCTCCTGTGCCCATTCCTGCTGGCGCTTTGGCTCAGTGCGAGGCCCTGCCCTCAAGGCAGGGCGTCAACGGGCGGGCGTCCGCTCCCGCAGCCACCTCGCCGCGACCTGCGGCATCCATGTTCCCATGGCCGCTTGCCGCCACGGTGGCGCTCTCCGCGGTCCATGCAGCGTCGATGTCTGTCCCAGCTGCATGCGAGGCGGATGTTACTCGGCTTGAACGTGAATATCGTGCGACCATCAGGCGTGTCGAACGCCTTCGTGCTGGTGGGCTTCCCGTTCGTGAGGACCCTTCTCTCCCTGAACAGTTGCGGTGTCTGGACGATGCCACCTCGTCGAAGTCGACGCCGTCACCGAGTACTCACATCCTGCGTCTGGCGGGCCATCCACATTCTTCCTCTGTGGAGCATGCTACACCTGTTGTCTTCGGCGAACGTATTGCACCAAGGGCTACACGCTGGATCTTGCGCTTGGATGACTCCGAGAGCGGCCGTGCCGACTGGTTGATGTGGTGCATCCCATACGTACGTGCCAAATTTGAGGCGATGGAATGGGTGGATTCGTCTGGTTGGAGTGGTGCTCTCGACGAACTCGCTCGTCATATCTGCATGGTTGCCTGGGACACCTCTACCGAGGGGCGCCTCAATACTGTAGATTACTTTCGGTGGCTGAATGACCCGCGTAACTCCTTGACGCGGCACGGGCTCTGGGAAGAGATGGTGGATCGACATTTCCAAGCCCTTCGTGAGATTCGCAGAGAGATGAGGCAATACTTGGGACCCGCTGCACCACACCGTATTCGTGACTTCCTTGTGGACAGCAATGGAGATGAGTCCCTGCCCATCGTTGCTGCCAACGGGTCGGTGCACTACTTTGCCTCACTCGTCTCAGCAGTGGATCCCGATGATGGCGATGCCGCCGATGGTGATGGTGACGTTGACCATGCCTCTTTCCTCCTCCAGGTCTCGATCGCAGGGTGCTCCTCGAGCCCTGCGGCCACTGGCGTTAGAACGCGGAGGTCGACCGCCTCTGATGGAAATAACGGCTCTGGAGTAAGTTGTGAGCTTGCGTCTCGAGTTCGGAGGTCGACCGCCTCTGTTTTAAATAAGGGCTCTGGAGTAAGTTGCGAGCCTGTGTCTCGAGTTCGGAGGTCGACCGCCTCTGTTCTAAATAAGGGCTCTGGAGTAAGTTGCGAGATCTCGTCTCTTGTGCGGAGGTCGACCGCCTCTGATGGAAATAAGGGCTCAGACATCGAGAATTGCGCCTTCTTCGTGAATTGCGCCGACGTCGAGTGTTGCCCCGTCATGGTGAGTTGCGCCGTCTTCGAGGGTTGCGCCGTCTTCGAGAGTGTCTCCGTCAACGAGAGTTGCGCCGTCTTCGAGAGCTGCACGCCATCCTCGAGAGTTGCGCCGTCTCGGAGAGTTACGCCGTCGTCACGAGCTTCTCCGTTGTGGACACGGATCGCCTCTCTCTTCGCTACTACTCCGTGCTCGTTTTCCCCGACCTGGCCGTGTTCGACGGCTGCTGCCCCTTCGTTTGCGCCCTGTCCGTCGCTGATGGCGGGACCCTCCTCCTCGATTTCGCCTCCGACGAGAATTTCGTCGTCATGGTCATGCAGTGCTACTCTTTCTTCTTCTATTGGTACGAGTCCTGGTACAGGAGTTGGGGGCACCCTCAGATTGCCCTATGTGTGTGAGTGCCGTCGGAAAAGGCTCCTGTTGCCCATTTTCCTCAGGCGCCCGAGCCCGTGGCACCTGCATAGTGGGCGGAAGTACAGGCGTAGGTGGTCTTCCCAACGGGGGGCGCGGTGCGAGTGGGGACTGCCCGGCGGCGCGCCGTTAGTGACCCTCGCACCGTTGCTCCCCGGCCCCACGCACGGCGCGGAGAGTGCCCCTTGTTGGATGAGGGTCTCTCTCTCGTCCCTTTCCTTTTCAAGGCGTGTTCGTGATTCACCTGCACGCTCTCGGCACTGTCCTCACTGCTCTCTGCGTCTCGTCTCGGTCCCTTCTTGCGTTCTCGCTCCCCCCTGCACTCAGCATCCTCTGAATAAGAATGATATAAATTCGACGGCTATCCGCTGCACATCATGGGCTGCAGCGTCGGCGGCCTCAGCTACAACAGCTTCGACAGGAGGCGTGCCCATGCTGCCTCAGGCGCCGTGCTAGGCGCGGGGAGCTGACCTCTGGGTACGCTGGTCTCCTCCTCCTTCTCCTCCCTTTTTCCCTCCTCCTGCTTCTCTATGAGCACACGTGGAGGGCAGCGACAACGACAGCAGGGGAGAAAGAGAAGGAGGATATGGAGGAGGAAAAAGGGGAGGATGAGGAGGAGGATGACGAGGAGGAGGAGGAGGAGGGGGATCAGGAGCAGGAGCAGGAGCAGGAGGAAGAGGAGGAGGAGGAGGAGGACGACGACGACTACGACGATGACGAGGACGAGGACGAGGACGAAGAGAAGGAGGAGGAGGAGGAGGAGGAGGAGGAGGAGGAGGAGGACGAGGAGGAGGAGGAGGAGTGAGGAGGAGGAAGAGGAAGAGGAAGACGAGGACGACGATCAGGAGCAGGAGCAGGATCAGGAGCGGGAGCAGGAGGAGGAGAAGGAGGAGGAGCAGGAGCACGAGCAGGAGCAGGATCAGGACTCGATAGATGAAGTTGGGCCCGACCATTTCCTCCGACGTCGCCTCCGAATTTCGTGACACAGGCCCCCGGGGACTCCGACCCGTGTCACCAGGGGCTGGCGTTCCGCCCTCCGTCGTTGTGTGGACGGCCCTGGTGCCGGGAAGCAGCCTCCATGGCGGCCGAAGATCAGGGGCGGCCAGGAAGGGGGGATGACTAGGAGGGGGTATCATGGCGAGTCCATGACATCTCCCCAGATTTCATGGCGCCTCTTCTTATGTCCCTTCCCTGGCCCCCCCTGGGCCGCGCACGTGCCGCCGGCCATGATTCGCGTTCCCTGTGTTGGGCGCCCCCGAGAAAACGGCCCAAGACAGGCCGTCGCGTATTTTCGCCTGGATATGGTCGAAAATTGTCTTTTTCTGCGTGTCGGCGTCGTTCGGGGAGGAAAAATCAGAGGAGGAAAAGGTACCGATGCCGTTCCCCTTCCCTGGTTTTCCCCTTTCTATGCATTCTGGGAGGCCCTCGTGGCCACCGCTGGATTCGCCTCGAAGTTCTGCTGAGAACGCACCCTGGGAGAGGCCTGGGGAATAGCGGTGCCGGTACTGTTGGTCCCCCCCCAGAAAAGGTATCAATGACATGCCGGCGTTGGGAGCCTCTCCGCGTGTTACTCCTTCGTTGTTGCCCAGAGGCCTGGCACTTCTTGAATAGTAGCACGCCGACGGGTTCCCCACGACGGCTTGTCATTGGTACTGCTTCTCGTCCCCAGGGGCCAGTTTTTTTATTCCCCTGGCGATGACGGCCGTCACGATTCGTGCCAGCGCCGTCTGGGAGTGAACTATTCCTAGCACTTCCCAGACGGCGCCAGCGCGAATCGTGTCGTTCTACTAGGTGGGGGGGAGAGCATCCCTGGTAATGGCCGCCGTCGCTAAAAAAACGCGATCTGGTCGTCGGACCGAAGCGAATCTCCGAGGCCCCCCTTTGGGACAGGCGCTGGAGATGCAGCGCGCGCTGCAGCAAGACCTGTCCGCCAAGGCGGCGCCGTCCGCACCACTCTCTGCCGCCCTCCTTCCGGGCCCGCTCCCCTCGTCGGTCCTGCCGGTCCCCCCCCCCCCGTTGTCCTCCATGTCCTCCCCCCTCCTCCTTCGCGTCCTCCTCCTCCTCCTCCTCCTCCTCCTCCTCCTCCTCCTCCTCCTACTCCTCCTCCTCCTCCTCCCCCTCCTCCTCTTCATCCTCCTCTTCCTCCTCCTCCTCCCTCCATTCGTCTTCCCCCTCTGTCGAATAGGAGGGGTCGTCGCTGTTTGGCCAGAGCGTCGACGCATATTTGTATATTGCGCAGAGAGTTTAACAGCGCATTCAACATCAGATTGCCGCCATGCGTACTCTCGTACAGCTTCCAGCCCCCCGCACTTCTAGTCGGCAGCGGAGGTGGGAGCGATCCTAGCTCGCGATCCGCGGGACGTGCGAAGAATACTGTGTGGACGCGCACTTGCACGTACCTTCCATTCCGTATCGGTACCACCTCCCGTTCCTGGAGAAGCCAGTGGTTATGGCTGCTCCGCAAGCCAGCCGCCAACCAGCAAATCGCGTCAAAAACCAGGTCCGACTGCGAGGGCAAAAGCAGAAGTCGCAACCGCGATGAGGAACGACTCACCCTCAGGACCGCCACGAAGTTCTTCGACCCATCGCAAACTCCCAAAGAAAGGTCGCAACTTCGCGTCGGGCACGACTGCAGGGCTCTTTCTTGGACTAGCGCCGTGCCCCGGCACGTGCGCGATAGTGCCGGCTGTCCTTGCGATCACATCGCGCCATCCGAGTGGGAACAACGCGTGTTAACACACCAGGTCCACCGACATCGGCATCGACCAAGTTCGACAACAGCAGCATCACTGTTGCACCGCAGTTGGACATGGCGCTCGCCCCTGCGCAGGCCGAGGTCCCAAGGCGCCTACGTAGCCATCATCGCGGCGAGGTCTTATCGAGGAGGATATCCATCTTGACGCTATGTGGCACCATCCTCGTGTTCTTCGCGGCCGTTCTGTTCTGGTTCACCGACATGATGCCTGGTGGAGCCGGCCCACAGGGCGGCGGCGGCCGCGGCGCCATCACATCCCACCAGCCGCCCTCCTGGTCACCCGAGCGCAAGTCCTGCATCCTTTCCGCCACTGGGCACAGGACCTGGTCGCCTGGAGCGTGCTAACCACCGACATGGGCAACGCTCACCAACGCTGCGCCGTCATCCTCAACCTCGGCGGCGCCGCTCGCGAGCTCACGCACTCCATGAGCGGCAACGAGATGACGGGGGCAAGCATGGTAAACGGCCAGCAAGAGGACGCTGTGACCTACCTCGTCGCGCTCATCGCCACGCAGTTCGGCCCAGTCGGCGAGGGGTCGCGCATCCAGGCAACCCGCGAACTCTTCAAGTTCTCGAGGCGGCGCAACGAAGCCAACAACGCGCTGCTCTCGCGGCTTCACGCTGCAATTCCGACCTACGCACAACGGTGGAGTTGCGATGTCTTGGGAGGTCTACAGCTGGCTGCTGCTCCTCCGAGCGGTCGGCGTCACAGGCGGCCAAATCATGACGCGGCCCCAGCCCCGCGGCACCCGATGCTAGGCCACGGAGGCCGAGTTCAACAGTCTCACGATCATGCTCGGGCGCGCGGGTCACATCATGGAGCACGCGCCAAATGACATCGCCAGCGCTCTTCGCGCGCCGCCATCTTTCGCAGGCTACCGGCCCGTCGCAGAGCGCCGCGCCATCGCGGGCAGCACCAGGCCGCCGCGCGGGCGCCCGCGCGCGGGGGCGGCCGCGACAGCGGGATTTGTTCAGACACAAGCTTGGAACCCGGCGGAGGGCCCCAAGGTCTCAGCCCCGCCAAGATGGATGCCCAGTTGTTCTGGCAGATGAAGACTGTTAAATGACAGCGGCGCAGACATGTGCGACGTCATACTCATAAGGCATGTAGGTTCATTAAGAATGACAGCAACTTCTGTAGAAAAGGCAAGAAGCAAAGGCAAGGGTTCCCAGAAGTATTCGTTCCTCATGGAGCTCTCAGATCCAAGTAGATCAGGTCTTCTTCGGTGGAACAGAACAGGGCAAGGGCGAGCGCTCGTCAGGCAAAGGATAAAGCAGGCGCCACGATCCGCAAGGCTACGACGGGACCGCCACGACGCGCGGCATCTGTGGGAGCGAGCACCACTTCCATGTTGAGCGCACGCAAGGCACCGCATCATTACCACGGGGGAGAGGCAGCGGCGACCAGTTCAGATGCCACGCGGACTCCGGGCCCGTACACGGCACCCTGGACTCTGGCCGATTTGCCGGGACTTCGGGGGGTGCACCCATGGCAAGTCAGGGCCCTCCTGAGCCGCGGCGAAGTCGCAGTGCCACGCCAGCGCAGCCATCGGCCGACGGCTCCTGGCAGATGCCTGGATCGGTCCACGGCTCGCGGTCAGCAGCCTCGTTCGCCGCGGCCCAGAGCCGCGCGCGCGCCGACGCGCCAGTTGCCTTACCGCCACTTCCGATGTTCAACATTGCAGTGCCAGTATCAGGACCACCCCAACTCCCAGCGCCGCCGCCGCCCCCTGGCACGGCCGCCGCCGCCGCGGAGCCCGCAGCGGCAACTGAAGGAGCTCGTCCGTTCGTCAACGCACAACGGAGGACTGCAGGTCTATTGGGTTCCCGCGAAGTGAGCCTCTTCGACCCGCAGGACACCGCAGGCGCCACCGCTCCTGCGAGGGCCAACTCGCGGTCCCTGACGACCGGCGCATCGCCGCCCCTCGCGTCGGAGGGGTTCGGCCAGTTCGCGCGCCTACGACAGAGTCAGCTAGCGCGAACTGCCCTGCCAGACAGACAGCAAATCCGCGGATGCGAGCACATGCCTGAAGTGCCGACCGCGGCCATCAGGACCAACGATCTGGCCCCTGAGATCTCCTTCCGGCCGTCTCCCATGGCCAGATTGGGGGCCGACAGCGACGCCCAGATGGAACAGCGGCGCGCTCGCCGACGTGAGCGAGCCCAACAGATGATCGGCAAGGGCGCGGCTGGGCCCCCGACCGTCGCGCCGCCGCCACCGCCGTCGGATCTACGCGCAGAGTCAGAACTCATTGAAATTGAAGTCGACGCTGGTGGCATGTGCGACATCAGTCTGGACCACTACGCCCGCTTGGATCTCGCAGTCGCCCTGCGCCCGACGCCTGGGCTGCGCCGACGCCCAGGCCGCCCCGTGCTACAACGGCGCCAAGGCGCGAGCAGTAGAAGAAGCACTCCGCGGCGACCAGTCCCGAGCATCTTTCTTACAATGCCTAACGTGTAGGCGACAGTTGGCAGAGCGCGAGATCGCGCCGCTCGGGGGCGGCCGTCGCCGCAAGGCTCACCGCAGGGCGGCACAGCCAATGCGCATCCCAGGTGGCCTGCCGCCAGCTCAGCAAACGAGCGTGCCATTCGGGCGCGTCACAGTCCCACCCAGCTCGCTTCAGGCGAGCCAGCGCCATCGTGGACCCCGCCGCGTGGACCAACCTCACGGGCGAGAAGCTTGCGCGCCAGCTGTGCCGCCGAGACGTAGAGGCAGGGCACCGGCCGCATCAGCTCCTCGCGTAAATGGCTCAATTTAGATAGAAACGCCAGGTTGCACCATGCATGTGCTGCCACCACAAACACTCGGTGGCCACGCGTGAACCCTGCCCCCTCCCCCTACCCCGTAGAAGTCGCGGGGTGGATGGCCACCTGAAACATTATTGCGCATCTAGAGTACAAGAACGCACTGAAATCTCACGCTGCCGCTTCCTCGCGGATTTTTGCGAGTCCACTGGCGATAATTTGCAAGGGCGCCAATCCGATGATTACTGTGCAACCTGGGGACTCGTTTGGCCCGCGTTGGCCACGACGCGATGGAGCCGCGCCGAGGCGTTCACGAGAACGCCCGCGACGTCCGCCAGATGCGATTCACCCTGGCAACGCCAGGCGATGTTCGGCTCCTGTTGGGGCCACGTTGAGGTTCTCATGCCGAGGGCCCCAGGCGTCGCCGGACGGCTTCCAGGCCCGCGTTGAGGCCGCGTTGAAGCTCTCAGGGCGAGGGCCTCAACGTTCTCCGGGCGCGACCCCCGCACGGTCCTGGTGGATTCGCGGGGCCTGCTGAGACAACGTGGGGGCTCGCGCAGTCCCTGGAGAAGTCTTGGCGACATGCCGCGCTGAGATAGAGACCGTCGCGCGCGCCGGCCTCAGCCCTCTATATCTTCCATGGAGGATTCCCGCGCGCACTGAAAGTGCTGATCGTCATGGAGGCGCCATGGCCCCCCTCGCGAGGGCTTCGCGGCAAGGGCCCCGACCCCGCCCCAGAGGCGTTCCGCAGGCCTAATGGACGAGGCAGCTATCCCGCCACGTGAAGACCTTCAGGGCAAACGCGCCAACATCCCCAGTCGTGATTCCCAAGATCTTCCAAGAGCAAGTCCGGCCCATGCCGATGCCATGTTTGGGCCTCGCCCCAGGGGCTCAACACCCCCAGCGCGCGTTTGCCGAACGACCCTGGACGATCTCAGGCTCATCATGAGGCCTCGTCAATTTGAGTTTTGATCACGTTGTAATTGCGCTTATGGTGGCTTACGGTCGCCCGTGGGGGCCGCGTGCAGGAGGTTCGCTACCACGAGCCAATTCAGCAGTTTCGCGTCTCGCGGGCGCGGCGGCAATCCCGGCGCACGCTTTCAAGGTCGAAGACCGCCAGTGGCTCGAAACGAGCGGATATTGAAAGATCTGCGCAGTCGGCCTTTGGCCCTGCCCTTGGCGCGGTTGGGAGGCAGCCCCGATGACTGGGTTTTCAATGGGCGCTTCACCCAAGCCGGGAGGCCCATCCAAGCATCGCCCCTGTCCGGCATGTTGCCTAACAGCGAGACAATGGGCACCCGAGACAAGGAACATTAGATTGTCGCAGGGATGGCTACTGCGGTCATCATCGCTGCTCGCCTCGCATCCGCAAGTCCGAGATGCCAAACTCTTGAATGTAAATCGGCTGACCAATGCGCGCGGCCCCCTCGCGCCGCAATGGCTGCATCGGGTCGAAACCGTGAGGCGTCGCAGGGCTGGTTGGTGGATTCAGAGCAGCCCCTTGCAGAGCGTTACATTCGCCCCTGGGGCGCATGCGCGCAGAGGCGAGGGGCCGCGAGGAGGAAGATGTGGAGCAGTGAAAAACCAGGGCGCGTCAACGACGCTGCAGTAAACCCGGCGAAGTGGCCCAGGAGAAGACGCCCGTCTGAGAATCCCCAATCCTGCCAGAAATGCATTTTCTGGACCTCAACGCCGCGGATCAACGTGACTGCTGCCCCCTGACAGTCCGAACTCATGCCAGAACATTACTCCTGGGCTTTCAACACCGTGAATCAAGGTTGCTGTTGGGTCTTGACAGCCCTAAACCTCGCCAGGACGCCGTTCCTGAGACTTCAACCGCACGAACCCTCGAACGCATTGCGAACTTCTAAGACGGGCGCGCTCGGCGCAAAGGCGAGAGCTACATTTTCAGAAGGGGTCGCCCTCAATCTTTGAAACGACTGCAAGATTTCAAGACGAGCGCGGGCGACCCTAAGGCGAGCGTCGCAGTTTGGACAAGGCCCGCCCTTCATCCGAGAATCTGTTGTGAGCTTTCACGACGAAGGTGCTCGGCGCTCAGGCGAGAGCCACATTTTGAAGACGGCCCGCCCTCCATCCGTGAAAGTGCAGCAGACTTCGCCGAGAACGCGCGCGGCGCTGTGGCGAGAACCGCAGTCTGAAAGCGACCCGCCCTCCACCCGTGAAAGCGGTGCAATTTTGAAGGGCGGATGCGCGCGGCGCTACGGCGGGAACAGCATTCTGGAAGGGGCCACCAGTCCGTAGCCTCTGGCTCAAGCCATTGCCCGGGGGCGCTCCTTCCCCTGGGGTTGGGGCTCGAGGTTGGCCTGCGTGGCCTGGGTGGAGCCGTCCCGCCGCGCTGCCGCCGGGCCTGATGGAGTCCCCGGCGTCGCGGCGGCGGCGGCAGCGGCGGCTCGCCTGGGGGCGCGCGGTGCTCGCTGCTGGCGCTGCGGGCGCCTGGTGCCGTCGGCGCCGCGGCTGCCGCGCGCGCGGCTGGCGCCGCGGTTGCCGCCGGCGCCGCCGGCGCCGCGGCGCCGCTGCGCCGCCAGCGCCGCGTGCGCTGCCGCCGAGGCCGCCCGAGAGGCCCTGGGGCGCTGGCGCGTGGGCGCGGAACCGCTGGCGCCGCAGGCGCCGCGGCTGCCGCGCGCGCTGGCGGCGCCGCCGACGCCGCGGGCGCTGCCGCCGAGGCCGCCGCCGCGGCGGCTGCCGCCGGCCTGTGGGCCGCGGCGGCCGCCTGCTCCTGCGCGGCGGCCGCCGCCGCCGCCGCGGTGACTGCCGCCGCCGCCGGATCCCATCCGGTGGCGGCGGCGGCCGGCGGCGCCGTGGCCGGCGCGTCGGCCGCTGGCGCGGCGGCCGCTGCTGCCGCCGTTGCCGGCCCCCCGGCGGCGGCGGGCGGCGGGGCCCGGGGCCGCCCGCCGCGGCCGCCCCTGCGGCCGCCTGCGGCGAGGCCGCTGGCGCGGCGGCTGCGGCGGCCGCCGCCGCCGCCCTCGGCGCCCCCCCTGCTCATCCGCAGCAACAGCAGGGCACCCCTGGAAGCCAGCAGCAGCAGCAGCAGCAACAGCCGCTGCAGCAGCAGCAGCAGCAACAGCAGCAGCAGCAGCAGCTGCAGCAGCAGCAGCAGGGCACCCCTGGAACCCAGCAGGCCCCGCCACTCGGGGTAGACCAGGATGCAGTACCGACGGACACAACGATACCTCAACTCAGAGCGACCGTTAGCTGCGACCCTGGATCAACTCGGACCCACAGCCACCACGGGCGCGTCGGCCACCGCGGCAGCAACGCCGCCAGGCAACACGAGCCTCAGCGGGCCGCAGTCGGCCCACCCTCGACTGCGCCGATAGAGGGTGGGAAGATCGACGGATTGGACCGCGGCGGAGGGGATGGGGACCAATCAGTGCAGGAACGGGGGGCCCAGACTCTGGATCCTGCCATGCCCCCCCCCAGACCCTGCCCAGACCCCGATCCCCCCCGAACAGCCCTCCCTCCCCACTCACGGGGTAGACCAGGACCCAGCGCTGACGGCGATAATTATACATCAACTCAAAGCGGCCGTTAGCCGCGACCCTGGATCCCCGCGGGGAATGGCAGATGCGACGGGCGCAGGGGGCGGAACGGGTCAGGAGGAGGTACCCTTGCTCCCTGATGCCCGGTCTCCGAGACCTCAAGGCACTCTTGCATCTCAGTGCCCGAGCCATCTTCTCGACTCCATCTGCCCGGTTGGGACAGGAGATGCGACCCTGGAGGTCAAGGAGAAGGAGAAGGAGGTTGCGGCGGAAAGGGGTGGAAGCTGCGGAGGCCGCGGGAGAATGGGCGCCTGAAGCGGCGGAGGCCACTGAAGGTGCGGATGAGGCGCAAGCCGTCAGCCGCGCCCCTGGATCAGAATCGGGTAGACAGGAGTTTGCTTCCGAAAGTGCGGACGGCAGCCGCAACAGTCCGCGGGGCGAGATTCTGGACCAGCAGGGGCTCGCCTGCCACAGCGTGCCACCCCCACCTTCTCCACAAAATAGGCAGACCGTCAGAAGTCCTCTGGGAACGCCACAGACCAAACACGGGGACCACGGATCTGCCTTACAGACGCAGGACATCGAAGCCATCCGCCGGCTCGTCGGGAGAAGCCCCTTCGCGCCTATTCGCCTTCCTTCCCCTGCCAGTGAACCCGCCCGAATGGGCGGCGAACCTCAGGCGCCCCCTCCAGACGCCCAGGACACGCCTGACAAAGAAGTCTGTGACCTGGCAATGGAAACGGCGTCGCCGCGCGCGCGCACCCGGCGCGACCAGCGGCGCCCCCGCGCCCGGCGAGAGCCTCGCGGCGACTGGAGGGGGCGCGCCCGTGAGCGATGGCGGGCGCAGGCCCGAAGGCGAACGCCAGCGAAAGGGGCCTCTCCCCGCGCGCCTCAGGGCAGCGTCCGCCCGAGCTGCCGGAGGCGATCCGGCCCCTGCCCGCGGCCATCTGCGCGGCCCGCGCCAACCCGCAGGGCCCCGCCAGCCGTGCAACCGGAACTGTCGCAAACAGATTTCGAGCCCTCCGTCCAGGACAGCGGGGCTGGTTCGCCTGGGACTTGCGGCCAGAGCGCGCGGCAGCGCCAATGGTCAGAGCCGCGCCAGTGGCCAGAGCCCTTAGACCCCGACACGGGACAGCAGCTGTACAAAGCAAAGATCGGCACCATCCAGTGGGGCCTTCCCGGGGAGACACCCGGCGAGGCGGCAAGGCGGCTTCAAGCCACTTTGGGGGCAATGTTCACAGGCACCTGGCACGCGTTCGCCACGCAGCAGGCCGCGCCCGGCAGCGAAGGCGCGCTCGACCCGCTGCGGCACGACCCGCAAACTTGCTTTCACTTCCTGTACTCCTTCCGCAGCCACAAGTGCGACGTGCGGGCCGTGAGCGACGCGCTGGGCCTCGGCGTCGACTGGGCTCAGCTGCGGCACCGGCGCCCGGGTCGAAGCGGCGGCGCGGGCAGGGGTGGCCAGGCGGCGAATGGCCACGCGGACAGCCGCGCACCCAGGAAGGGCAAGAAACAGGGGGTGGTCGTCTCCTAACGCTCTGCGGGCGCGCTCGCCCGTGTTTCACACCTGTCTGCCGCGCTGTCGGCCAAGGGCCGAACCCCTGGCTTCCCGCGCAACGGTTGGCCCGCCACGCAAGCCTGCGGGCCTTCGCTCCCCCACCAGCCCGTTCAGGAACGACGGCTTCCCGCGGGGACAGTCGGTGTCGACGGCCATGGGCCGCAGCCCGGACGGCGTGCATCCTCAGATCCCAGGCGGCCGTCTGCCGCAACCTTGGTGCACCGCGACCCCCTGGTGTATTGAGTCCACAAAACTCGGAGTAGCCGTTAGCTGCACCCCGTCGAGGCACCACCTTGGCGGCGAAGGATCCGCGCGAGCCCCGGCCTGCTGCCGTTTCCCTGGGCGCTGGTTCCGTTGCTCCCTCAACTGCGCAGCGCGTTCAGGCGGCAGCGCGTTGGGCGGCGGCGGGGGCGGCCGTGGCAGCCCTCGGCATCAGGAGGGGGGCCGCCTGCGCTGTGGGTTCAAGTGTGCGAACAGCCGCTAGCTGCTCCTCGACGAGGTACCGCGCTGGCGGCGAGGGATCCGCGTGGGCTCCAGGCCAGCAGCGTATCCCTGGATGCAGGCTCCGTTGCCCCCTGGCGGGAAGGGATCCGCGAGGGTTCAAAGTACTCTTGCATCCCCGTGCCCCTGTCCCGGCTCCGGCTGCCCGTTCGGGGTTCCCTCGCACCCTTGCTGCCTTGCGTCCGACGGCGATCAAGGCACCCTTGCCTCCCCGTGCCCGAGTGCTGCAGAGGGCTGGCCCGGGCTTGGAGACAAGCCCCCGGGCGCTCGCCCCAGCCGCGTGCAGCGGCGCAGGCCAAGGTGCGACCGTTGCAGCAGTCGCCGGCGTGACAGATGAGTGCTGCACCGCGTCGGTGGCGTCGGGTGCTACGGGAATGTGGGGTGGGCGACGCGGGCTTGCATCCAAAACTTCCGGAGGGCCCCTCCGGCGTGCAACCCCAGCCTCGAGGACGTCCAACAGCACTCGCACGGGGTGTCGGCGCGTACCTCATCCCAGGCGGCCGTCTGCCGCAACCTTGGTGTACCGATGCCCCCTTGTGTACTGAGGCCACAAAACTCAGAGCAGCCGCCGTTAGCTACACCCCGTCCGTCGTGGCACCGCACTGGCAGCGAAGGTTTTGCCGGCCCCTGGGACAGGACGGCCGCGTGGCAAGGGAAGTCAGCCCCGTTCCGTTGCAGTCGTACACCGTATTGGAGCGACGACGCAGTTGTCAGCGGCTGGCCGCCCGCGCAGCCAAGGCGCGGCCCCCTGACCAACGCTCCCTGAGCAGCCTTTAGCTGCATCTCTGGTTCCCCCGGCACGCTGGCAGCCGTCACATGGCTTGCACCGCGGGCGGGCCGTTGGTACTTGTCGCATCTGACCCATTGCAGGCTTCGCCTCCCCTGGGTTCGCCCCGCTCTCTTCTCTCAACACTGAGCAGCGGTTAGCTGCGAACCTGGATCAACTCTGCCCTCCCCCCCCTCTCACAGTGCTGGCCAGGGCCCCACGCTGACGGCGGTAATAATACCTCACTCATAGCGGCGGTTAGCTGCGACCCTGGATCCCCGCGGGGAATGGCAGATACGACGGGTAAGACAGTGCCCCGACGTTGACCGCGAGCTCTGGGCCAGCGGCCGTATCCCTGGGTGCCAGTTCCGCGGCCCCCCTCGGCGGGGAGGGATCCGCGGGGGCTCAAGGTACTCTTGCATCCCGGTGCCCCTGCCCTCCTCGGCGCCGGCTGTCCGTTTGGGGCCCCCTTCGCCCCCGTCCGGCCTTGCGTCCGCGGGCGTTCTAGGCACCCTCGCCTCCCCGTGCCCGAGTGCTGCAGAGGGCAGGCCCGTGCTCAGAGGCGGCCCCCGCCCGCTCCCTGACGGACAGCGCATCGGACTCGGGGCTGTAGAGGCCGCGGCCACCCTGGAAGTAAGAGAAATCAGCCCCGTGCCGTTGCAGTCGTGCACTCTGAAACGGAGAGGCGTGGCAGGGTGGGGGGCTGCCCTCTCTCGCTGCAGCAGGTGCGGCCCCCCTGGACAACAGAGCCATAGCAGGCTTCGTCTACCCTGGGGATGCTCTGCCTCTTGATCGCCCCCTCCTTGGACGCTCCGTCTTCACTCATTCAGAGCGGCGGTTAGCCGCGACCCTGGATCCACGCGGGGAGTAGCAGAGACTACGGGCACGAGACATAAGCCCTGACGAGGACCGCCCATCTGTCTCTCACACGGGCTGCTGTCGTACTCCCGGGGACAGATACCGAAAGCACCTCAGACGGCAGCCGGCCGCCACCCTGGCCTTCCCTTGGACATCGAAGCGGAAGAGGCCGAAGGCCACCCTGGACGAGTGAAAGCGGACCCTGAGCAGCCGTTAGCTGCATCCCTGGAGTTCGGGCCCTGGCTTCGGCGCCCTTGCCCCCTCGCCAGGTCTCCCTGGGAGCCTCTCCGTGTGGAGGGTCGGCGATGTCTGTCCCCGCCGCCCCTCTCCTCGGGCCCCTCCTGGGCTGGGCAGGCTGCCGGGTTCACATGCCCCGGGATCGCGAGGTGGTCGTTCTCTATGCCCCCCTCACTCGCCAGGTGTCCCTGGGGAGCCCCTCCGCGTGGTGGGCCGGTGATGTCTGTCCCCACCGCCCCTCCCCTCGGGCCTCTCCCGGGCTGGGCAGGCTGCCGGGCTCGCAGACCCCTGGAACGCGGGGGTGATCGTCCCCCCACTCTCAGGGCTGACCAGGACCCCGCGCGGACGGCGGTTTACTTCACTCATAGCGGCGGTTAGCTGCGACCCTGGATCCCCGCGGGGAATGGCAGATACGACGGGTAAGACAGTGCCCCGACGGTGATCGCCGGGTGAGTTGCATTGATCAGGGGCGAGCAGAAGCATGCAGTGGAACAGCCGTCTGAGGACAAACTCAAGCGCCTGGAGACTCACAATGGGGTTATTGGATTTGAATTCGTGACGCTTCGCGTATACCCACCAGGCTGCGCTAATAGAGGGCGGGAAGCTCGACCGTTCGGCAATATTACCTCACTCATAGCGGCGGTTAGCTGCGACCCTGGATCCCCGCGGGGAATGACAGATACGACGAGTAAGGCAGTGCCCCGGCGGTGACCGCCCCTCCCTATTTCATGCAGGTGGTTGCCATGCCCATCTGTCTCTCACACGGACTGCTGTCGTACTCCCGGGGGCAGTTGCCGACAGCACCTCAGACGGCATCCGGCCGTCACCCTGGCCTTCCCTTGGACATCGAAGCGGAAGAGGCCGAAGGCCACCCTGGACGAGTCGAGCGGACCCTGCGCTGCAGTTGGCTGCATCCCTGGAGTTCTGGCCCTGGCTTCGGTGCCATTGCCCCCTGGTCAGGTGCCCCTGGGATCCGCGTGGAGGGTCGGTGATGTCTGTCCCCACCGCCTCTCTCCTCGGGCCCCTCCTGGGCCCGGCTGCCGCCGGGTTCACATGCCCCTGGATCGCGAGGTGGTCGTTCTCCGTGCCCCCCACTCTCGCCAGGTGTCCCTAGGGGGCCCCTCCGCGTGGAGGGTCGGCGATGTCTGTCCCCACCGCCCCTCCCCTCGGGTCTCTTCCAGGCTGGGCTGCTGCCAGGCTTGCAGACCCTTGGATCGTCGTCCCCCCACCCCAGGGCTGACCAGGACCCTGCGCTGATGGCGGTAACTTCACCCCACTCACAGCGGCGGTTAGCTGCGACCCTGGATCCCCGCGGGGAATGGCAGATTCGACGGGTAAGACAGCGCCCCGACGGTGGCCGCCCTTCCGTACATCATGCGGGCGGCTGTCGTGCAGCTCTACCCTGGATTCCCATGCCTCGCTGGCGATGTCCATTCCCGCCAGCTTGGCCTCTCTCACGCAGTGCATCAACCGGCGACCTTCGCGCAGCTGGTGGAAGGGTCGGCCCCCTGGAGTCTCGGGGCCTTCCCCGTGGTGCGCGGGATGGTGGACCTTGGAGTTCGGGCCGCTTTCGAGTGGTTCAGCCTTCGCAGCCGCAGCCGCTCTTCGGGGCCCCTCCCACCTTCCAGGCTGGTTTGCAACGTTCCTCGGCAGCGCAGCTCACCTGGCTCGCAGACGCCGTTGGCGCGACGTGGGCTTGGCGCCCCACTGGCGACTCGCCCATCGCTTACTACCCCTGGACGCCCAACGGGCATGTTGGACACGCAGTCATCGCCGCACTCGTCCTCGTGCTTCGAGCGGGTCTTGCCTCACGGCACAACCGTAATTTTCCAGCATTCTGCTGGGCTGCAAGTGCTTGGGCTTCCCTGGACGCCCTCGGCTCGCCATCTCCCCCGCGCAGCCTGCCGCTGCTTGGTGAGTGGGCCGGCCGGCCTGCGGCGCGCTTAGTAGCAAATTAGGCCGCTTCCGTGTCCCGGAGCGCTTCTGACTCCATTAGCGCCTTCGCTGGCGGACGCGACCGAAAAAAATATTCCCACCAGTCCGCAGCCACTGGCTCAAGCCCCCTCTGGCTCAAGGTGAGCCGAGCCGGCTGCGCGCCTGGGGCCGGAGGTGCCCCGACCTCGTTCGCTTGGTGGGGGCCAGGAAGACGCGCGTCGTCTTGCCCCCCCCCCCCGCCCGCGTCATGTCGCCGCGCGCGGCTTGCAGGCGGCAGCAGCGGCGGGCCGCGGCGGCCGCGCGCCGGGCCGGCACCGCCGGCGCGGCCGCCCCGCCGCGGCGCCGCCGCCTGGCCTGCCGCCACCGGCGTCGCCGCCGCCGCGGCGACCGGCCGCTCGGCCAGGCCGCCGCCGCGGCCGCTGCCGCGGCCGCTGGCAGCGCAGCCGCGCGGCCCGCCGCGGCCGCCGCCGAGGCTGCCGCCGAGGCTGCCGCCGAGGCTGCCGCCGAGGCTGCCGCGGCCGCCGGCGGCGCGGCCCTGGACACTGCGGAGGCCGCGGCGGCCGCGGCCTCTGGCTGGCCGTCGCCGCCGCGGCACGGGCGGCCCTGCTGGCCGCGCGCGCGGCCGCACCCCCTGCTGCCGCGGCCGCGGCAGCTCCGCGTCGGCGGCAGCCGCGTCGGGCGGCGCCTGGGCCGCTGCGGCCGCGCCGGCGCCCGAGGGCAGCGCCACCTCGGGCCCTGCCGCCGCCGCCGCCGCCGCCCGCCGCCGCCGCCCCCGCCCCGGCGGCGGCGGCGGTGGAGGGCGCGGTGGCCAGCGCCGCCGCGGCCGCCCCCGCGGCCGCCAGCGGCGCGGCCGCTGGCGCTGCGGCGGCGGCGGCCGCCGCCGCCCGCACTCGGCGGCCCCCCGCAGCAGCAGCAGCAGCAGCAGGCAGCACCAGCTGCAGCAGCAGCAGCAGCAGCAGCAGCAGCAGCAGCAGCAGCAGCAGCAGCGCAGCAGCAGCTTGCAGCAGCAGCAGCAGCAGCAGCAGCAGCAGCAGCAGCAGCAGCAGCAGCAGCAGCAGCAGCAGCAGCAGAGAGAGAGGCACCCTTGCGCCCTGGCTGCCCGGTGCCCGTCTGCAGACAAGGTGCCCTTGCACCCCCGCATTCGGGTCCTGACGCCCTCTCGGGCACCCCTGGCGGCCAGCAGACCTCTCCAAGCGTGCAGGTGGCCGCCTGCCGTGATCCTGGCACCCCCCTGATGCAAAGCGACCAGACGGCCGTCAGCCGTGATCCTCACAGTTCTGTCGACTGTCAGAAGGATGCACCCTTGCTCTCTGACGCCCTTCCGGGCACCCCTGGCGGCCAGCAGACCTCGCAAGGAGACGCAGGGTCCGTCAGGCCAGAAGGGGACGGAACTCCTCACAACTCTGACTGTCAGAGGGAGGTACCCTTGCTCTCTGACGCCCCTGGGCACCCCTGGCGGCCAGCAGACCTCGCAAGAAGACGCAGGGCCCGCCAGGCCAGAAGGGACGGGAACGGTTGTAACGACGCAGTGCGTTCAGACGGCCATCGCCCTTGACCCTGGCATCCATCTGGGGCAACCAGAGTCGACAGCCATCAGCCGTAACCCTGGCGACGACGGGCCCGCGAGAGGTCAAGGCACTCTGGCGTCCCAGTGCCCAAGCCATCCACGTGACTCCGGCTGTCCGGAGGAGGTTCCCTTGCACCCTTGCAGCCCCGCGTCCGTTGGCGAACGAGGCGCCCCTGCTTCCCCGCGCCCGGGTCGCCACGCCCTCGCGGGCCCCCTTGGCGGCCAGCAGACCTCTAGGAGAGAAGCCGAGCCCCGAGCGGTTGCGACGTCGGACTCACAAGGAGGAGCTGGGCACGTTGGGCCAGAAGGCAGCCAGGAGGTCATGTCGGAACAAGAAAATTTCAGCCGCAGCAGTCCTTCGAGCGAGCCACAGGCTGAAACGGACACTCCTACAGCTCCTCACCCCCATCAGCGCCCCTGGGTCGGAGTTTTGGTGGAGGCCGAAGGTGCGCCTGGAACGGCGCCCACCCCTGACGACGGCATCGCGGCGGCAGTTCGGAAGGCGGCAGAGTGAGTGCCCGAAAACGGAGTCCCACCACACATAAAAGAGAGCCAGGGTGCCGTAAATCCAGGAGCGGCTGTCAGCTGCCACAGTTCTCGCGACGGGTGCGTGGACGCAGGTGCGACTGACCGGAACCCAGGGCACCCGCGACTGGAGGGCTCGCTTGACTCCTGGATGGGCGCGCGGGCCACAGACGGGCGGCCCTTCGCGGTCGGCGCAGACGCTCCGGCCGGCGCCTCCGAGGCTTCCCCCGTGGCCGACGGCAGACATGGAGCCTGCTACCTGGAGAGTCAGGGGACGTTGTCGCACCTGGTTGAGGGCGAGACCCAGCGACGCCTTGCTGCGACTCCGCCCGCCGCCGCCCCCGGTGCGCTCGAAGCCTCCTCGCGGGGGAACAACGGACCCGCCTGGCAGAGACGGGACGACGAGGCCATCCGCCAGCTTGTCGGCAAAAGCCCCTTCGCGCCCATTCGCCCTCATTCCATTGGCAGCGATTCCGCCCGAGCGGACAGCGAACCGCCGCCCCTCCCTCTCAAAACCCGGGCCTCGCCGGGGAAGGCGGCATCCGCCCCGAACGAAGCGGTGTCTGACAACGTGCCTGCGCCCGGTGTGGCCCGCAGGACGATAGCCTCGCGGCGACTGGCGCGGGCGCGCCAGCGAGCGTGGACAGGCGCCGGCCTGAAGGCGAACGCCAGCGTTAGGGGCGGCCATTACGCATAACGTGGTCACCCTCGAAATTCCGGATAAATTCAAGCATAATTCCGACGAACATTTACACATTCAAATAATTACAAATCAAAATACCAAACAATTTCAGAATCCGGCAACCAATTCAAACCAAATCTACAAAAACTAATAGCAGGAATGTCGGAAGCGAGTGATGTGATTTGGACCGTGCGGATGGCAGGCGAAGAAGAAGTTGTCCAGTTGATGCGCTCTAGTTATGTTTGTATACATATATGGCCGTATGACAATATTGATACACTTGTTCCATTTCTTGAAATATACTCACAACACGTTTTGCGCGTATATACACACATGGACGCGGTACAATCCCCCCCACTGAGCGGATCACCCTCCTGGCCGTCGGCTTTTCCGCCAAACCGTTATTATGGAGCCGCGATGCGTGCGAGGGACGCGCCGATATTGAGATGTGAGGGTTGTGCCGAAGTGAATGGTGCGACTTCATGCGGTTACCGCCAATTGAACCTCCGGTTTAGTTCTATGTTCTATGCGGCAGCGAAACGTGCGAGGGGTCTGACGAAAGCAAAGGCGAGAGGTCATGCGGCCACCAGCATTGGAGCCTTCGATGGAGTCCCCAATGGCTTGATGGGGCCACGAGCCGCGTGAGGGGCACGGCGTGAGTATGACACTACGCACTATGGGCGCTCGTCGTATGGCATGTGACTAGTGACTAGCGTCCTTGCCCCCATGCGGCTCTTCTGGGCTCTGGTGGGCCTTCAAAGCCCGAGAATCGAAGAGACCTAAGTGGGCTTCAAGAAGGCTCCGAAAGGGCTTCGAAAGGGCCCCAAGGGGCGCCCAGAGACACGACGTCCTCGTGCGGCCTTCTTGACGGCTGTGTGTGTGCGCGTGTGTGTGTGTGTGTGTGTGTGTGTGTGTGTGTGTGTGTGTGTGTTTGTGGTGGTGGTGGTGGTGGTGGTGGCGGTGGCGGTGGTGGTGTGTGTGTGTGTGCGCGCGCGTGTTTGTGTGTCTGTGTTTCTGTGTGTTGTGCGTGGGCTCTTGGGTCTTGGGCTCATAGGCCCCTCTTTGCGCCCTCTTGGCCCCCTACGTAACGCGCGTCGCACATTGTGGCGCCCCCGGCGTGGGCCTTGCCGTGGGAAGAGTAGAGAAAAGCCCTCTGGGAGCTCATCCCAGGGCCCATCAGAATTTGCGGATGGTCTGCCGCGGGCTTCATAAGAACCCTTGGTGCGGGATGGGCAGGCGGAAGGCCCCGGGGGAGCCCCAGAGACATGGAGATGTTGTTGAGTTGTTTGAAGAATCGTTGATTAATCTACAAGTGAGTTTTGCGAGCAGTTGGAAATCATGTTGGAATCTCCGTTGGGATTTTCCTGGCATTTTGAATGTCATGTTGAATTTCCGTTTGAGTTGTTCTTTATTTGTTGTTGGCGATTTGGAGTTTTTCTATATTTTTCCAATGTTTTTTGAATTGCATTGAGTTTTGAATTTCGTTTGGAATTATTTTGTAATCATTTTGGAATTACTTTTGAATTATTTTTGAAATTGTTCTTGAAATTTGGAATTAGTTTGGAATTTGTGTTGGAATTATTGTTTGATTTCTGATGGTGATTTCTGGTGAGGGCTCGGTTGGTCCGGAGCTGCCCGGAGCGGCGCCCCAGGGGTCCGAGGCCTCGTTGGGCATTCTGGAGTCATCCTGAGCCCTCTGAGCCCCCCTTTCCCAAGCGCTCTCCCCGCCCCCGCCCACGCGGGCGACGACTCCGAGGGACCGCGGGGGGCAGGAGTCCACCGCCCTAGAGGGGACGTCCCGACAGCGACGGCGCGGACGACGGAGAAGCGAACAATGAAGGTGACGGGCCCTAGAATCCGTTTCTGGGTATGTCTTGAAGCCTCTTCTTGGAGGTATGCCGGGGGCTATACTGGGATCTTGGCCCATTTTGAAATATCATGGGCCACCTTGCAGGCCATCTTGAGCTTCCTAAGGCCCTCTTGATTCTTGGAACCATCTTGATCAATCGGTCGCCCCCCTTGGCCCGGGGGAGGGGCGGGGCAAACCCTTCCCCCGAGCAGGGGAAGGAGGGGTTTTGGCAGAGGGCAGAAAACAATTCGATGAACCACTTACGCCTGCGCCCAGAGGGCTGGCGGGATGATCGGAGACGCTTGTGGCGACTCTCCGCCGCCCTCCGCTTTTCTTTGGGATACGAGAGGTTTGTTTGAGACAGGGCGCGCGTGGGTGAGGGGGGGCCCTTCTGGATTCTGGAGGCCCCAACTTCAGATGGGGAGGCGATTGCGCACGCGTCCGTCGCTTTTTCTCGCCCTCCCCCCGGGACGCGAAAGAAACGACATTGAAAACCCAGAGGTCCCCTCCCAGGCAGTCGATCCGGAACGAGCGTCCAGCGCAGCGAGCCAGAAAATAGCAAAGCAAGCGACGGTAAAGGGGATCAGATCCAACGACGAAGCCGTCCCGCGATGCCGTGATATCTGGGAGGGGCAGCGTTCGCTTTGATGTGTATCGAAGTATGTAGGGACTTTGTGTTGTTTGATTTCATTTCTTGTGGTTCGTATTCTCTGCTGCCCGGCCTTAACCTTGAAATGCGGGCTCATGTGGATTTCTCTTATTGGATTTGCATTTCTTCATTAATTTAAAGTTATTGTTCAATGTAAATCCGATTGGAATTTCCCACTTAATTTGAATGGTACTTTGAGTTGGGATTCGAATGTAAGTTCGAAATGTTGTTGTAATTTGAATTTCAGGGCGAAGTTGCGTTTGAATTGCTTGTGTACTTTGTATTTCCTCGCGAAAACCCTTTGGAATATTTCGCGTGCTTGGTAATCATTTCCACCAGCTGGCCCGAGGACGTCTTTATGCGATGACTGCCGCCCCTAACGCCGGCGAGAGGGGCTCGTCCCCGCATGTCACAATGCAGCGTTCCCCTCCGCCCCAGCTGCCAGAGGCGACCCCGCCCCTGCCTGGCGGCCAACCGCGCCGCCCGCTCCGGCCCGCACGGCCTCGCCGGGCGCCCCGGCCCCAGCAGCCACCGCGCCATGCGAAGCCACGGGCGACTCTGTCGGCGGACGCCGGGATGAGTCTGACGATCATGGGGGCCGGGCGGCGTCGCGCGCTTCGTCTGCCCGCGTCCCTCGCCGTGAGCGGCCGGCCTCGCGGCAGACGATTGCCGGTAGCAATGTTGCAACCTTGGAGCGGATCGACGCGTTCCTCTTGGCGACGACCGGGGGTGGATCCTGGATGTCTGCCGTTGGCGGTCGTTTCAAAGTGGGCGAAGCTGTCCTAACCGAGTACTATGATATCAGCGACGCGTCTGTCCATGACGCTTGGGTGTCGGCGCCGGAGCCGCTGGAGCACGGTGACCTGCACATGCTCTTCCCCGACGACGACGCCGGCCCGGCGGAACACGTGTGCCTGCAGTACGGCGATATCTCTGCGTTTTCTCTGTTGCATCGGTGGCGCGACCGCCATGGCAGAGCTGAATTGGCGACGTGCAAGAGCGCCACCGCTGCGCGGATCGCCCTGCGGGGGCTAGCTGCAGAGCGGCCGGCATGGATAGTGCGGCCAGCCAACAGAGAGGCCGTTTGACTAAGCTGTGATCCTCACAACTCTGACTGTCAGAAGGAGGTACCCTTGCTTCCTGACGCCCGTCCGGGCACCACTGGCGGCCAGCAGACCTCGCAAGAAGACGCGGGGCTAGTCAGGCCAGAAGGGAGCGGAACGGTTGCAACGATGCAGTGCGGTCAGACGGCCATCAGCCGCGACCCTGGCATCCATCTGGGGCAACCAGAATCGACGGCCATCAGACGTCGCAAAGCGTGCTGACGGCCATCAGCCGTGATCATGATACAAAGCGACCAGACGGCCGCCAGCCGTGATCCTCACAATTCTGACAGTCAGAAAGAGGCACCTTGCTCCCTGACGCCCTTCCGGGCACCCCTGGCGGCCAGCAGACCTCGCAAGAAGACGCAGGGCCCGTCAGGCCAGAAGGGAACGGAGCGGTTGGAACGACGCAGTGCGTTCAGACGGCCAGCAGCCGTGACCTTGGCACCCATCTGGGGCAACCAGAGTCGACGGAGGCCCCCCCGGAGCCAAGCGATCCGTGCGGTGACATCTACGACAAAGCGGCCATCAGCCGTCCCTGGCCCTTCGTTCCTGACAAAACGGCCATCAGCCGCCCCTGGCATGGACATCCCCGACAGTACGGCATCAGCCGTACCTGGCTTCCTTATCGCTCTCTCCCGCTCTCTTCTTTCCCCTCCTGGCCTTTCCCTCGTAGCCGCGGCTGGGCGCGGCCGAGCCCGTTGCCGGTGCTCCTCTGCCGCAGCACCTCGGGCAGCGCACGCGAAAGGGAAGGGCAAGCGCACTGCCCTGGCGCTGGCCCGCGAGAGGCGGAGAATGCGGCTGGAGCCGACCACCTTCATCAGTGCGACATTGTTGAATGAGTCGGCAGCCGCTCTGCTGGAGGCCGACATCACCATCGCCCACGTCCCTGTGAACAGCGCGCGTGAGAAGAGCAGGTTTTGGCAGTGGCAGCGCGTCGTGGCGCTGCGGAGCGAGGCCCGGGACGCGACGCTGGAGCCCGGGAGCTTCACCTTACCTGCACGTGCGAGAAGTGCAGGTGTTAACAGTGACAGCAGGCCGTGGCTCTGCTGAGCAAGATCCGGGTCGCGTAGCTGGAGACCAACATCTTCACCCACTGCGCCCCGAGCAGCGAGCGCGAGAAGAGCAGGCTCTGGAAATCGCAGCGGTTCGAGGCGCTGCTGGGCGATGTCCTGCCCCCGAAGCCGCGCCCGGCACATTCACCTGCGGCGCTGCGAGCATGGCGCGCGACAAAAGCAGGCGCTGGCAGTGGCAGCCAGCAGTAGCGATGCGGGGCGAGATCGTGGTCGGGAAGCCGGAGCCCGTCATCACCACCTACGGCAGTGTGAGCAGCGCGCGCGAGAAAAGCAGGCGTTGCCAGCACCATCACCAACGCCATCACCTACGGCACCCTGAACAGGTAGTGCGAGACGATCAGGCGTTGCCAGCGGCAGCAGTTGGTTGCGTCGCCGAACGAATTGGCGGTCATGCTGCTGGAGCCCAACATCCTCACCTACGGCGCCCTCATCGGGCGCGCGAGAGGAGCAGGCGTTGGCAGTGACAGTGGGCAGTGGCGCTGCCGAGCGAGTTGGTGGTCGCGAAGCTGGAGCCCGCCAACATCATCACCTACGGCACTGTGAACAGCGCGTGCGGGAAGAGCAGGCGCAAGAAGCGGCGGCGCGTCGCGGCACTGCCGAACGAGACGGCATCGCGAAGCTGGAGCCCGACATGATCATTACCTGCGCCCCTGTGAAGACCACGTGCGAGAAGAGCAGGCGCTGGCGTTGGCAGCGCGACGCGGCGCTGCGGAGCGAGTTCCTGGACGCGAAGTTGGGGTTCAGCAGCGTCCCCCACGTGCACTGTGATCAGCGCGCGCGGGAAGAGCAGGCGTTGGCAGTGGCCGCAGGTTGCGGCGCTGCTGAGCGAGATCTGGGTCGAAACTGGGGCCCAGCAACATCACCTACGGCGCCCTGCACAGCGAGCGCGAGAAGAGCAGTCGTTGGCAGCGGCAGCAGGTCGTGGCGCTGCTGAGCCAGATGGTGTTCGCGAAGCTGGAGACCAGCACCATCACCTACGGCATCCTGCGCAGGTCGCGCGAGGAAGGCAGGCGTTGTCAGCGGCAGTCGGTGGCGTCGCCGGGCGAGAGGGTGGCCATGCAGCTGGAGCCCAACATCCTCGCCCACGGCGTTCTCGTGCGCGTGCGAGAGGAGCAGGCTGCGGCAGTGGCAGTGGTCAGTGGCGCTGCTGAGCGGGATTGTAGTCGCGAAGCTGGAACCCGCCAACATGACCTCCGTCACTGTGCACAACGCTTGCGAGAAAAGCAGGCGTCGGTTTTGACGGCAACCCGCGGTGCTGCTGAACGACATGACAATGGTGAAGCTGGAGCCCAGCATCAGCACCTACGGCACTGTGCACAGCGATGCGAGATGAACAGACGTTAGCTGGGGCAGCATGTCGCGGCCTTGCTGAGCCAGATGAGGATCGCGAAGCGGGAGCCCAGCACCCTCCCTCACAGCATCCTGACCAGGCTTGCGAGGAGAGCAGGCGTTGCCAGCGGTAGCAGTTGGTGGCGTCGCTGAGCGTGATGTTGGGCGCGCGGCTGGAGCTCAGTACCATCGCCTACGTCGTGCAACAGCGAGTGCGAGAGGAGCAGGCGTTGCCAGAGGCAGCAGGCATGGCGCTGCTGAGCGAGATGGCAGACGTGAAGCTGGAGCCCAGCATCACCACCTACGACGCCCTGTGCAGCACGTGCGAGAAGAGCAGGCGTTGGCAGCGGCAGCAGACTGTGGTGCTGCTGAGCGAGACGGCAGACATGACGATGGAGCCCAACACCATCATGTTCGGCACCCTGAACAGCGCGCGCGAGAAGAGCACGCGTTCGCAGTGGCAGCTGCCTCGAGGGCAGCGCCGGGGAGTGCGGTGGCCACGACTGCGGCTCGGCGGGAGGAGATGGAGCGCAAGGTGATGGCTACGGCAGCGCGTTGGGTGGACGAGGGGGCGGCCGCGGCAGCCCTCGGCAGCAGGTAATGGGAAGTGAACACGCGCCGACGGCCATCAGCCGTATCCCAGGCTTTCCCACGCGACGGCTTTCGACCCGCCTCGCGTGCCTGGTGGCCAAGTGTTACCCCACCAGCCCATCCAGAAACGATGCCCTTCTCCTCAGAGTTGTCGGCTGTGAGCCGCAACCCTGCAGGCGAGTGATCTTCAAGACCCCAGGCGGCCGTCAGCCGCGCCCCTGGTGGACCGAGGCCTACAATAGCTCAGACGGCCGTCAGCCGTCGCCCTGGCTTTCCTTCCGCGCGCGGAGTTGATGAGGCCTATGGCCACCCTGGCAATCACATTGATAGAGAAGCACAGGCGGCCGTCAGCCGCATCCCTGGCGCCCCCTTCTCGCGCGGATCTGTAAAGGCAGACAGCCACCCTGACGACCACCCCCCCAGAAGGACGCAGGCAGCCACCAGCTGGGACAGGGGCTGCTCCCCGAGAGAGCTCGGGTCACGCCGCCCTTCCAGAAGGCGCGTCGTCAAGCTGTCGCCATGGGGAAAACTCTCGCAGCCCCGTGGATCCTCTTTCTTCTGCTGCGGTTGCCCCCGCGGGGGTAGGCGGATTCGGGGGCGAACAGAATCGGGCGGCCGCCAGCCGCGCCCCCGGCAGCCTCCCACTTCCAAGCGAGCAGACGGCCGTCAGCCGCGAGGCGGAGCACCAGTCCAGCGCCGAGGCCCAGGCTGACGCCAGTGGCCCCACCGGGGTCGCTGGACCAGAGGATGGGCGCGAGGGGGCGCCCGGGGCACCAAGAGAGCAGACGGCCATCAGCTGCGAGCAAGGAGCGTCGCTGGACGGCAACCCTGGCGACGGGGCCCGACTTGGCGAGCAGGCGGCCGTCAGCCGCGCCCCCGGCACTCCCGCCCTCTCAGGTGAGCAGGTAGCCGGCAGCCTCGAGTTGAACAGGCCGTCGAGAATGGGGGCGGAGGACGCTCACAGGAACGAAGCTACGCCGGGACCAACGGGGGTGGGCAGCTCAATGAGCGAGGGTGCTGCCATGCAGGACAACTCTGATCCGGGCAGCGCACTACTGTCAGGAAATGCCTTACGCTCCGCGTATCCCCACCAGCCCATCATACGTTGCATGACACAGAAGAGAGAAGGCACTTTGGTAGGGATCAGCACTCGGCCGAGTGCTGACCCCCACCAAATTGGCGCCGGATGGGGGCCCCGGCAGTCTCCGCAGTCGGATGGCCACGAGCCGGGAGCGGGGCAGCGCCCCGGCGCGGCAGAGCAGGCTAAAGACCAAGGCCTGGACAAGGTTGGGCCCAGAGGCGCCCAGGTCTCCCGGATGCGGCCATTGGCTGGGAGCATCGTGCGCCCCCAGACCAACAAGTGGGACAGAGTTTACGCTCGCGGGCACCCCTGGCAGCCAGCCGGCTTCTTCAAGAAAAGCAGGGCCCGTTAGATCAGACAGCGATCAGCCGCGTAGTAGGGAGATGGCACACGGATGCCGCACAGGGGATACCAAGCCGATGGAAGTTTATCCGCTGCGGGCAAGGAGCGTTCCCATGCCTATCCACTGGGCTGTGGAGTTCACATGCCTGTGCGGCCGTCAGCCGCTCCCTGGGTCTCTGACTCTCTCCTCTCTTTCTGTTCCTGCGGACGGGATGGCCATCGGCCATTCGTCCCCGCGCGCACAAGGATAATTAGGGCAGCCGCTGGCCGTGCGTTCTCGCAGACTTGCGTCTTCAGCTTGTATGGCCACCGGCCGCCCCCTGGCATCGGGCTTTTCTTGCGGGCTCCTCTCACCCTGGCCGGCAGGCGATGTCAGTGCCCACCCGCCCACGCCACGCGAGGGTCTCATAAGGTCAGGGCGGCCAGTTGCCACGTGATCCTGCAGCCTCGCATCGCTGTGTGGCTTGCCGCCCCCTGGCGCTGGACTCCCCTGGTGGGCGCCTCTCTCTCGCCGGCCTGGTGATGTCCGTGCCCGCCTGCCCGGTTCGCCCTCCCGCGCAATTGCGCGGCCCCCTCCGCGCGGCGTCCACGACGCGCACCTCTGGCCAGGCTCCCTGGTGCAGTCGGCCCCTGGGGCCTGGTCTTTACTCGCCACTGCCGCCCGGATCTGGCGTCGACTTCGGGGTTTACGTGATGCGTCGCGGAGTGGCGCAGCCTTCCAGCAGACACCGTGCTTTCCGACTGGCGCCCTGTCCCCGCCTATTTGGCTTGTACCGCGCCGCAGCTGCGGCCCTGGCCCTTGGCGCCATGTGGCGACATGGTCAGACTGTTCATGGCTCTTGTCCATGGTACCTGAGCTCGAATGCGTGGCTTCCAACTCTCTGTTCCTGGTGGCGCACCGCTTCCTGGATTGCCCGGCAGTGGAAGCGCTCCGCTAGTTTGACGCGCGTTCAGGTACAGTGCCGATCACGCGTTCCTGGCGCGCAGGACTGAATTCCAATTTTGGCGTCTCTCTGCCTCCGGCTTGCACGTTGCACCAGCTACCCTGGGCGTCTGCAGACTACTCTGCCAGCTCCCTCCAGCAGCAGCCCCCCGGCAGCCGCGTCTGAGTGCTGGCCCGGCCGTCTTGCGCGTGGTTCGGTAGTTGATTAGGCTGGCCCGTGCCCCGGGCCCCCCTCTTGGCGATTGCTTTACGCGTCCGCCCGCTGGCCAAAAAAGTACTTCCACCAGTTCACCGTTTTAGGTTAATTCGTCTTTGCGCGCCCCGCTCTGACTGGACTCGCCGCCGGCGCGCTCGCCCGCGGCCGCTGACCAAAAAGTGCCCCCGCCAGTTGTGTCCAAAAGTGCGGCCTTCGGCTGCAAAGGGAACGCGCCCCCCTCCCGGGGACAGCATTGCGGCGATAGTTGGCAGCGCCGCTGAGGGCGCGCCCTCGCCCGGAGACTTTCTTCATTTTTCCGGTAGCCAGGAAGGCGCTTCCGATCGGCGCGGCCTTCAGCAGCCGCAGTCCCCTGGCGACGGTCAGGAACAGCATCGCGGCGACAATGCGCAGCGCCGCAGAGGGCGCGCCCGCGCTCGAAGAAGCCCCCGCAACTCTGACACTCAGGAAGTTGCATCCGAGTGCGCGGCCCCCTGCGTCCGAGTCCGAAAGCGGACGTCGCCTCGGACTCGACCATCTGAGAGCTCAGCTCTGTGATCCCGCGCCCGCTCGCCCGCGCCGCCCTCCAGCATGTCGAGACAGGGGGGATCTCGCGCTCCGCTGACATGGCGCGCTGAACCTCATCGATGCCCGCGGACTGCGGCTATTCCAGCAAGCCTAGCTCGAACAAGAAGACATCCTCCTGGCGGTGCAGGTGCCCATCATCGAGAAGCCCGGGGAACTCCCCAACGGCAGCGCGCAGCGGCGTGCTCCTGCATTCTAAGACGGCCTCGAGGATGCCAGCGGCGTGCCCAGACGGCACCGCGGGTGGCTGCCCTGGGCCATCGGGTTGTGCCGAGTGGCGGAACCAAGTGGCCTCCGCGCCGATCTCACGCACCTCCGCAGCCTCGGCTTCCACGCCGACGAGATGCGCCATGTCCCCGGCGACCATGATGAACGATCAATGGGTGCCGAGTCGCTCGCTCAGCTCCCAGTGAGCGCTGCGGGAGATGCGAAAGACTTCAACCCTCCAGGCGAGCGCGGACGCGCGCGTTTCGCCGAGGGCGCTGCGCTGCTGCCGCCGAAGGCGCCGGACGAGCGTCCGCGAGCTGGCGGCCGCCCGAGCAGCGCCGCATCTGGAGTGCCCCGGCCTGCGCGCAACAAGGCCACTGAGCCTGACTCGCTTGAGCCCGCGCCCGCGGCCGATGGCCCGCCGTGAGCGCGATTCGCTTGAGCCAAACAGGCTCCGGGAGGAGGAGGAGGAGGAGGGAGAGGAGGAGGAGGAGGAGGAGGAGGAGGAGGAGAAGGAGGAGGAGGAGGAGGAGGCCGACCGCCCTTACCTCCCTTGCAAAGCCATCGTCATCCGCGGGCCGCTGCGGCGGTCGACGACGACGACGAAAGAACGACGACGACGAAAGAACGACGACGAGGAGGAGGAGGAGGAGGAGGAGGAGGAGGAGGGCGACCGCCCTGGTCTCCCCCCTGCAAGGCCATCGTCATCCGCGAGCTGCTGCGGCGCAGCGGGCTGACCGCAGGGCAGGGCCGCATGCGCCGCATGCTGGCCGCCGCTGGCAGCCTCGCAGGCGCTCGCCGCTGCACGAGAATCGGCTGCACGTGAGATCGCAGATCAGCGAGCGCGTTCCACTACTCGCAAAGTGCCTTCTCGCAAACGTCCGAAAAAAAAACATGTTTGCCTCGTTGTAATGGATCGTAAGTTCCCCCTCTACGGATCCAGGCTATTTGCGAGTAGCTGTTGTGCGAGTAGTGGGACGCCCAGGTCTAGAAGAAAAACAAGGTGCATAAACAGGAACTGTTCGGGCTCCCTGCAGAGTTCTGGGTCGGCGCTGAGCCCCCGTCCCTGGCGCGCGGAGTGCGCCAGGGGCGGCGTCGGAGGCGCCGCCAGGGGGCCCCAGCGCAGATCCAAGAGATCCGCGCGGAGCTCCGACAGGTTAGGATTATGCAGTTTGAGAATGAGCCTTCGCTCGAGCGGCCACTGGCGCGGGCCCACCGTCAGGGGCCATTTTCGGGTGGGGGGAGGCTCGGGGGGGGACGCATCCACCCCCAATCGCTCACTGATCGCCGATAGGGGCCCCGTAGCCCACCCAGCCCAAGAGCATGCGGACTCGCTGTGGGGGGGCCACTCGCCGAACCTATCGACGAGTCCAGCTCGATGTTTCCCCCCCTGAGCTGCTTCCCTCCCAACGTTGACTCCCAAACCTTCGTCGGACTGACCTGTGGTGCCCACCTTGGTCGAAGGAGGGCCCGTCGAGCAGCGGTCCTCCCCGGCGTTTTTCGTATATCGACGAGTCCAGCTCGATGTTCCCCCCCTGAGCTGCTTCCCTCCCAACGTTGACTCCCAAGCCTTCGCTGGACTGACCTGTTAAACCGCTACCATAGGTAGGAAAGGGAGGAGGAGGAGGAGGAGGAGGAGGACAACCTCCCAATCCTCCCTTCTCCCCCGTCCTAACTAACCTATGATAGTAGTGGTAAAAGACTGGCCCATCAGCTGGGGGACCTCTCCCTGAGCAGTTGCTTCCCCGCGCCGGCCACAGGGAGCGCAGCCGCGAGGACCAGCCTCGGAGCGCCCCCAGCGGGGGATCTCCTGCAGGGCGAGCGGCCCGACCGACATGGCGGCCGCTCGAGAAGTGCGGGAGAGAAGGAGGGAAGGACGGAGGAGGAGGAGGAGGAGGACGAGGAGGAGGGGGGCAGCACCCGCAGGGACCTCATGCCATCAGGAACCAGGAACCAGGAGGAGGAGGAGGAGGAGGAAATAGGAGGAAAAGGAGGACCAGTGTAAACCCAAGAGTCATCAACGATCTTGGAATAAACCCTCCCTCCAAGCTCCCTCTTCACAGGTCCCTACACCCTACAACGGCTCATTTCCACTGAGGGAGCTGCCTCGTTGGAAGACAACCGTTTGAAGAGCATAAAGCGTTCCCAAACATGATTCTCGGAACTCCAACGCCACGGGTCAACCTGGCTGTTGCGTCTTGACGATCCTGAGTTGCGCCAGAACGCCGTTCCTGGGAATCCAACACCGCGAATCGACGTAACTGTTGCGCCCTCATAATCCTGAGTCTTTCCAACGCACCATCTCTGGTACGTTGCTCATGGGAATCCTTGAAATTCTTGCATTTGATTGACAGCAATGCGCGCGGCGCTTAGGCGAGAGCCACATTTTGAAAAGGAGCCGCCCTCGATCCGTGAAGCGCTTGCACACGTTTAAAAAGAATGTACGCGGCGCTGAGGCGAGAGCCACGTGTTGAAAACGACCCGAAGTCAATCCGTAAAAATCTTGCGAATGTTGACAACGAATGTGCGCGGCGCCTAGGAGAGAGCCACATGTTGAAAACGAGCCGCCCTCAAAATGTGAAACGGCTGCTATGTTTTAGCTTCAGGGTCATAAATGGTAAGGAAGTCTCAGGCGAAATGCCTGGCCCACCCTTTCAACCCGCCTCGGGGTGCGGAATGGAGGAGGAAGAGGGAGGAGGGAGAAGGAGGCGGAAGAGGAGGAGGAGGAGGAAGAGGAGGAGGAGGAGGAGGAAGAGGAGGAGGAGGAGGAGGGAGGAAGAGGAGGAGGAGGAAGAGGAATGGAGGAGGAGGAGGAGGAGAAAGGAGGAGGAAGTGGAGGAGGAGGAGGAGGAGGAGGGAGTGAGGACTGAGGAGGAAGAGGGAGGAGGGAAAACGAAGGAGGAGGAGAGGCGAGAAAGAGGGAGAAGGACGGACGAAGGAGGAGGAGGAGGAGGAGGAGGAGGCGGAGGGAGGGCGGGTGGACGAGGGAGGAGGGAAGGAGGGAGGGATGGAGGCTGGAGGGAGGAGGAAGTCTGGCAACCCGGCTCTCCCCGCGATGCCTCCCCACCCGCAACTGGCCCGACCCCCCCCCCACGAGCGAGGCAACCTCGCCGGCGGCGAGGCGAGCGGCGAGGCTTCGCCCCCGAGCCCCCGATGCTCGCCGCGCCGCCCCGTCCAGTGGCGCTCGCGTTCGGCTGCGTTCCACGCCAGGCGTCTTCCCCTTGACAGCCGCTCGTGCGTGTGCAGTTTTTTCTCTGTGAAAACCATCGAGGAGCGCCTTGGATCATCGCGGAAACACACGCACGAAAGTGAAACATGCACGGGGAATGGACGTCCGAGCGACAGCGGGATGCTCTGATTCTCTTCCCTATCCTGCTCCTCCTCCCCTTCTCCTCTTCCTCCTCCTCCTCATCATCATCATCATCATTATCATCATCCTTACCCTCCTCCTCCTTCTCCTCCTCCATTATTTTGCTTATGAATAACTTCTCCCTGTTGCACCCCGAGGCCAGTTTTTAGGGCGGGCCGGGCGTTTCGCCTGAGACTTCTTCACCCTTTATGACCCTGAAGCCTGAACATTGGAAACAGCTTCACAGATGGAGGGCGGGCCGTTTTCAAAATGTGGCTCTCGCCTCAGCGCCGCGCACATTCGTTCTCAAGAATTGCAGGGCTTCACGGATGCAGGACCACCCGTTTTCAAAATGTGGTTCTCGCCTTAGCACCGCGCACATTCGTTTTCAACATTTGCAAGAGCTTCACGGATTGAGGGCAGTTTCTTTTCAAAATGTGGTTCTCGCTTTAGCGCCGCGCACATTCGTTCATACATTGTACAAAAGGATTGCGGATTCCCAAGATCAGCGTACCAGAAAAGGTGTGTTGGAAAGATTATGGATTTTGCTGGTGCACGGATTACACTGGTTCGCGGTGTTGAAATTCCGAGAACGGTTTTCCGGCACGATCCATGGTTGTCAAGACGCAACAGTCAGGTTGATCCGTGGCGTTGGAATCCCGGGAGCAATATTTTGGCATGCTTTTGGTCTTCAAACGGATGTCTTCCAACGAAGCAGATCCCCAAATGAAAATGAACCTTTCTAAGGACCTGTGAAGAGGGAGCTTGGAGGGAGGGTGTATTCCAACATTGTTGCTGGCTCTTGGGTTTACACTGGTCCTCCTCCTCCTCCCTTTTTCCGTTGTCTCCTTTCTTCCCTTTCCTGCCTCCTCCTCCTCCTGGTTCATGCTTCCTGGTAGCATGAAGTCCCTACGGGTGCTGCCCTCCCCCTCCTCCGTTCTCCTCATCCTCCTCCTCCTCCTCCTCTTCCTCCTCCTCCTCCTCCTCCTCCTCCTCCTCCTCCGTCCTCCTCATCCTCATCATCACCCTCTGGCCTCATTCTCCTCCTCCGGCCTCCATCTTCTTGCCTCTCTGATCCTGGTCCCTTCCTCAGCCATCTCGCTTCCTACATCTACATCTCCTCCTTCTCCCACGTAGGCCGCCGCTCGGCCAAGGTATGCGTAAAGTCCTTGCTGCCGCGGCCAAGCGCTGCAGCCTGGGCGCCCTGTGGCACTTCCTGCATGAGGTGCACCGCCGATGATGACGCGGAGGCGGGCGCCCGCGGCTCTCAACTTCCAGCCACCTTGGTTGGAATGCTTCTAGCCGCGGGCACACCGTTTGCCGTATTAGGATGAGGTTCTGGCGCTGGTTACCGCCCCGTGTTGGCTTGATGGGTAGGCCCATCACTGGACCGACCCCGACCCTGGTGGGGCCTTCTCCCGCCCCGCCTGTTGGCCGGGGGAAAGGGCCAGGGGGCGACCTTACCCGGCGGGATTGCGGTCGCTGGTCCAAGGCTCGGGTCTTGCCCGTTGCTTCCGATTGCTGGTGTCTCCCCTGATGCACGGCGTTTCCGGCGCTATTGGGGGCTAGCCAATGATAGGAGGCTGGAGGACGGATTCAGCTTGTGCATGCTTCCTCTTGTGCACGTGTGCCAGTATGCAAATGGGGATTTCTGGCAGTGTTATGCGCCTAGGCGTGTTTCGCTGGCCCGGGACGGGCGTTCGGTTTCTGCCCTTGGGGTCTGCGAGCACCCCGCGTAGGCCGCCGACGCCGAGTCAGAGGAGCACTGATCGCATCGACCGCAGCGCCAAACCAAGGTGCCCAGGAGGCGGGCGCAGCTCTTGGAGCCGACCCGCGCGAGGAGTGCCGTGGCCGCCGTGGTAACGGACCACGGCGCTGCGGCGTCGGCGGCGGCGCAGCGGGCCGCCCTCGAGCGGCGCTGGAGGCCCGTCGTCTCCCCGCCGCCGTTGCAGGCCAGCTGCCGAAGCCCGGCGGGCCGCGCTGCAAGCCAGATGCATCCGGTGGCGCGCCCCGCCAAGCGTGGACTCTGGCCGCAGCTCCCACCTCCGAGCCTCTCATGCATCAAGAGGAGGCGCTGCAGCGGGCGCGCCCTGCGGCCGCCGCGGGCCCGACGGTCTCCCCGCGCGCGCGTGGACTGCCGTGCGCCGCAGCCCCGAGGTGCTGCCCCAGGCGCGCGAGTGGCCCCATTCGGGGTTCCCGACGCGGCCGAAGTTTAACCGCGCGATGAGCGCCTTCCTCCCGCAGGGCACGGACCCGGAGGATGACGCTCAGCCAGGCGCGGGCCTGAGGTTCGCTCAGGCGTGCACGCGGCCGTTGGCGCTGAAGTCGACAGGTTCGAAGGCTAATTTCTTCGACCATTCGCCGCAAGTTGTCTCCAGCCGTAGCCATCGCTGTCGCTGGTTCGCAGCGGAGCTTCGTTAGAAAAATGACTATTCAAAATAACCTTGTAGAGACCGATGGCTGCGCCCGCATGGCCAGCATGCGCCCGACCGGCTGACCCCGAAGGATGCCACCAGGACAGCTCGACCCCAATGACTCTCGCGCTCTTTTTACGAAGTCCTTTTCCTCCGTCGCTATCTCGTGGATCCGAGGGTTTCTTGGGATCTAGGCGAATCCCCCTTGGCCTATTGATTCTGTAGCCGGTATCTACTCGCAAGCGGTGATGTTAAGCGCCGCTACCGTCTGTTCGCCGCTCTATCAGGCCTGGAGTGGTACTGTGGAGGGGCATCCTCTTAGCGACAGCTCGTATGTTGCGTGCTATCCCCCCTCCCCGCTCGGGACCTGTAAACTCGGCTTGAGCAGCGCGACCGGGGGATCGGCCAGTGGTGTGCTGACGCTTTGGGGATTGTGTCTCGGGATCCTCCAGACGCGCGGTGCTCGTGAGGGTGTTCCGGGTCGTTCGTGGCATCGCGAATCTCCACCTCAAGCCCATCATTTTTTTCCGCGCGCCTCTCTTGGACTGCTGTTGTCCTGGCGCGTCGGCAATGGCCTACCGGCTGCTCCATGAAGCTTGCGTGGAATGGGCGGACTTCCGCGTTGTTCCCCCACCCCACATACAGTCAACCCGCATGGCAAAAATGGGCGATTGTCCTAAGGGTATACCTTTGCATCTTTGCCTCCTCGGTCCATCCTTGGCCATTTTCGCTGGCCGCTCCCCGCTCGAAAAGCTTCGAAACTGCCTTCCAAGGCCCTTGCACCCTTATCGTGCACCCTTGTGATACGGGTCGACTGTACCTCTGCTTTGAATTGGATTCTGGGGTTATGGAGGTCGGCCTGGCGAGCACGGCCTTTTCAGGGAGCGGCGCCGTCGGGCGGCCGCGATGGCACGCTCGGCCGCCGCTTCGAGCGTTCCGCCTCCGACTCGAGGGGTGAGCACGCCCTCGCACAAGAGCCACCTCCTGTCGCTCCCGCGACAGGAGAAGGTGCTGACGAGCCTCACGTCCACGTCCCCGCCCGCCTCCTGAGTGCCCAAGTGCCACCTCCTGTCGCTCCCGCGACAGGAGAGGTCGCCGACGAGCCTCACGCCCACGTCCCCGCCCGCCTCCTGAGGGCCCCCAGGCTCGTGGCTCCTGCTCTCTGCCTGGGCGGCCCAGCAGGTTCTCGGCGAGCCGAGCGACAGCTCTGGCGGCGCGGAGGCGCTTGGCCGCAGATGTGCGCCCGCCTCCCTGCGGAGGCCGAAGAGCGCATGGCGGCTACTCATTTCGTCAAGCGTAGCGTAGTGGGAGAGGAAGCCCGTAGCCGACGACCTGAAATGAGCCTGCGTTCACGTGGTCGCTCCGCCTGGCTGCGCAGGCGTCCCCCCTTCGTGGGCCCTCGGGAGGGCACTGCGGCTCGCTGCGGGCTGGAGTTCCCTAGAGGCGACAGAACGGCGGCACTTTCGACCGGCTCCCCGAACCCCCGCATCAAGATGCAGCTGCTTCTATATACCTCTCTGAAGGCGCCCTCCCCGGCGTCATCAAGACGCGGATTGGCCGCTGCTTGAATTCGGGGGCGGAAAAGAGGGGGGTGATGACCAGGGGGGGTGGATATCATGGCGTGGGCCATGATATCTCCCCAGATTTCACGGCGCCTCTTCTTCTTTCATTTGTCCACGGCCCCCCCGCTGGGCCGCGCACGTGCCGCCGGTCATCATTTGCACCCCTCCGCTTGGACACCCCCCTCTTGGCCGCTCCCGATGAATTTGGGGCTGGAAGAGCTGCAGCGAGTTGTTTGGGCGGATGTTCGGGAGATGTTCAGCGCTTCCCCCCCTCGTGGAGGATGGCAGCCGTTCGCAACTGGACGGGCGGGTGGGTGCGCGACACTCGTCTTCGCAACCCTGACCCCCGATACATCATGGGGTGTGATGCCCCAGACTCTCGTTCACTACGCGAGTTGCCCTGGATTCCTTCCCTGGGCGACCCTGGCTGCTGGCACGCCGCTGGCGTCTTCGATGCTCCAATTGTTGGTCCTCCGTCCTTGCTTCTTTCCTCGGCTGCGGTTTTCCCGCCATCCTTTATCAATTCCATCAGCTCCGTCGCAACAAACGAAGAGGGTTTGGCGGACTGGTGCCCTCGGACTCCGAGGCGGCGGAGTCGGCCCGCGCTGCGCGTCTCGCTGCCGACCTCCTGCGCAGTGCGGGGGCTCGTCGATGATGGTGGATGGAGGTTTCTTGGAGACGCTCGGCTCCACCCCCTCAAGCCTCTCCATTCTCCTCCCTCTCTCTTCTTTGTTCATTATTGCATTTCTCCTCCTCCTCGTCTCCTCCTCCTTCTCCTCTTCCTCTTCTTCTCGTGTTCTCTCTCTCTCTCTCTCTTCCTGTTTCTCTCTATCTCTCTCTCTCTCTCTCTCTCGCTCTTTCTTTCACGCTCTCTCTCTCTCTCTCTGACTTTCGTACACCGGCTCTCTACGCTGCGCCTTTGAATTCTTGATTCATTCGGTGTGTCTGTCTGGCGCAGAAGGAGTCCGCGGCGCGCGGGGAAGGTTGAGGGAGGGCGGGAAGAGGAAGAGGGCGGGAGGGAAAATAAGGGTGGTGAGCGATGCTGGGAGCCTCGGGAAGCAGCTCGGCACAGAAGGAGGCATTCGTGAGCGCAGCAGAAGGAGATGGGCGGGGGGGCAGCAGGGAGGGCGACGCGGACGATGGCAGCAGGAGCGATGATGAGTGATGACCTACAACTCCTACGTCGTTTTCTTTCACCACGGATATGTTACTTGCGTTTTCGGGCAGTAGAAGTATCCAAGGGGCGACAGGATACGCAAGTTCTCAAGGGAGCAAAAGAGACATGTAGCGATCTGCGGGGGCTTTCAGAAACGTCGGCGCCCGAGGGCTTTAAGGGGACTCCCGATGGGGCCTCTAATGGCGCTTCTAGGGAAGAGTTCTACAGGGACCTCTAGAGGGCTACTGGGAGATTGTAAAAAGCGTTGCCAGCAGGAGCCTCTAGAGGGTCCATCTTGTTGATCTGCATCCATTTGAAGCATCAAAAGGATATATATATATATACATGTATATATTAAATATAAAAAACATACGTGTATGCATACTGCATAGACCACCCTTCGTGAAAACAAGTTCGGGGCGGATGGGTGCAGCTTTCGGCTTGCGATTGGCATTTGGCCAGGTTCGTCTAGCCAACCAACCGATATCTTAACTTGTCGATATGACGATGAGTTTGTTTATCCATACATGCATACATGAATGTGGATCTTACGTTCGATATAAGAGTTTAGAGGTCACACGGTCAACCTACTGGTGTCATTGTAAATGTAATTATATAAACGCACACATATGCAGATACATGTGCATCTGTACGTGCAGGTATGTATTTGTAGGAAGCAAATCGTCCAGCCTGTGTCTATCGGTCATGTGTCACGCGCCTATCGGCATTACGATTTGTCTCTCGGGACGACCACTGGGACAACAAAAAGCGCCAACCATCGGGCTTCGGAACAGCCATCCGACGACGCCGCTGACGACGAGGGCCGGTGTCCTCGGCCAGCAGGCCGCGTCCTCCGAGCCGCCCCTCCGCGCCACCGAGCTGGAGCGGGCGCTGGAGCGGGCGCTGGCCGAGGCACCCCCCTCGCCGCCCCCGGGCGCGCGGCGCCCCGCCCGCGCGTGAGTTTTCGCCGCCTGCCAGGTCCGGGGGGCCGTTCGATGTCGTCGTCGTCGCCGTCGTCGTCGTCGTCGTCGCCCGAGAAATTTATGCTTGTGTCCGACGCAAAGGACAGTAGATCCCTCGCGGCGGAGCCAGGCCATTTGCGAGTAGTTAGTTTGCGTGTCGTGGAACGCGCTCGCCTGAAGACAGAGCCCCCACGCTGCCAAGTCGACGAGCGAATCCTCTTGTTGGGGCGCGCGTTGTTGTTGTTGTTGTTGTTGTTGTTGTTGTTGTTGTTGTTGTTGTTGTTGTCTTCTCGAAAGGCTGCTGCAGCCGCCGCTTTTTGAAGGCCTGTCCCTGGGGCGTTTTTGTCAAATGGGAACTCTTGGGCTCAAGAGACGGGGGTCAATGCAAATGAGGGTCAGTCAGAGCGTTGGATCTTGCAGGATCCTGCAGAGCCTTGTTTGCATTGACCGCAGTTTGGGCGCAGGATCTTGCAGGATCTTGCAGGGTCTTGCAAGGCTTGGCTCACCCAGGTTTGGATTGACCCGGGGTCGGTCAATCCCCGAGGTACTTCGCTGAAGTCGAACGGGGAACAACGGCAGAAACTTGAGCTTTCGACGCTCCGCGCGGACTGCTTGGATCTGCGCGGGGGTCCCCCATGGCGCGCTCCGCGCTCCAGCGAGGGGGTCCAGCGCCGAGCCAAGCGATCCGCGCGGAGCTCCGAAAGCTGATGTTTGTGATGTTATTTGCTCCTCCATGAAGACCGTTTGCGCCACTCCAGTCCTCACTCCCTGAGCCTGCGGAAGGCGCCCGCGGGGCCATCACATCTCGCAGTCTCAGGCGATCGCAAGCATGGATCAAGGGGTTCGTAGATTAGCGACTGGTCCCGTTTCCATGGGAAGCCGCGGATGTCCGCCGCCGAACGAGGCGGCACCGGCCGCATTCTGGGGAGGGCACCTCCCTCGATTGATAGATTTTGCGACCGCGCGCCAAATCCATGGATCGCTAGTTCATTCTTGCGCCCCCCGATAGTCGGGCCGTCGCACCAGCGGGAAGACGCGCCCTATATGGACTCACGGGGGGGAGATGAAGCAGGGCCGGGAAGGTACACTGCAGCACTGGTGCCGTGGTGTTGGCTCCACTCTGCTCTGGTCTTCCTCCTCGTCCTCCTCTTCCTCCTTCTCCTCCTCTTTTTTCCCCGTTATCCGTGGCCATTTTGGCTCAAGATTTCAACGTTGGCGGGCACAGCGCCCGCAGGGTTCCATGGCAGACCTCTGTTCCGAGGCCACCGAAAGGGTGTTTTACGATTGCCCGCCCTACATATTCACGCGGGATTTTTCGGAGGTGCCGCGGCCTCTTCTTCGTGTCTGCTGAGTGACTTCTCACTTGGGGAATGCCAGACGGACCCACAGGAAGCCGCTCGCCACGTCGCACTGCCGATCCGTGGCACGACGCTGCTGCTATGGCCGTTGCAAAACGTTTCGGCAAGGACAAAGCATATTGTCCCAAGGTCGAGTTGCAACAGTTGCTGAAGACCCATATTCAACTGGCCAACACAAAATTCAAAGCAACGGCAGAGAAAGAACGCAATGACGCTAAAGGGGCCTTCTTGCCCCAGGTGCAGAGGACAGTCGACAGTCTCTCCTCTCGTCAAGACGCCACAGAAAACTACATCATCGCATTCAAGATCCGCATGGACAAAGCAGACGTGGCCAACTCCTCCCTCAAGCAGTCAGCCGATGACATCAAGCAGGCCCTCGCTATTGCGGAATCCAAGGTACCGAGCTTGGACGTGGTCAACATCGGAGCGTGGGACCGTCCTGGACACTTCGCCACGTTCTGGTGCGGCGCTGTCATCCCGATCAGCAAGGAACAGGTGCACGCGCTCTCGCCCCCCGGTTCAAGGGCGCCCGCGTCGACATGACCACGGCCCGATTCAACAACGCGGCCCCCAACAAGCGGGCTTCCATCACACTCATGGGCGGTGGCGAAGAGGCCTGCCCCCGCGCTCAATCCCTACATGCCCATCTTCGAATCGGCCGAGATTGGCGCAAGTTCAGCATCATCGCCCACGGCACTTAGCACGACTTTTTGCGTCCGCGCGGACAAGGGCCCCAAACAAGCACGGCAAGAAGTTCAGCCCAAGCGCCTCGCCAAGCACGCCCTCCCCTGCGGCCCGAACCTGGAAATCAGACCGCACCGCGCCGAAGGCTTCTTCGCGGTGGACGGAGCCCCCATCGCGCGGCTCACCGTCGGCGCCCCCCCGCAAGAAGCTTCCGAGTTCCAGTGGTCTGATGCTGCTGACCGCCTCGGCATCCATGCGCGCTTCAAGCGGGACACCGGGGACGTCGCGGACACTTCCTTCGGCGACCGCATGGCGGCAGCGTCGTGGCTTTGACGCGCGCTGGACAGCGATGTTATGTTCTCTATGCTGGGTGACTTCAGCATCTCTGAGCATCCTGCGCGCGGCCTAACTCGTTCCGCGGATGCGAGAGCGCTCGAAAACTATCACGGCCAGCCTACATTCTGGAAGCACCTCCTCAGACACATGGCGGACGCCACTACGACGTCCACGACGCATCGATGCCCAGCGACACTTCCGAATCGTGCATTGACAAAGTGTTCGCCTCATTCAATCCGCGCAACTTTCCCCTGGTTGAGACTTGATTGTAGTCAGCGATGACCCACTGGAACGCTCTGGTTCCCCCGCAATTGATCGCGAAGTCCTTCAAATTCGCGTGCGCCCTCTTAATCAACGACCAACGCAAAAACGCAGTATTCCTCCCTGCATATGCATGTCCAAGTACTACGCCGGCGCGATCAAGAACCTGCCTTTGAACGCGCAGTATGACGAGCTCTCCCCGATAGGCAAGTGGCAGGCGCTCAAGGCCAACCTGGCCACCGCTACTGGCCTTGCGCGCGACGCCCTGTCCTGCTTGCACCCTGACGTCCTGCACCGTGATCGCGGCGCCTTTTCCATGGAGGTGAACCTCATGACGATGCACAGCATTGCTCGCTCGTGCGGCATGGTGCCAGGACAGCCGACTGGCTCGTCTCCTCATCGGCAAGTCCCACCTCGGCGCGAAGCACCTCCGCCTGGAAGCTGGTGGCTCGTCCTCGTCGACCCTTGCTGTTGTCGCGCTGATCGACGCCCCCACCTTCGCCTCTGATGCCGCTGCGGCCCGCGCTGCAGCTGCTGAAGAACGACGTGCTCGGCCTGCCCAACCCCCCCGTCAAGCCTATCAAACACAACGGCAGCCACGCGGCTACAGGCGGCGGAAACGAGCCAACGCCGACCGTCGTCGAGGGGGGCTGTGGAAAACCATCGCGAAGCGATTGGTGCTTGCCGGCCTCCGAGCGACACGCGGCGACAACGCCGCGGCGGCCAACAACCCTCTGGGCACGCACTCTGCCGCCCAGGCGCACTGGGCCACGATCTTCCAGGAGAAGCCTGTCGACGCGAACGCCATGAACGCGTACCTCGACGCCGTCTTCCCCATCCAAGCTCTTTTTCTCGCCGGCGCCCTCGACGTGCGCGATCTGGTGCAGGCCGCCAAGCTTGCCGCTGACTCCGCACCTGGTCCCGATGGTCTCCCGTGCATGGCCTGGACTGCTACCCCGAACGGGTTCATTTACCTGGCCGAGCTCGCGCAGCACCTGCGCGACGGCAACCGCGCGCCGCATGCCTTCAATCACGCCGCGTTGGCAATGCTACCCAAAGGCGATGAACCTGCTGGCCAGCGCGAGCGCGCGCGATCCAGGACAATTCTACCCCGTGGCTATGAAGAACACGGACGCCAAGATCATCGCATCCGCCACCAACAGCAAGCCTCACCCCCTTCTCAAGAAGGTCTCCTCCGTCCAACGCGGATATGTTCTCGGTCGTCAATTCCTGGACAACATAGTCAAAACCGATACCTATTCTCGCCTGTGCTGTTTCCAGCAGGACGCTGAGAGCAACCGCCCGTGCTTCGTGGGCATGGACGTGGCCGCTGCTTTCCCGTCACTGCTTCGCGTTTGGCTATGAGAAGTGATTCAACGCTGGGGAGCCCATGGTCGCCTCCTCAACCTGGTGCAGTCCTTCTACTTCATGCCCGTCATGTTCCTCGAGCTCGGAGCCACCCGTCGCCCGCTCTTCATCGCGGAGAGCGGCGTGGCCCAAGCTTGCCCGGTAAGTGGCACGTTGTGGGCGCTGGCACTCGACCCCGCGCTGCGCGGCACCCCCCACTTCTTCGAGAACATCAAGCGGGGCGTCGCCGCGGCGTGCGCGGACGACTTGGGGCGTGTCCTGGCGTGGCTTGTCGACGTCGTCGGCTTCTGGCCTCGCCTACTTGTGATCGCTGAGTACACTGGGCTGCTCCTTCAACCGCGCAGAAGCGGTCTGGTTCCTGTCTGGACTATTGCATCTTCCGACCCGGTGAACAGCATCAGAGGCGCGCCCAGCCAGATGCATGGCGACTGGGTTCTCTTCAAGATCGACAGCCATGCCAAGTACCTCGGGGTCTTCACGGCCCCTGTTGCCGACGAGCGCACGCCTTGGACAGCCCCCTCGGCGAAGCGGTTTAATCGCTCGCAAATTCTCGGCGAGTCCCACGCCCCGATTCAGCGTGCGATCGTGCTGTGCAACTCCTCTGCATTGACCGCCCCCCCTTATGTTGGACAGCTCCCCCCTGCTCCTGAACTCGTTCTCAGTCGCGAGATGCACTTTTTTTGTCGGCGGGGCGAGAGCGAACCTCTTCCGCTACAAGCTAGGCGGACGACGCACAGCTTCAATTAGGGGGACAAGGCACAGGCAGGCGGAGCCTCAGGCGGCCGGAGCGGGCGCGGCCCGGGGCGCAGGCGGCGCCGAAGAGCTTGCGCAGGAAAAGGCACGCCGCGGACAGGGAACGGAGGCGAAGATCCGGAGGGTGAGCGACGTGGCGTTGCCGTCAACGGCACGTCGTGAAGACCAGCCTCAAGCACTGCAGAGGAGGGCGTGCCATTTGACCAGGTCGACGTCCAGGAGGGAGAGGAGCATCACGAATGCGATGAGCAACGTTGTGCCACCGGATGATGCGGAGGAGGCCCAGGAGGAAGAGGAGCACCACGAAGGCGACGTGCAACGTTGTGCCACCGGGCGATGCGGAAGCGGCCCGGGGTTGTAGTCCAATCCGCGACCAGGAAGCAGCCAGCTAGAGGTACGGCCAGAGACGAGGGCCGTCCTTGTCCGACAGGATGTCGGTGGAGTGCAGGGAAGAAATCTGCCCTGCACAGTCAGCGCGCGAAGACGGGCAGCAGCCACACACGATGCGCTGGCGCCCGCATGGCCGAGGGCTGGGCCTGAGCCGCGCAGCGCCATGGCGAGCGGGGCCGCCGAGGCGGCAAGGCGCAGCGCCCGGCGCCGGGCCGAAGCCGCGCAGTGCCGAGCGCTGCCGCCATGGGAGGGGGGGGAGCGAGCGTGGGGGGAAGAAGCGAGCGGGGCGGAGAGAGGCCGGCTTCCCGCGCCAGCCGTCGTCGCGTCAGCCCGCACCGCGGGTGCTCGCGCGGGGGGCTGGGCCCCGATGGGTACAGGTAGGACACGCTGTCCCAGAACATGTAGAAGACAGGGCGCGCCGCGCCAGCCGTCGCCGCGTCAGTCCGCACCGCAGGTGCTCACAGGGGGGGCGACCCCCGATGGGCAGGCGGGACGCGCGGTCCCAGATCACGAAAGGACAGGAAAGGGGGGGGGAGGAAACGGAATAGACGGAGACCAGGTGGACCGGCAAGCAGTCGTAGCCCGCGGGGCGCGCACGCCGCAAGGGCAGCGGGGCACAGGCGGGGGGGAAAGGGAGGACACGCGGTCCCACGTCAGGTGAATAGGGGGGTAGTGGACGGGGGCACAGGTGGTGGGAGTGTGGAGACGGTTGCGTCGTGCTGCCATTGGGCGAGGGGGCCAGGTCGCCGGCTGGTCAGCGCCGCCGGCGCTTTCCAGTCCAGGTGTCGGTGTACCCGGAGCTGCGCGTCTGGTCCTCTTCGCGCCCGTCACCCTTGGCGACCTCTCTCTTCCTCTGCACGTCCTGGTGCAGCTTCTTCTCCCGATCCCAGTCCACGTAGACGCCTGCGTTGCGGGGCCACGCCTCCACGTGATGGTTGCTGGCGCCCGTGTCTTCCAGGAGTGTGTCGATTATCCAATGCTGCCAGCGGCTCGGGTCGAAGGGGACCTGGTCTTTGGATGTGCCTTTGCCTGGCCCTTTGCACATGTGCCTGCACCACGAATGCCAGGCTGCGTTGAAGTGGTGCCCCCCTTCCGCCTGCAGCCTCTCCAGATGTGCGACTGCTGTCTCGCGTGGGCGGCGCTGCCAGCCAACGCGGAAGATTGTCCGTGCCCGGCTAGTGTCGGGGTGGCGGCGATCATCCTTGTTGTAAGAGCTGCGTTATTCTGGCTGGCGCCAGCGGGTGCTCCCTGTGCCCCTGCCACTGTCATGGTCCTGGTCCCAGTGGCGCTCCCCGGTTCTGTCCCAGTCCTTGGCGTCGTGTTTGCGCACCGGTGCCCCCGCTGCGCCCTGGTTGCGGTCGCGGTCGCGGTCGCGGTCGCGCTCCCCTGCGCGGGTCCGGTCGCCAGCCTCTCTGGACTCGCGCCTCGCCGCCGTCGCGCGCGGCCCCCAGGCGACTGGCCCCCGCGCCCTGCTGCGCAAGCGCGCAAGCTGGTGCGCAGGGAGGGGGTTGAGTGCAGGTCGTGCGTCTTCCGGGCCTTTGGACCGGTTCCGCGCGCGCAGCTCCTGGTCGTCGGCCGCGGCCTCCAGACGCACGATCGGATCCATGGGTGCGTCGGCGGCCCTTTGGTCGGCACTGCTTGAATCGTGCTCAGGACTGCTGCGTCGCTCGTTACGAGGACTCGTCTTGGCTTGGTGCTCTTCGACTGTGTCGGAGTCTGTGGATGAGGAGACCGCGTGGACCGTGCTTAGGGCCTTTTGCGAGGCGCAGCTTCTTCTCTTGTTCCTGGTCGTCATTGGTCCAGTCGGGGTCCTCCTCCTTATGGGGCATAAGGGGTGCAGGCTCGACGGTGTGATCCTGCGCGTCTGCCTGCGGCGGGTAAGGTTTGGGCCCGGGTCCGGTCTGCGCCCCCCCTGGGGACGTCGCTTTGTCACCCCCGATGTCGGCGTCGAGCCTGGGGCTGTCGCAGTTTGCTGGTGCCTGCGCCCCGCGCACCTTGCCCCGGGCACTGTCCAGGAAGGCTGCTGCCTCGGGCGCTGCGTCTCCGCGGAGGACGTTCATGCGTAGCGCCTTGTTACCAGTGCCCCATGCTTCCAGCCACTCGCTGCCGATCTGGACGAACTGAGTCCGCCCGTCCTGTTCGCGGGCCAAGACACTGAGGACGGGTCCAAATGCCGCTCCGTCCAGGGGCTGCGTCGACAGGGGCTCGGCGCAGTCCGCAGTGCTGATCCACCTGGCGCAGGGGAGGGTGTCACTCCTGATGGCCACGTAGTCGCCGCACTGGATGCACGGGCTGTCCGTTGCGAGCGGGCACAACGAGCCCGTGATGGGCGTGTCCGGGACTCGCCGTGTCCGGGGCTCGCCCTTGTTGCCGCTCGCGGCTGCCGGGGTCCGTGCACTTTCCGGGAGGTTCAGGTGCCGCGCCGACGGCCGGTGGCGCCCCGACGGATTTGGTAGCTGTAGGTATTGTATCAGGCTGGGCCAGGGCCTGCTCGTCGCCACGCGGAGTGGGCGGGAGTGAATGGGGGGGGGAGTGAATCGCCACCTTGAGTGGGCGGGCAAGGTGTCGGGCAGGGTGTCAGGCGCCTTTCCTTGGCGGGTCTTGGTGACTCAGCTTGGCTGGAGGCGTGGTCGGGACGCTGGGCGGCGCGCTGCTGGGCCCCGCCGCTGGGCGCGCGCCCGGCGGGTGGCTGGGCGGAAGCAGTGGCGCCGGGGCCCCAGGCAAGGCGTTGATGCCTTCCCTTGGGCGGTGGCGGCAGTGCGGCGCGGAGGCGATCGTAGTAGATGCGCTCCGCCTCGTCCCAGGCGGCCGCGCGTCGCAGCACTTCCTCCTGGTCGGGGCGCGCTGCGTCTTCTGGCGATGAGGCGGGGGCGCCCGGTAGTGCGGAGAGAGGTCTGGCTCCTGCACTCGGGTATATGTCAGGGCCGTATCTGTCGAGTACCTGGTTCACTGCTGACGAGGCCATGTCCCACTGGTGGATCTGGCATTCCTTGCAGTGCCAGCCCGCATGCCAGCGCTTTGCCAGGAACATCTCCCTCATCAGTTGTATGGGTGGGAGCCCGTGGACCAGGTTGAAGCCGTCGCGGAGTCCTTCTGGGTCAGCGGCGTGCCCGTACATGCCAGGGTAAGCCTGCCCTGGTCCCCATCTGCGTCCCTCTGCACCAGGGGGGCAGCCATCGCATCGCCAGATGCCGACATTCTCCTTGTCGAAATGGGAGATCAGGCGATCAACGTTCGTGTTACTGGCTGGGAGGGTGGTTCCCACATTGAGGGGGTTCAGGTCGCCTTCCAGTCGGACCAGTAGCTGGTCCAGGGGCGTTAGGGCCGTGGGTGTCGACGTCGGACACAGCCCCGGAAGGGCGCACGTTGTTCGAACAGGCATGTCATCGGGGCGGTCGTTGATCCAGCTCTTGCAGTCCACGTCGTCTGGAATGGGCCGCCGCTCAGCCATTGTCTTCGTAGTCCAGCAGCATATGCAAAGCCAGGTCAGGTCCTTCCCTTGGTAGTACTGCGTCAGCCTGTTGACCGCGATGGTTTGGCGAATCCGCTTCCTGACGTAGGCGCCTTTGTCGTGCTTGAAGGGGCCGCGTAGGCACCCTTGGCAGTAGAAGTCAGCCTTGTTCTGCTCCTTCCTCCACCTGGTGTCTCGGTCGTTTAACCATTGGGACCTTAGCGTCACTCCAGGGAGTGGCCCGGGCGGGGCGGGCGCGTCCAGGTGCAAGCGCGTGTATGAGTATCCTTCACCTATCCAGGTGACGCCGCTTGCCTGCTTAGTCGGGTCGTCGGTGAGGCCGATGCCGGACCCGAGCGCGTCGATGCAGAGTGCACATACGGCGCACTCATGGAGCGCCAGGGCTGACAGGTCGGCGGTGTACACGGTGCCCTCGATGAACGCGAGGGTGGCCTGGAGTGGGATTTTTTAACAAGCGGACACGACTGCCAACCAACCACATCCACTGTAAACGCAGGCTTGGGCAACGATTGCGCCCAACATCCGGAAACCCGGGGAAACACGCGCGAACAAACCGTGCACTACCACGAACCCACACACGCTTGCAAAAGAGCACTGCCAGCAGCCACGCGGCAAGGTGAGTTGGAAATTAAGTGAGACAATGGCAACTATTGCAGTCTTGCCGCGCCCAGTGCTCGCTGAAGCCGTCAAGTCTGGACATGGGCCCTCACGGGCCGAGGGGGAGAGGAGGAGGACGCAAGAGGAGAGAGGACGCACGACGGGCAGGGACGAAAGGCGGAGGCAAGGAGGCGGGAGGGACGGACGACGAGCAGGACGACCGAGGAACGCGGAGGAAGCGGACTGCACAGGTAGGCTCGCCGCGATTGGCCAGCCACCACGTCTCCCGCGCAGCTGGACAGGACGGCATGGCACGATCCAATTTCCTGCGGCACCTCTGCCTCACAGCCGCCCGTGTGGCCTGCGGCCGCAGATACCACCTGGTGGAAGCACCTGTTTCACGCACCGGCCCCCACGGGCCGAGGAGGAGGAGGACGCGGGAGGAGAGACGACGCACGACGGGCGGGGACGAGAGGCGGAGGCAAAAACGGGGGAGGGACGGACGACGAGCAGGACGATCGAGGAACGCAGGGGAGGAGGCCAACAAACATTCCGAGGCAGACCAGGATCGGCGCTCCGAGGCATGGCAACTATTGCAGTCTTGCCGCGTCCAGTGCTCGCTGAAGCCGTCAAGCCTGGACATGGGCCCTCACGGGCCGAGGAGGACGCAGGAGGAGAGAGGACGCACGACGGGCAGGGACGAAAGGCGGAGGCAAGGAGGCGGGAGGGACGGACGACGAGCAGGACGACCGAGGAACGCGGAGGAAGCGGACTGCACAGATAGCCAAGACGGAGTGGCACGATCCAATTTCTTGCGGCATCTCTGACTCACAGCCGCCCGTGCGGCCTGCGGCCGGAAATACCACCTGGCGGAAACACCTGCTTCACGCGCCGGCCCCCACAGGCCGAGGAGGATGGGAGGAAGCCTACAAACATCCCGAGGCCGACCAGGATCGGCGCTCTTGCAGTCTTGCCGCGTCCGATGCACGCTGAAGCCGTCAAGCCTGGACAGTGGCCCCCGCAGGCCGACGAGGAGGAGGAGGAGGAGGAGGACGCAAAAGGAGAGAGGACGCACGACGGGCGGGGACGAAAGGCGGAGGAGGCAAGGAGGCGGGAGGGACGGACGACGAGCAGGACGACCGAGGAACGCGGAGGAGGCGGATTACGCAGATAGGCACGCCGCGATCGGCCAGCCACCACGTCTCTCGCGCAGCCGGCCAGGACAGCATGGCGTCACGATCCAATTTCTTGCGGCACCTATGACTCGCTGCCGCCCGTGTAGCCTGCGGCCGCAGATACCACTTGGTAGAAACGCCTGTTTCACGCACAGGCCCCCGCAGGTCGAGGAGGAAGAGGAGGAGGAGGAGGAGGAGGAGGAGGAGGAGGAGGAGGAGGAGGAGGAAAAGGTGAAAGGAAGGGGAAACACAGGGCTGAGGCATCAGAGCTCGTCGTCGTCCTCGTCCATGATCGGAACCTCGTGAGCAAGAGGATCTGGGGCGCCTCCCGGGAACCGGCCCTTGACCCGCCGTCGGCAGTCGCGGCGGGGCCCCCTGCTTGCCGTAGAGGCAGCCGAAGATGCAGAAGCAGACTTGCTGCCAGCCAGAGTCGGGCGCCACTACCGCTCCAGCGCGCGGCCCCGCGAGGGCCGAGGTGACCCGTTGTCCGTGGGACGTCCATCGAGCACCACCCGTGTCAGCCGCGAGATACAAGCACTTCGCACAACTATTCGGCCTGCCCCCTCGGCCTTCACCACGATGGACATCCCCAGCATGAAACTCTGGGCACCATCTGCGCTGAGGCCTTCTTGGGCGCCGCCATCTGGCGCGCGGCCTCTTCCACGATTTCTTGGCGCGCTGCTTGCGAGACGCTGAAGGAGGCCGCCGTCATCGCCCTCCCCATGGTCGACTACATGCAAGGCTTGCGGTCGCCTTTTTGCTGGTGCTCCTCGAAGTCGATTGCCGGGCATCTCCATGATGCAGCTGCTGGTTCGCCCTTCCACATGAGCAAGGGCTCCATCTTCGTGCACGCGAAGCAGCAGTTGCGCAATCCGGAGCGGGCGCGCCTCCAGCTCCTTCGGGCTTACCGTAGCGCGAGCGCAGCTGCTCGTGAAGCTCTTCGCCCCCGCCGTCGACGCCCCGGCGAGCACCCGAAGAAACCCCCGCTAGCCACGCCCCTCAACGAAATCCAGAAAGAACACTTACACTGACGACTTTGACCTCGCGATCGTCAAGCACCTGAAGGCCTGTTTCCAATACCTTCCCATGGCGCAGGATGGAGTTGACCCTGCTGCAGGTGAGGACCAACGACTCCTTCGCCCTAAAACGCTCTCATCGATCCTCTCGTGCACGACTCTACTCGCCGCCTCACCCGCCCCCGAGAACACTGAGACCGATCGTGCTGATGCTGATCGCGAGCTCCTGCTCCTCGCGGAGATGCCGGCGCGCTGGGCCTCGGACAGGCCCCCCGACCTCTACGTCGACAATTGAGGCGCAACGAAGAGAACGGTGCGAACCACATGTATTTCGTCATCTTCGCCGACAGGGACTCCGCATAGTAATAGCTGGTTGCTCAGAGGATGAAGTGCGTCGTCGCGCTCACAGCATCTGCCGCCGCGCATGGTGCGGCTCTGACCTGAACCGTCGCGCCCTCGCCCAGTTCATGGAGCGGACGCCGAGATCGAGCGAAGCCCAGGCCCTATTCGCCGTGGCTGTTTCTGAACACCGACAGCGGCGTCAATGGATTTTGCTGGCCGACGTAGTGAATGATCCTTCCGGCCCCTATGATGCGCACTTCAACGAGCAGCTGGACGCCGACGCTGCTTCGCACGGCGACCGGACCGCGCTCTACCAGCTGCCTCTCAGCGCCAAGACCTCGCGATAGGAGGCCAAGCCCTGCGTCGCGCGGCCCCCCCTCCCGCCGCTGGCCTGTCGTCGAGTCTCTGGCGGGGGGCTGGTCTACATCGCATCGACTTCATATTTGCTCTGATCGCCACTCCTGCATCTTCGGGCGCGCCCCAGAACGCGCTGCTGACGCCGTCGCCCACTACTGGGCGCGCCCGAAGCGCCGGCACATCTTGGCGCTCCCGCGCGGCGAGCTTGCCAACTGCATTCTTAAGGGGCTGGGACTTCACGCCGTGAACTTCGAAGTCTCCCCATCTGCGGACGACCGCGTCTGCCGCGCCCGCGCCCGCCTGGCCGTGGTCCATCGCATGTGCCACACCGTGAGGGAAACGAGCGTGCTGTGCCCCGCCAGCGACGGCTTCGGGGTCGGCTACGCGCGTCTGAATGAAGCCCGCGCCTCCGCGCGCCTGGCCTTCCGGCTCGGCGCCTCGCCGCAGGGAGGCCGAGGCGCGGGCCCGCCGCCTGCTGCTGCCCTACCTTCCTTTCCTACCGACCGACCGACGCCCCATTTCGCCTTCGCGCGCGCCTTTCTTCCTGCCGTCCGACCGCGCCCCCTCTTCTCCCCGAAACGCAAACTACGCCGCGAGCGCGCCGCCCGCGCCGCCCCGCGAGCCACCCGACGCAGCCGGCGCAGGTGAGGGCCGCTAGACGCCAGACTTGCCCCTCCCAGGGCTCGTTCGTTTTTTTCCCCGTGGCAAGTTCGGCTCGAGCCACGTTCGGTCACGGCTGCGATTCCCAGCAGGGTTCGAACGGACACCTCCGGTCCGAGGCCACGGCCAAAGTCACTGCTAGATTGCATGTCGCGCCGCCCAGAGGCCCCATCTTCCACTCCCCCCGTGGCCGCGGGCAAGCAGAGACATGCCCTGTGCCTGCGGTTATCGGTGGGCGCGCAATGCGCGGCCGGTGCTATCAATGCGCTTCCCGCAGCACTCGCGGGGGCCCCTCTGGCCGCGATTGACCGTCGAGCCATCGACGGAGAGATGGTAGGCGTAGTCGCCTGAGAGATCTGCGTCGCGAGGCATCCGCTGCGCGGTCAGGCAGTCTTCGAAGCGGCTCTGGTTCTCCAGCTCCCGACGCTCGCATTCTACCCCAGCGGCATCACGGTCAGCCAGCCATGGTCCTCCTTGTTCCTGCTGGGCATCGCGGCAACCAGGAGGGCGCGCTGCTGGATGCCAGATCCGGGGGGGGGGGGGGTCAGGGCCCCCCCCGCCTTCCCCGATCCGTCGCCCCGGGGCCCCCCAATTTGCCCGATCCGTGGCCCTGGGCCCCCCCCCTCCTTTCAAAACGGAGGGGGCCCTCCCCCCCGCTCCGCTTTGGATTCGAACATTGACCCCGCCGCCCCCCCCCCACGTGGCCGCGCCGCCCGCCAGCTCCAGAACCTTGCGCGCCTACCCCCACAGCCTTAAGAAATAAGAGCTTACAAATATTAAAGCCCTCGGCCCCCTTGAGCCGCCCCTTCGGCCGCCCGTTATATCCGCCCCCACTTCCCGCGCAGAAAAAAAAAAGTAAGGTTTTCTGCGGTGCGGACCGAATCCCTTGCAACAGGCGCGCTGTCCTGCGCACGCGGCCCGCGCCCCTTGCAAAAAGTGTTCCGCGGCGCACAGGGCCGCCCCCAACCCGTGCGATCCGTGATAAAGATACGACATCGTGTACGCCTGCGCGCGCATGCGCCCGCTGCGCTCCCGGGCGGTGCCCGGGCGCCTCCAAGGCGCCCCCCAAGCGCTTCCAGGCGCGGCCCAGGGGCTGCCACAGTGGCTCCAGGTTTCTCCAAGTGCTCCAGGCGCTCCAGAGCGCGCCCTTCAGCGTCGGCGAATGCTCGGAGGCGCCCCCGGGCGTCCCCCAGGCTTTCCCGAGCGACTCCCCGGCGCCCCCCAGGCGCTTCCAGGCGCAGCCCAGTCGCTGCCGCAGCGGCTCGGGGCCTCCCAGGCGCCCCAGGCGCTCCATAGCGCGCCCCCCGCGTCGGTGAACTCAGGCTTCTGGGGGGGGGGGGGCAGGGCCCGCGCCGCCGCCGCTTGGCGCGCGGCGCGCGGGTGCCCGTGCGCCCGCCCTGGGCAGATGTGCTCGCGATATATGTGCCACATGTTCGTTTAGAATATGTCCTTCGCGAAGAGCACGGACGCGACCTCGATCCTCGAGGCCATGGCCGCCTCGATGCGGGCGCGCAGCTCCGAGGAGGCGACCTGGAATCGGCGATGCGACGCCGATGCATCGGCGATGCTTCGTCTTGTTTGATTGGCAAGGGCGTCGCCGTCGTCGTCGACGCGCTGAGTTCTGCGCGCCATGGGTCATGCGTGGATGGGATACGTCCAATGGGCTTCGAGCGGGGCGAGTGGCCCGAACCCAAACACCCGAACCCGAACACCCTGACCCCAACGCCCGATGCCTGACCCCCTAGCCCGAACACCCGAACCGTAACACCCTTACCCTCTCACCGCAATCCTATCATCCTAACCCGAACTCTGCAGCCCCCCAAGCCCGACCCCCAACACCTGACCCGAAACACGCCGCGGAACCCTGACGCCCGAACCCGGCCGCCCTACCCCGAACCCCACCACCCTAAGCGCAACACGCTGGCCCGAACACCAATGCCCTAACATTCGAATCCAAATCCTAACGCCTTAACCGCAATACCTTGACCCGAGCACCTAACGCAAACCCCCATTACGCCGAATATCCTAACCCTGACACCCCAGACCAAACGCACCAAGCCTAACGCCCTAATCCTCACGCGCTGACCCTGACACCCTAAGCCTAACACCCGAATCCGAGTACCCAGACCCAAATCCCCAAGCTCTGGCCCCTGAGCCTTAAGCCCGGAGCTTTAAGCCCCAAGCCCTGGGCCTTGTGCCTGAAGCCCTAAGCCGTATGCCTTCAGCCCTTAGCCGCAACGAACGAATCCGAAGCTGTAAACCTTATGCCCCAAGGTCTGAGGCTTAAGCCCTTAGCCCGAAGCCCGAAGCCCTGAGTCGTAGTCTCGGCTGGGCGCGCGTACTTCCTGACTCAGCCGTGCCCGGCAAATTTGGCGACAGTTGGGCAGTTCGCAGCCCCGCAGGAAGCTGCGAGGTCTGGGCTGGTCGCGCGTACCCCCCATGCTCCGACGTGCATCCCAGGGCCACGCGAAAGTGGCGACGGTTGCGCAGTTCGCAGTCCCCCAGTGAGCGGCGAGGTGGGCGCGCGTATTCCCCCACTCCGCAGTGCCGCCCAGGAACCAACGAAAATGGCGACAGTTGCGCTGTTCGCAGCCATCCAGGGAGTTGCGAGGTCTTGGCTTGGCGCGCGCACTCCGCGAGCCTGCCGCGCCTTTCTGGATCCCACGAAGGTGCCAACAGTTGCGCAGTCCGCAGCGCCCCAGGGAGCTGCCTGGTCTCAGCTGGGAGCGTGTACCCCCTATGCTCCGACGTGCTCTTCGTCGCCCGCGCAAGTGGCGACAGTTGCGCAGTGCGCCCCCCCCCCCCCCCCAGGGGACAGCGAGGTTTCGGCCGGGTGCGCGTGGGCGCCCTAGCCCGCCGCTCCCCCCAGGAACCCGCGAACGCGGCGACAATTGCACACTTCGCAGACCTCTGTGGAGTTGCGAGATCTCGGCAGAGGGCGCGTGCTCCATTACGCCGCCGCGCATCTCAGGAACCCGCGAAAGTGGCGAGAGTTGCGCAGTTCGCAGCTGCCCATGGAGCTGCGCTGCGAGGTCTCGGCTGGGCGCGCGCGCCCCCGTGCTCCGCCGGGCCCTCCGGGGGCCCGCGAACGCGGCGACAGTCGCGCAGTTCGCGGCCGCCCGCGGAGCAGCCTATAGGAGGAGGGGGAGGGGCGATGAAAAGGAAAGCGTACCACAGTGTTTTCCAAAACGAGAACCAAACGCGGGTGGGCTCGGGAAAAAATGCAATGCGTCGCAGATCTGACGTCGTTACCATCGCCTTCTCGAGCCTTCAGCCCTCGCGGTTTCTCGCAGCAGCCAATGTTTTTACGCGCGCACATCCAGCCCCGCGCAATGGAAATCCAACCTTCGCGATCCAAATTGCCCCGGCGATGGGGCCCGAGCGCATGCAATTGTGAGTATTTCGCTGTTTGCGCCGCCTTCAGTGGATCTGATCACGGGGCCAGGAACCGCAGGGAAGGCGTGCCGAAATGAGGCGGGGCTGCCGCGCCAGCGCTGCAACTGGGGCTTCAGGTGGAGCACCCGTGCGGGGCCGCGAAACGCGCGGGGGGCGTGCCGACCCATGGGCGCGAGCGCGCCATGCGGATTGCGCCTCCGGGGCCTTCGGCGGAGCACCCGTCGGGGCCGCGGAACGTGCGAGGGGCGCGCCGAATCGGGCGACGGTGCGCCTTGCGGACTGCGCCGCTGGGGCTTTCGTCGAAGCCCCCTTCGAGGCCGCGAAACGCGCAAAGCGTTCGCCGAGCCAGACGCGGGCGCGCCGCGCAGATTACGCCGATGGCGCCTTCGATGGAGCACCACCCTTTGGGGCCGCGAAGCGCGCGAGGGGTGCGCCACATCGAGCGCGGGCGCGCCGCGCGGATTGCGCCGCCGGGGTCTTCGCCGGGGCTCCCTCTGGGGCCGCGAAGCACGCGAGGAGTGCGCCGAGTCGGGCGCGGGCGCGCCGCGCGAATTGCGTCGCTGGGATTATCGGGCGAGCTCCCTACTAGTTCCGCGAAGCGCGTGAACTGGTGCGCGAAGAAGGAGCGGGGTCGCAATGCGGACTGCGCCGCGGGAGCCTTCGGTGGAGCTACGGGGACGCAGAACGCGTGAGGGGCGCGCCGGATCGGGCGCGGGCGCGCCATGAGGACTGCGCTGCGGGGGTCTTCGGAAGGGGCTTCTTGCGGGGCCGTGAAACGCGCGAGAGACGTGCCGAATTGGGCACGCGCGCGCCATCCGGACTGCCACCGGCGCTTTTGGTGGAGTTCCCCGCGGGGCCACGAAGCGCACTGGGTGCGCGCCGAATCGGGCGCGGGTGCCCCGTGCGGACGCTGCGTCTGCGGCCTTCGTCGGAGCTTCCTTTCGAGCCGCGAAGCGCGCGACGGGCGCGCCACGCGGACCGCGTGCGCCGAATCGGGCGCGGGCGCGCCATGCAAACTGCGCCGCTGGCGCCTTCGTCGGAGCTCCCTTTGGGGCCGCGAAACGCGCGAGGGGTGTGCCCGCGCGGGCGCGGGTGCGCCATGCGGACGGTGCAGCTGGGGCCTTCGGTGGAGCTCCCTGTGGGGCCACGAGAGGTGCAGGGGGGGTGCCAAATCGGCTACGGGCACGCCGCGCCGACAGTGTCATAAGGGCCTTCGGTGGAGCTCTTTGCGGGGTCACGAAACGCGCGAGGGGCTCGCCGAATCGGGCGCGGGCGCGCCATGCGGACGGCGCCGCCGCGGCCTTCGGCGGAGCCCCCGATGGAGCCGCGAAGCGCGCGAGGGGCGTGCCCGACTCGGCGCGGGTGCGCCATGCGGATTGCGCTGCTGGGTCCTTCGCTGGAGCTCCCTATGAAGCCGCGAAAGGCGCGAGGGGTGCGCCGAATCGGGCGCGGGGCACGCCTTGCGGATTGCGCCGCTGGGGTCTTCGGGCGGGCCCCCCATCGGGCCGCGGAGCGCGCGAATGGGGTGCCGCGCCAGTTGACGCGCGGAGAGCAGAGGCAGAGGAAGGAGGCGCGGGGCGACGATGGTGAGGCGGGACGCGGCGCGCTGCCTCTTCAAAATGGCGGCCCACCACCACAGGACGATGGGGACATATTTTTTGACGTGCGCAATACATTTGCATCGATCTGCCAGCTGTGGAGTTGGTCCACAGGGCTATGGACGCCAGCTCGGGAACCCCAACTTGTTGCACAAGCGGCATTGGATGTCCGCCCGTCGCGCGCTGCACTCGCCCGCCGCGGCAGGGGCCGGGGAATGGCGGGGGGCGCCGCGGGAAGTCGAGGCGCCGAGTCTTTGAGACGCCATTCAGTTGGGACCCCGGCATCCCTCGAACGTGGCGACATTTCCGCGGACGGCGAGGTCGAATCTGAATATGCGCAAGGCGTCACTCTGCTTGACCCCCCCCCCGGCAGACCAAGAACGCGGCGACAGTTTCGCAGTTCGCATCCAACCGGGATAGCGAGATCAAATCTGGATTGGATCTCCGCAGGACGCCACTCCGCTGCACCCCCGCCCCAGCAGCGCTTGCAGCTCGCAGCCCACAGGGATGGAGATGTTTTGTATGCGCCCCGCGCGCCTGACGCAACCCCCCGACACTCGGGCATGTTTTCCAAAAGTGGCGACAGCTCCGCAACGCGCAGCCCCCCCGGGGACGGCGAGGTCGAATCCGAGTCTGCGACAAGACGTCATTTCGTAGGACCCCCCAGCATCCTTCGAACGCGCCGACTGGTTCGCAGTTCGCAGCCCCTCCCCCAAGCATGGCGAGGTTCAATCGGGGTCGTCGAAAGATGTCGCTCCGCTGGGCACCCAGGCAGCCCTTGAACGCTGCGACGGTTTCTTGGTTCGCACCCTCCCGCGGATGGCGATGTCTAGTCTAAGTCTGCGTCAGGCGTCATCCCGCTGGACATCCCAGCAGCCCTCGAACGCGGCGAAAGACTAGCAGTTCGCAGCCCCCCCAGGGATGGCGAGGCCTAAAACCAGCCTGCAGGTATGTAGTCACTCCGCTGGGCCCCCCAGCTGCCTTCGAATGTGGCGACAGCTTCGCAGTTCGCACTCATCCAGGGGCGACGGCTCCAATAGTAGTCTGCTTTAAGGCGTCGTTCCGCTGGGCCCCGGCAGCCCTCGAAGGCGGCGACAGCCTGGCAGTTTGCAGTGGCGACCGCTTTGCGGCGGCCACTCGGCCAGACCCCCGGCAGGCCTTCGAAGGCGTCGACGGTTTCGAGATCCGCAGGCTGACAAAAGATGGCGAAGTCTAACCTGGGTCTGCGTAATACACCACTCTGAGGAACCCCAGCTGCACTCGAAAGCGGCGGAAGCTTCGCTGTTAGCCCCATCACCCACGGATCGCGAGGACGATAGTGCAAATGTGCAAGACTTCATTCCGCAGGACCCGCCAGCTGTCTTCGAACATGGCGACGGTTTTACAGTTCGCAGTCCTCCAGGACAGGCGAGGACTACTTGGGCTTGCAGATGGCGGCACCCCGCTGGACCTCCTAGCAGCCCTCGAACGTTGCGACAGTTTTGCAGTGCGCAGCTCCCCCTGGGATGGCGAGGTCCAATCTGAATCTGCGTAAAAAGTCACCCCGCTGGACCCCGAATCGGCCCGCGAACGTTGCGAAATGATCGAAGGTCGCAACCTCCGAGGGATGGCGAGGTCTAATCGAAGTCTGCGTAGGGATCCCCAGCTGCCATCGAACGCGGCGAGAATTTAGCTGCGCCCCCCCCCCAGGGGGGGGGGGGGGGGCGAGGTCGAAAGCAGGTCTGCACAATGCGCCACTCCAGGCGCCACTTCGCCAAACCTCCCAGCAGCCCTCGAAAGTGGCGACGGTTCCGCGGTTCGCAGCCCCTTAAGGATGGCGAGGTCTAAGGGGCGTCACTCCGCTCGACCCCCCAGCAGCCCTCGAACACGGCGACAGCTTCGCAGTTCGCCGCCCCCCAGCGAGCCCCCGAGCAGGACGGCGAGACAGGAGGCAGGCCAGCAGGCAGGCAGGAGGGAACAGGAGAGGGAGGGCGGAAGGCGGAGGTCGCGACCGCAGTGTTACATACAAAACGAGAACCCAGAGCAGGAGGATCGGAGAATACCAGCATACGGCGCACACCTGCTGACCTCAACCTCGCCCGCTGAGGCCTTCAACCCTCGCGATGCCATGCAACCTACATGTTTTGTTTATGGGCATTCCCCATCGAAACATTTCGCGATGGAAACCCGTGCCGCTTGCGATCCCTGGCAAAAGACACGCGCGATGCGCATCTGCTGATCGTAGCATCTTAGCTTTCAAAGGGGCCTGCACGCCCCCACTGTAAACGGTTGGCGATAGAAACCCGTGCCTCCCATGACCCCCTGGCCCATCGCGCAGAGGTTGCCCCCCCAAACCCCTTCCTTCGCAGCGGGGAGGAGGGGGCGTCCAAAGGCCCCCCGCCCGCCATCCGGCGCAAGGGGGGGGGGGGGGCGGGGGGGCGAACCCCTCGCCCCCCCTTGCAAAGACAACGGACAGACCCTGACCTCCCTCCCCTGAAGGGAGGTCTGCTCGACAAACCCTCCTTTTTCAATTGCGGGGGCATCCGATGGCGCTCTTTCGTGTCCAACAGGTCGACAAGCGCCCTCGCTTGCTGGGCCCCAGGAACAGTTCGACGGCTTCTCCATTTTCCCATGCGAAAAACGACGACATCGTTACGATTGGTAATATTATTCCTGGCCATCGGGATCCATGGGCTCGTCGCGCTCGCGGTCCTGCTCGGCATTCTCGACCGCGGGCTCCTGCTCATCGGTCTCGTTCTGATGGCGGTAGCGGCGGCGCAGAGCATGCTGGACAGCAAACAGTGGACGCGAACCGCAGTAAAGAGGCTGATATTAGCACACTGCAGATGGACCACGCACGGAGCGAAGTCAATGGCATCATGCAAACGGCACGCACTGTCACCTTGGACACGGTCGCGGGCCTCCCCCGCCCGCGCGTGGTTCTCATCGACCAGCGCGACGTGGACATTCGCAATTTGCAGGAGCGCGCTGGCGCGGCGGAGCAAAAGCAGGACACCGTGCAGCAGGACTTGGGATAGATCCAGTGGCCACTGGAAGAGTGGAAGAGGCATGTAAAGTTGCAGCTGCCACCATGGACCTTGTCCGCACCGCTCAGTGCGACCGTTCGCCCAGTCCTAGTCCGTTTCACGCCGGCTGCTTTTCCAACGGCTGCGTTCGAGGTCGGCGCCGCCATTGCGGAGTGGAACAACGACGCGGGCATCGAAGAGCGCCCGATGCACCAGGGGCAGACCCCCTGCAAGGTCTACTACATTCGATGTGCACGGTGTCCCCCATGGCGGCGTTTGCGCAGATCGGCATCCGCTGCAGCTGCAGCTTCCAGGAGGCACCCAGCGCCTGTTCTGCGGCATCTCAGCCAGCGGCGCCAGGGGCGCGATGTGCATCAATCCCGACAAGAGCCCCAAGCCCCAATAACCCAATATATTCAATGCGAACGGTCGCGCGGCATTCTTCAACCGACATACCTCAAGCACGAATGGCGCAGTCATCACTCTAGAGGCATAATCAATGCAGGCACAATTTCCGCGGTGGCAGTTGCACCGCAGGGCGTCGAGGAGCCCGCTTGTCTAGCCTGGCCTCCTGAAGGAGTGGCCCCTCTTTGCGTCGACATCGACAGAGGTCTCTTCCAGCTTCAGACAGCAGACGCAAGGGGTGGAGTTGATCCCAGCAGGCGGCGGTCGCCCTGGGAGCTGCGCGCGGCGCCCTGCAATGCTGGCGGACCGCCACGTTGGAATTGAAATCGCGTTTGCCGGTGATCGAAGCTCCACAAACAGAAGGGGCTCGCGTTGCAGGGGGCGGCCCCCTACTTCAAGAGGCCCACGGGGGCGAGCTCGCGTTCTCTGCGGCCGCCCATTAGTTCAACATTCACTACAAGATTTCTTGTTCGGCGTTTGATGCGGATGGGGAGGGCGGGATGGCCATGCTCGTTCCCTGTCACGACCTCCCGTTTCTTGCGCAGAGTGACCAAGCTGCGATGCCTATGCTCCATCGCGGCACTTTTTCTTTGCAAGGGCGCATCTGTCACGCATCAGTGCGGAACCCAGCTCCAGGAAAACAAGCTCGATTTCTCAGCCTTCGAAATTATTGCGCCATCCGCTCAGCTCGTTCTCGGCTCCGACAGGGGTGGACTCAGAGTCTCACGTGGGCTCATAATGATGAGCTTGCCTGGCTTGCGACATGCAAGGGGGACTGACTCGGCTGCCTCAAGATAGCCGGGCATTTCGGAGTGATTTTGTTTGGAGGCGTTTTTTTGTTTTTTTTTCCCCCAGCGCGGCGCGCTGGAGCTCTCGCCCCCTGCCCACTCCCTACTCGAGAGCGACGGAGACGTCCTGTGCCATCGACAGGCTTTTCATCTCCTCAACTATTCACTACGTAACTCGCCGCGAGTGCGGTTGACGTGACTCAGGAGCCGCGAAGATTATTCGCCGTCTTAATATAGGCTCAAGCCGTTGCCCGGGGCCTTCGCCCTGCCCGGGGCCGCGGCCCGAAGCGGCCCAGGGCGATCCGTGCGACCCTCGACCAGAGGCCATGCCAAGGTTGAAGGTTATTTCTTTCAATCTCTCCTACATGCCCTGGTCCTCACATCTTGCGCCGCCAAAGGAGACGACGCGCCCGAGTGGTTCGAAGTGTCGCGACGGGCCCCATGGCAAACCTCCCCAAGCTGATTGCTGACGCGAAGAAGACGCAGACTTGACGGACCGCTCAGCTCGATGGTCAGACGGCCGCTCTCGCCGCCCAGTTCCAAGAGCTGGAGGCCGGGCAGGCCCAAACCGAAACTGCGCTACAAGCGTCTACATCGTCGGCTAGATCCACTGGACACGGCGCGAAGCGCCCTCGGGTGGCTGGCGGGATGCTGGCTGAGTCTACGGGCGCTGATCCATGTCGGTTCTGGGCGAACGGGCATCCTCGCACCCTCTTGGACATTTCTCGCCAGGCCACGCGGCAATCGCCTCAGCGGCAAGCCCTTGCGCGCCCGCTCGTCGGCACCTCGGCAAAGTTCGCCGAGACCAGTCAGAGCTTCTGGACCCGCTGCTCCTGCAACTCTCTCGTGACCGAGTTCACGTCGCGGTTCGCCGGCCAGAACCTCTGGCGGGCGGATCCGCGCGGCGAATCGGCGAACCTTCGCTCGCATCATCGCAATCTTCCTGAAGACGCTCGGCAACGGAAGCAATTCACGTCGCGCGCGGGCGCCAGTTGCCCAACATCTGGAGCTCATAACAAGGGCACAGGCGAGCTCAACATCAGCGCCAACGGTTTCGGCAATGAGCTCTTCATCCGCACGCCCACCTACATGTCCACCCGGGCCAAGGGCGAGCTGGACGGATTTGGTCGGCTCAACGTCGGGCCGAACGAGACGGACTGCAGCTTCTGGGGCTTCAGCGGCGCGTAGATTGTTGAGCGGGTTGGCCCGTGCCATGAGTGACGGGATGTCGCGCCGGCTGTTTCGCGCCATGCCTCTTGGGGTCCGCGGCTGGCGCGCGCGTTGAAGATGATTCGCGTCGCGCGTGCTCTTCGTCTACTTTGTCTGCCCCCCCCCTCGCCCTCGGCCGCCTCCGCTCCATCGGCCGCGCACTCTGCACCTGCTTCTTCAAGTGATTTTGGGCGCGAGAAGGGCGCCCTGCCCGCGCCCGCGCCGCCTTCTGTCGCCAGTGCCGCTATCCCGCAGCCTGTCTGGCTGAGCGGCCGCCATGCAGCAGCTGTTTCTCCCCGCCCCCTGGCCTGGCAGCGTTTCCTGGCACGCGCGCGGCCTATCCAGCGCCGCGAAGACTCGCGGGCAGACGAACGCAGCTGCCATGCATCGGGAGTTGTTGGGGCTCCGTCGGGGGTATCAGATGGTCTGTGCTCAAGAGACCCACGGGGTTGTTTTGGGTACCACTTGCCTCCAGAACGAATTTCGTGAATCTGTGGATGGTGGGGCGGTCTTATCGGATTATGTGCGCGCTGGCGGTGGCATCGCATTCATCTCTGCCGCCTTGTTCGGCAATTTCACACCATAACCCATCGCGCTGCGCGGGAATGTCGAATGCTCCTCAGTGCCCCCTTGGAAGAGAAGGGGAATCTCGTTATCATGCATCCCCACGTTCCTAATGCGCGTGAGCCGCTTGCTGGCTCATAATCTCGAAGTGCTTCCGCCCGCTGCGCAGTGCTCCACCGTTATCTCAGGCGATTGGGACCTCACTCGTGAAGGAAAAGGAGGATGCACCCTGACGGGAGTGGATGGTCTCGCGGGGATCAGAGAGCCCATCGCCTTCTTTATCAGAAGTGCTCGGGCTTGCGTGAAGTTTTCACGCCGACGACGCGCGGAAGCAGATCCGCGACGGCAATATCGCGCATACTGCTCGGCCCGACCGCACCAATTCCAATTTTCCTGCCGCTGCTGCTGCGGGCCTCGCCGTTCGCGCGTGGTCATTGGGAAGCTGTGCCAGGCCACGACGTCGGACCACGCCCCTGCACTTGTCGTGATCAACGCCGCCCGCCCCCTCGCTGGAACCGATGCCCCCGCCCCAAACTGGCTCAGCAAAAATGAGGTTTACCAACGGACTGTCGGCGACGTGAGCGACGCCCAGAAAGCGCCCCCGGACGCCCTGGACGGGCCGCCAGCCCTTCAAGAAGTCGCAAGAGAATCACGCACCGCATCGCCAAACGGGTTCGCATCCAGCTTGCTAACAAGGTAGTTACCACTGGTGCTCTACGACAGCATTGGCGCATGCATGCGCTTCGGGTCGCGACCGCGCGGTCTGTGAGGCGGCGGCCTGGTTCCCCGACCTCCATCAGATGTTTGATATGGATGCGACGCCGCCCCGCATTCGCGCCGGAATTTTTTGCGGGGCGACGCGAGACCTTGACTTGCAGATTTGGACGGAGGAGAGGGAAGAGGTAAGAAAGCTGAATTGGCGAAACTTATGAGAAACAAAACATAGCTTCGGAGAAAGCGTCGGAGGTGCGCGCATCTGACTGCCGCCATTGATGGGAACGGCCTGCCGCGCGCGGCTCCTGAACTTTATGTTAGTGTTTTGGCCCAGTACTGCGATCGAGTTTTTGCTGCTGCGCTTGAGGATCGCGGCAAAGGAGGCGAGATCCGGGGGCACGCTCGCGGCGTTCCTGATGACCTGGGCGTTTGCTGGGAGATGAGTTTCGGTGAGTTGTATTCGCATATAAACACAACCGCAATTCGATGCCTGGGCCCGATGGGCTACCTTTTGCGCGCTGGCACATTGGAGACGTTCCTCGTTATCATTACTCGTGTTACGTCAAGATTGTTGCCATGATCCTGCGCGCTGTTTTTTGCTGCCCTCTCAACGTGCTCTCTCAGACCGCGGCTGCCCCCCTTCAGGGGCGCGTGAAAGGTGGGCAAATGCTTGCAAATGTCGTCCAAGCTGAGAGTTGGGGGCTTCAGCGCGAGCTTCTCGGACACGACTCTGCCGCGGCTCCGTCGATGGATTTTGCAGCGGCCTTTCTGTTTCTATTCCGGTGCTGGATGTTTCAAGTCCTTACGAGCATGCGTTGCCCATAGTTGCAATGCTGGCGTCGTCGCTCTGGCGGGGAGGAGGCCCAGCGGCTTTGCCATCCAAGGGGAGTTCGACAGGGGGGGCCCTAGCTCCATGCCGCTGTCCTGTTTATGTCTCGATCGTGTGCTTCGGTGGGTGCGGAATGCGGTTCCCTCGCGTATCTAATCATGTCTAGCGCGCGTTGCCGACTGTCTCTCTGACAAGCAGACTGTATCGTGATCCGTTGGCACAATATGGCGCCTGCTCCTCGTTCTCAAGCATGCGATGGGCCTGGCTCTCTGCTGATCTGTAGGAGGGCGAGGAAAGAGGAGGCTCAAGCAACGCCCATCAAAGAGTTGATGGGGCTAGAGATGATCGCGATCCACGCTGCTCTGAAGTATCTCGGACTGCATATCGGCCCCGACGCGGCCGGCATGGCTCGGGAAGCCAAGCTTGAGAAGTGCGTTGCCAGATGTGCTCTGTTGCGCCAGCTCGCCCCAGGGCATGCGTTAGCGAGATCTATGCATTTGGTCATGCGCGTCTGTCCTGCAGCTCGCGATGGAAAGCGAGCCTTGCGTTCTCGCGTACATAGACACGAGAACACATGTTGCAGCATCTCGCGCGGTGTCCATGCCGCACCTTCACGCAAAGTGTGCTCGCATCGATGAAGCAGATTGGTTTTTCCATTGAATCTCTTGGCGTCGCAGCGCCGCCCATCGCCCGCCGCGCCCGCCCCGCCCCTGAGCGCCTTGGCAGTCGAGAGCGTCGGGGAGAGATCGAGCGCAAGACGGCCAGCAGCATGGCGCGGTATTCTCTCGCTGTGGACCCGAATGGTTGGTGCTCAAGAGCGGTCTGGCCGCTCCCCCCTCCTCGACCGGCGCCGCCGAACTGGGGGGCGTGACTCGTCGCGCTATCGCGAGGGCCGCGCAGCGTCAAAGCGCGCGCTTGCCGCGACGATTTCAATCGACATCTGACATTGCCCCCCCCCCCCCCCCCCCGATGGACACTGATCGGCGCCCTTGCGAGGCCTGGAAGGCCGCCCCAGCAGCATCGGAGGTCTCATGCGAGGTGTCACGGAGGCTGTTCTCTGGCGAGGGCCACGTCACCGGTCTCAACCCGTCAAAGATCGCTCTCATCCCTGAGGGCGAAGGAATTCGCAGATTGCGCGAGTGGCGCCAGCGGACTTCGCCCACGACGTTCAACCAACACCGACAGGAAGGTTTTTGCCCGGACAGTCCACATACACATCAGTACAATCGCCAAACTGCATGTGCATGGAATGCTGCAAGGCTTCGTGAGAGGCCGCATCTTCGGGGGTCACGTGATTCATCTAGACACACAGGCCCGTTTGCGCAGCATTGTTTACGCCGTCCTATCCCGTCGCCCGTGCGCCATTTCGCATGGAAGTCGCGCCGACGTCTTCAGCATGTCGCAGGAGCAGCCCGGATCAATGCCGGAGAGGCTAGCACACCCCAGGGGCACCCCAATGCAATCGCCACCGCAGGGGCACTCCAATGCATGGCTGCGCAGGCGAAGCACAGATTTTTTCGACATTCCTCGCAGAGGCCCCCAAGGCTGCCCCTTGACTGGGGCCCTCTGGGCTATTGACATGGACCCGATTTGCAGGCGCGTACCAGCTGCGTCGCGCGAGGCCTGCGTCCAAGGCGCCTCCCCTCTCCACCTCTCCTCCTCTCTGTTGCATTGTGTGCCGGCGCCGTAGGGCGGTGACTTGTCCTGACCTCTCGTTGATTTTCGCCCCTTTGAAAGCGGCCTCCGCCCTGGCCGCGCATGACCTTCAACCCGAGTGGAGCCCGCCCCCTCGCGGGACATTCTCGCCGACGATCAAGCTGCGAGCCTCTACGAGGCCATTCGGCATTGCGTTCCCGAGAGGGCCGATGTTCAAACCTGCAGCGCCCGTCGGCACCCGGGCGCCCATTTTGGCCCAGGGGCCCAGCTCACGCATCGACTTGCATCTGGAAGCAAAGAACAACATAATTCGCCTGGCAAAGGACCCAACCATGCGCAGCTGTGAGTGCCGCAGTCGCGAGCGCCGTCTTCGGTGGAGCTCCTCATTGGGGCACGAAGCGCGTGGCGGACGTGCCAAACGGGGATGGCGGTGGTGCCCGGGCGCTGCCACTGGGGCCTTTGGCTGAGTTTCCCATGGGGCCCTCGGCGCGCCCCCCCCTGTCCGCGGTCTTTTCGACGGGTGGGCGCGAGGATAGCTGGACAGTCCAATATGACCCTTCTTCCATTTTTTCTCTGCCCGCGCGCCCCAAAGTCCAAGGCCGCGGGCGCGGCGCAACGCGGGGCCCCCGCGACGCGAGCCGGTCGCTCCGAAAGGGCCCCAGCGACGCGCGCGGGTCGTCCGCTGCGCGGAGCGAAGAGAGCTAGCCGGCTGGCTGATAGCGAGCAAGGCTCCGGCCGCTGGGCAGAGCGCAGCGCGGTGCTCCCGCGACGCGCGCTGGTCGCCCCGAGAGGATTCCAGCGACGCGCGCGGGTCGCCCGCGGCGCGGTTGGACAATCGAAAGAAGGCGTTGCTCGGGTGGTCCAGCTCCCCAGGTCCGGCCTCGCGGATAAACTCGGTGAAGCCTAGCTACCTGGCGGGGGCCGTCGCCTCCTTCCTGCGCCGCTTCGTGCGCGCCGCAAATAGCTCCAGCTTCTTTCCTCAAGCCTTCCGGCGGCCTGGGCCTCTGGCCCGACTCCCTACTGGGCCGCGAACCATGGCAGGGGTGTGCCGAATTTGGCATGCGGCGGGCGGGGTGGCCGCATGCGGGCGCTGCCGCTGGGGCCTTCGGTGGAGCTCCCTACAGGGCCACGAACCGCGCGAACCCTGACACGAGGGCCTTCGGTGAAGCTCCCTATGGGGCCACGAACCATGTGAAAGGTATCCCGACATGGACATGCCGTGGGCGGGGTGGGCGCATGTGGAATTTTGCCTCTGGGGCGTTCGGTGAAGCTCCCTATGGGGCCACGAACCGTGTGAGAGGGTCTACCGAAATATACATGCGGTGGGCGGGTTGGGCGCATGCGGACGATGCCACGGAGGCCTCCGGTGGAGTTCGTTCCCTATGGGGCGACGAACCGTATACGGGGTGTTCCGAAATTGGCACCCGGTGGGCAGGGTGGGCGCATGCGAACGCTACCACTTGGGGCCTTCGGAGGAGTTCCCTATGGGGCCAAAAACCATGTGAGGTATGTGTGTGTGTGTGTGTGCTGACATGGGCATGCGGTGGGCGGGGTGGGCGCATGCGGACGCTGCTTCTGGGGTCTTCGGTGGAGCTCCCTATGGGGCCACGGACCGTGCCAAGGGTGTGCCGGAATGGGCATGCTGTGGGCGGTGTGGGCGCACGCGGACACTGCCTTTGGGGTCTTTGGTGGAGTTCCTTATGGTGCGACGAACCGAGAGAAAGGGTGTGCCGAATTGGACATGCGTGCGAGCAGAGGCAATGGTGAGAGGAGGGAGGAGGAAGGATGAGGACTAGGGGCGTTGTCTCTTCGAAACGAGGACCCAACACCACAGGATGATTGGGAACGGGTGGTCGAGGTGCCGTATGGTGGTTGCGATTCGGGCCCCTGCTGACTCCAGTTTTCGGTTCCACCCCCTGTCCATTCTGCCACGTCTATCGCACAATGTTCAGCTTTATCCTCTCCCACATCAAATGCTGCATCGGGAAACTCATGTCTTACACCAGCTGTTGCGTATTCCGTCATCTTCCCCTCGCTTGCTTGAGTTGCGCAGTTTTCGATGGATGAGGGTCCCCTAACCAATGCTGATGTCCTGCCTGGCATGCTCTTGGCGCGCTTGTGGCATAGCCTTTCAATCGTGGAGCCTGGCCTGCCAGAGGCCCCAGAGCCGTGCGTTCGTAGAGGGAGCGGCCAGGCGAGAGGCCTGCGAGTGGTGGTCTGCACCCTGCTGGCTCATCCTGCACTCCATAGTCACAGTATCATCCTCCTTCGACCCCTCTGACCTCTCTCGCCTCGGATCTCCTCTCGCCTCTTCCCCATCCCCCTGACAAGCTTCCCACGGCGCACTCTGATGCGCTACGCTAGGCCAGCAAAGCTATCGAAACTTGAGCGAAGAAACCTCCGCGGTGCCAGGTTCAGTATTGTACAGCTTGCAAGTGCAATGCCTTCCAGAGTCCATCCCACAGCTCATTGTCGCCGCTTCTCCTCCTGGCTCCCCACCTACCCACTTCCCTCTTGCACGAAGCGGGCCTCCGATGGCGTCGTCTGGGGCGTCTTCTCGCCTCGCAGGCACCGCCGCGAGCCTGGCCGCATATCAAGACCTTGCTAGGGTTTTGGATCACAAGTGGCAGAGCCAAAAACCTTGCAGAAAGTAAACGCATGTTCGGGTGCGAATCACCCGATGCCATCCCACGCAACCTCTGTTGTGAGCCCCTGTGGAAAACCGTTGAGATCCACTCCCCAGTCCTTCCCCTCGACCCGCTTTCTCGGATCGTGTTTTGGGGGATGATTCTGAGTATGAGGGGGCGCTGAACGTGCGGTTGCACATTCACAGGAGGCATACATTTACATACCATACCTACCGTAAGCTTCGGCCAACTTTTGCCCAGCAAGAAGCTGCGTCGCCTGCTCTTCTAGCGCACGCTCGGCACGCGGCTCGCGCCGCATTGCGAATCGCATAATTATGACATGCTCGCCAAGGCCACGTGCGCCTCCCCTCCTCCTTTTCGGGTTGATCGTACTTCAGCCCACACAGACTGCAGCGTCAGCCTCCTCCTCCTCCTCCTCCTCCTCCTCCTCCTCCTCCTCCTCCGCCTCCCCTCTCCCTCATCGGGCAGGTAGACCAGAGCTCGAGGGGGGCAGGTAGACTTGCCTGCTTACTCGCACACACATGGGGGCCACTTGGGAGCGCACAGGACCAGGAGTTTCCGAGAGGCTCCTCCTCGAAGCCTCGAGGCTGTGGGCGCCACGGTCGGTGCGAGGCGTTGCCCCCTTCCCTCCCCCCTCGCCCGCCCACCCCGCGGCGGCTTTCGCCTCCGCCAGGGCCTGGAAGAAGATCATCAGCACTGGGGTGGAGGGGAGAAGGGAGGCGGCGAGGGGCCGAAGAGAGGGAAGCAGGGGAGGACCTGAAGTCCACCCCTCCTCCTCCTCCTCCTCCTCCTCCTCCTCCTCCTCCTCCTTCTCTCGTCGGGAGCCGCATCTTGAGACCAGCCCGCCCCCCATCCCTCTACATGCTGGAATCGTCAAACTTACGAGTCATGAGCTCTGACTCCCATGTCTCCGACCCCAGCTTCGACCCGACTCCAGCTTCTGAGCGGCCAGTCCATCCTTCACCGGCGCCCTGGCGCCCACCCGCTGCACCCACGTAGGTGCCGTCCGTGCGGGTCTGTTTGTCGTTTGTCTGCCTGTCCGTCAGAGTCATGAGCGATGAGGAAGTCTCAGGCGCATTGCCCAGCCATCCCTCCCGACACCCTGGGTTTTTCGGCGAGACGGAGTTACTTAAAGGGAAGAGGAGTGGTCGGGTGGACATTGGGGGGAAGCGACATTGGGGAGTGAGCGTGGCAGGCTGCGGTCGCACTGGCAATGCTTTTATATTACTACTGGCACTCTTCGGATCATCGCTGTGCGTTGCGGGCTCGAGCGTAACTCCACGACGTCTCAAAACTACTACTGACTGCACCGCCATCTAGGCCTCCCAGATGGGGTCGGAGTAGATGGGTTCGGCGAATCGCGCCGCATCGCCGATGAATCAGCGATGCCGGTCGATGTGGAGCCCGACTTCTCCACGTTGGCGTCGCCGATGCATCGGCGCGATGCGGGGCGATCCTCCGACCACATTTGCTCTGACCCCATCTATCTCGGCGGCCTATACAGTCGAATCCGATGAGAAGGATGGGCAACCTTCCTCCCCTGCCTCCGTGGCCCCTCCTTACCCCCCTTTCGATTGCCAGCTTTGCTCGGAAAGCTTCGACATGGGCGTCCAAGGGCTTGCAAGCCTTGCTCGAAAAGCTTCGACATGGGCGTCTCAGGGCTTGCATCCTTGTGGTGGAGGCGTTCGTTAAGGAATGTGCCCAGGAGACTTCAGACCCTAGGGGGTGTCCTTATCTGCTGAGGGTGGCGGTGTTATCCATGGGCAATCCACGATTGGAGTTCCATCAGCTTCCAGACCCTGGATTCCTTATCCCATGCTTCCTTACAGTCAACACGCATAGTGAAGATCAGCGGCTTTCCAAGGCTACCCTCGCATCCCTCCCCTTCGGCCCATAATTGGCCGCTTTCGCTGGCCGCGCGCCGCTCGCAGAGTGTCGGCATGGTCTTCCAAGGCCCTTGCATCCTCATCGTGCCTCCTTACTCTACCTGTTGACTGTAGTGTTCCTTCTTGCGGCAGCTTGCGTGTGCCCAGTGCGGGCGTACCAAGTCTGTGCGCTGGGGCACGCCCGGCGCGTCGGGCGACGCCGAGGCTCACCGCGGAGGGGCGGCCCAGGAGAGGCTGGGAGCACGGGACTCCCCCGCTGCCCTCGCAGCGAAAAATCACGGCGGGATGGTTCCTCATCCAGTGCCCCCCTCGCGCATCCTTGCTATTCGGGTTGACTGTACGATCGTTTTGATTTTTCAGCACGCGGCCCCTGGAATTCCCGACCCTGCCCCAAGGACCAGTCTCTCATCCTGAGTTGTTTTCTGTGGGTCCCAGGGCCCGTCGGGGGCCTCGAGAAGCTGAAACGACGAGAAACCTGCGTTGCGACCATGCCTGGGACCGCACCGCGCATCCTTACGATCGGTCTTGACTGTACCACACCTCCAAGACGACTTGTGCCTGCCGCCCGCCCCGCCCCCCGCGGCACCCATGGCGCCCCGCGCCGGGCTCGGGGGCGGCCTCTGCGCCGCCGCCGCGCGCCTCGGGGCCCCCACGGCTGGGGCGTCTGCAGGACCGACCGGCCTCTCGGGCCGGTCGCGAGGAGGTGGGACCTGCTACCCTTCCCTTGTCTTCCCCTTTTTGGGCCTCCTGGAAGGCCCTCGTTGCCACCGCTGGATTCGCCTCGAAATCCGAGTCAGAACGCACCCCGGGAGAGGTCCGGAGAGTAGTGGTATCGTTGCCTTTGGGTTTCCCCAGGGGGTGGCCGCGAGGATCGGCGGCGAGCGAGGGGGGGAAGTGAGAAGGAGAAGGCCTCTTTCAGAAGGTCGGGAAGTCCCCTGGCCTTCTGAGAAGTTTTCCAAGCCTTCCCCGAAGACGCGGAAAACTGCTCGGGAGGCGCGAGGGCGAGGGCCGCAGGGGAAACGGGTCCCGAGGGAAGCGACTCCGAAGGTTTTTCGCCATTTTCGAGCTCTCGGGGCCCTCCGCGGGCCCCGGAACTGTCAGAAGAGGACCGGGCGTGGCCAAGAGGGGGATGACGACGAAGGTGGCCGAGCGCGTTTCACTGCGCTCGCAGCATGCCGACAAACCTCCGGGAAACACATGCCCGCCTCGAAGTAATGGATCGTGGATAACCTGCGGCGGATCCAGGCCGTTTGCAAGCAGTTCCTTTGCGAGTGGTGGAACGCGTTTGTCTAGAAGGGGAGGGGGATATCATGGCCGGGGCCACGAGATCTCCCCAGATCTCACGGCGCCGGGAGGGAGGAGTTCGCCATGTGGGAGGCGGATCCTGAGGGAAACGGGTCCTGAGGTTGTTCGCCTCTTCGGGCTCTCGGGGCCCACCACGAGCCCCGGGACCGTCAGAAAAAATCGGCTCAGGACGTAAGGCTCGTCCTGGGGGGAGGCCCTGGGGTCCAGGACCCGTTTCCCTCAGGACCCGTTGCGCCCATGCTAGGAGTCGGACGGGCCTGGAATCGAGATAAGTCCGTTCCAGAGCGTTCCGGAGCGCTCTCAGAGCGCTCGGGAATGCTCTGAGACGGCCGCCGTGCGCGATAGATACGTCCTCCAGAACCCACGAGTCTCAGAGATTTCCAATTTATATCGGTCCGATGGACTGCCGCAACATGAAGCACCTCATCCTCGGAGACTCGATGGGCTCCATCTTGGCGTTCCTTAAAGGCCGCAGTGGGGACTTCCGTATGTTGGGGTGTTGCCGAAGTGTGGCCACTTACACCGTCGTTCTCAATTGCAAGTTCAAATGGCGTTGGGTAGTTTCCGAAGTAAATCATGCTCATGGGCCCTCGAGGATGTTCGAAACCTCTGTCCCGAAGAAGACACACCACGGTCGCAAATCTCTTTCCTCTTTCTCTTCTGCCTGTAACGACTCGGCTCACCAGGACGAGTTTCCTACGATTGATGCTCCGAGCACCGACGCGGAGTCCAGCTCTGCCGAGGGCCGCCGCGGGCGATGTGGTGAAGCTTGCGAAGACCACAGGCCGCGGCGCAGCAGCGGCCGTGCCCCCGGAGGGCCCGCTGTCCGCCGCTTCAGCATCCACGAGCTCGTCGCGCTCGGGGCCGCTGCCGCTTGCTCGCCTGCTGCGGCCTCCTCTGCCAGAGCCCACGGGCCCCCGCACGCAGAGGCTTCGGGCCGACCGCGCGAAGGCGCGCAGGGCTCGGCACGCGGTGGCGGCGGGCCAGGAGACTGCGGGGCCGCTGCTTCTCCAGAGGGGCCCGCACCAGCTGAGCATTCCGGAGCAGGCCTCGGTGAAACCCTCGGTCGCCGCCTCGTGCAGGAAGAGCTACCACGAGTTCTCGAAGTGGGCGGCGCGGGAGCGAATTCAGCTGCACACCGACGAGCAGCTGGATGCGGCGGCCGTCGACTACCTCGACTCGCTCTACCTTGAGGGCTACGAGGCCGCGACGGCCGAGCGCCTCCTGGCCGCCATCAAGTTCATGTGAGATTGGGGCCCTGTGCCGCTGGCGTTGCCACTGCCACGGATGAGGAGGGCGCCGAAGGGCTTCCGAAAGGCGGTTCCAGGTGCCTCTCGTTTTGGACTGCCTTGGGAATGGACAGCTATCTGCTATAGCGGGCGCCCTCCTGGCTACACGGCGGAGGGATGCTGCCCTGTGCCTGCTGACCTCCTACGACACCTACGCCCGCCCTGGGGAGGCCACGGAGGTCCAAGTTGGGGATCTTGTCCTCCTTGCGGCCCGCCTCCAGGGCTACCGCCGCCTCTGCCTGGTGGCGCGGCCAGAGGATCGCGGCCTGCCCCGCAAAGCGGGCAGTTTCGACGACACGGTGGCGGTGGAGGATTTCGATGCGCAGCTGTCGACCCACCTGGAGGAGCTGGCGCGGGGCCGCGATCCCAGCGAACCGCTCTTCCGCTTGTCCGTCGCCCAATACAAGGAGGCGTTCGAGGACGCAACGGACATCGTGGGGCTGGGCGCCGAGCAGCTGTGCACACGCCAGGCGCGGCACGGATGGGGCTTCCCGCGACGCCATGCTACAAAGGCGGGATCTGGTTGCCATTCAGAAGCGGGGCGGCTGGAAGACCTTCAACTCCGTGCGTCGATGCGAAAAGTTCGGGAAGGTGCAGCAGGCGATCAACAGGACTCCGCCAGAGACTCTGGCGTGCAGCCGCCTCGCTGTGAGGTGCCTCAACGGTTGGTTCCATGGACGTTTCGGCGGATTCAACCTCCCCCCGATCCGCAGGCGCCGCCTCAACGGAAAGCGGCCGAGGTCTTCGTTGGATTTGGGAGGCTAGCCAAGGCGATGGCGAGGAGTGGCATCGCGTGTGAAGGATGGGAGGTTCTCGATGGGCCTGCTTGTGATTTGACGCAGAGAGGCCCTCAGCGTAGGTTACTGACAGGTATCAGGGCGCGCCGTTACTGCCACGTGCATTGCGCATTGCCCTGTCAGACCTTGTCGCGTGCGAGGCGCCTGGGCGGCTCTGGCCCACCGCCTCTCAGATCGAATGAGTTTCCCTGGGGTTTCCCAGACTTGCAAGG